>JAUAME010000002.1:51302133-51902133 GCA_030820535.1 Quercus parvula
TTACGCCCCTACTGCTATAGGAAAACATGTGCTATCTGTTCAACATCACACATGTTAGCTATCGAGATGGGAGAGGACCTTGAAAAGCATTTCCTAATAAATGTAATAACCATAGCCTTGGAAATATTGTTCCTATGGTTTTTGGAAGCTACCCATCAAAGTGGTTGTCTGAGACATCCATCCACGAAAGATTCATATTAGGATAGGGTGACAGGTGGAACTGACCCACAAAAGAGTTACTTTGGAGCTTTACAAATTTTAGTCATGTATTGTTCTGAAGCAACCAGTCTGGGAACCTTCCTGCCAAGTTATTCTGAGACAGATCAACTGCAAACAAATTGTACTGATGAAAGAGAAATGTGGGAATTCCTTTGTCAAGCTTGTTCAAATTAAAGTTAGATAGCACAAGGACCTTTAACTGAAACATAGGTTTCCAACCTGGATTTTCAGTTTCTATCTCAAATTTGCTATTATCACTTACAAACCGAACAAACTCAAGCTTAACCTGATTAGAAAATGAGCATGAATAAGAATAAACCCTCAAAAAGATTATGACTAAGATAATGTACTGAAGGGATGTGAGGCTTGGTACCAAAGATGAAGGAACATTGCCAGTGAAATTGTTCCAAAAGAGATCTAACAGTCTGAGAGACGACAAATTGTTAAGGCACAGGGGACGTCGGGCTGGCTATCCAAGATGATGAAATATTTCCAGTGAATTTGTTCCTAGAGAGGTCTAACAGTTGAAGAGACGTCAAATTGTTTAGGCAAGGAGGAAGGGTCCCTTCAAACTTATTGTATGCAAGATCAAGCTCTACAAGTTTTCTCAGTTTACACAAACCTGGAAAAAGAAATTTAATCAATATCCAACACCATTATGATTATCATTGTCAACATCTCTCATTAATTGGTTTCAATTTTGCAAGCATTAGTTATATCATTACAATTAACATTCACAAACTGTCATGTCAGATTTTTATATTTAACACTACTTACCTTGTCTTGGTAAAGAGCCTTTAAGTCTATTGTCACCCAAAGATAAAGCCTTGAGAGAAGATAGTACCCCTATTTGAGAAGAAACAAATCCATCGAACGTATTCTCACTCAAATCTAAAATCTCCAAACTGCCGGAGGTTGCCAAACCTATGGAGCAAAAGACTTTTGGCAAATGCATGAAAATTCATCACAACAAATAACTCATGATGCTAAATTTATCACACAACTTAAATTTGAATAAACTAGTAACCTTTATTAGGAAAACTCTCTCTTCTTGTTTATCCTCTATAGCATTTTTTGCGTTCTACTTTATGTTCCATCAATAAAAACTTGTCATGTATTTGTTTAACTTTAATTTCCTTATAAAATAGCCAATGTTTAAAATGGAAAAAAAATAAATACATAACAAGTTGTGATTGGAGAAACATAAAGTGGAACACAAAAAATAGTGCAGATGATTTGTATTCCTCTATATATACCTTGCATACTTAGGGAGCCATTGAGTTTACTAGACCTTAAATTCAAGAACTCCAAGTTTTCCAAGGCTGATAATTCTGCACATAAATCAAAATAAAACGAGAAGAAATAGAAACTGTTTCTAGATTACATTTAACTGTATAGGAAAAGAAGCATAAAACCTTGGACTGGAAAGGATCCCTTGAATTGATTGTTATTGATGATCAGATTCTTAAGGGATGTAAGGGCACTCAATGATTGTAAGATACTCTGGTTGAACAAGTTAAAAACAAGATCTAACGTCTCCAGCATTTTCAGTTCCGACAAACTTTCGAAACCTACAAGATTGAAGGAAATAAAATAATTGTACTTCATTTCACAATAATAATGTTAGTAAGTTAGAGCCTCGATAAGAGCAAGATAGCTCCCGATATCTTTATAAAGGGAACACAGTTCAAATCCTCCTCCACTACATATTGTAAAAAATAAATAAATAAATAGAGCCTCTTATTTTGTAAATGGAATTACAGAAGTATAATAGAATCGATCAGTTAATCTGTATAACAGTTTGTAGGAGAACCAGGAAATTAAGCTATGGGAAAAAAACAACAATTTTGACACCATGTTCATGCATAACAATTTTATTGATCTCCATTGTTTTATTTGCCTTTTAGGAAAAAGTATAACAATCACGCACGAAAATATTAATGTGATTAATGATGGAAGAGTTGCACGATTGGTATGCCACTAGGAGCGAAAGTCTTATTTAGAATTTCACATAGATTCATACAAATCTCTTTTATATATATAATTTTGGAAGTTATTTGTTAAAAAAAAATTGTGTAGACTATGATTGATGATACACAAAAATCGTCAGTGAGCTGATTGTCCTTGATCGCTCTAATGGGTACCTGAAGAACAAGAAACCGAGAACCAACAGAGAGCATTAGTGGGGTGCTGGCCAAAGACCCTCCCAAGATTAAGTCAGTGAATGAAAGATCTCCAAGAGCTCTATAGTAAGAGAGTTAAAACATTTCTGCGTACCTTAGGGAAGAGGAGATCTAATGCTTATATAATGGTGAAAAGTGAACCAAGATCCCTTGAATGCAAGAGTATTTCCTTGTAACGGAGATTTGGAGTTAAGGCTCCAAGATCTAAGGGTTCTCTTTCCATATAGGGGAGACATGAACGTTTAGTAGGGTTTTTGGGCATGGTGTGCAAGTTATTTCCATGTAGGGACACTTGCATGGAGAATACGCAAAGGATTATGGGACCCAGCATGCTCATCCGTCAGTATGGTCATCCATTCGTTGGCACACAAAGGATATGGTGTGAATTGTGCATCAAGCATATGTGAGAGTTACCCATCGGGTCTTCAAGGAGAGTGGCATATGGATTCGTTTAGGCTTTAAGGGTTTTGACAAGGCTTAAAGCCTACAATTTCTGTCCGAACACTCGTGCCTAACAGAGCCTGAAGGATGGGTAAATAATGAAACTCTTGTGAAGCTTGACGACTAAACCTTTAACCTTTAGGAAGCATTATGGTCTTCCAAAAGTGTCCTATTCCGGAGGTAGGAGACGATTGGTGCCATCCAGTCAGCTCTTATGGGTATCACCTGTACATATATCTTGTCTATGGTAGGTAAGTATTGGATGAAGGATAATACCTGATTGCTGACGACCATGTGTTCTGTAGATGCTGATTTGGCTAAACGGTCAACTTGCTCATGTTCTTCTCTCGAGATCTACACAAATCTAGCTAAGAACTTCTTATTTACCCTTTCTTTGACCATGCTTAGATATTCCTTCATCCGTTCCCCTTTGGCCTTATAGTCTTCGTTGATATGTCTGATGATAACTTGAGAGTCGCTATGTATGACTACCGACGAGGTCTCTGCTGCTTTGACCAAATAGAGACCCGTCAAGACTACTTCATACTCAGCTTTGTTATTGGTCATCGAGAATTGGAGATGGACTGTGCATTCTATCAAATCCCCCTTTGGTGAATGTAGGACGACCCCAATTCCTCCTGCGTGTTGGTTGGACGATCTGTCCATCCGTATCATCCATGGTGCTAGTCCCCCATCTTCATCCTCTTTTGCTATGAATTCGACAACGAAGTCGACCAAGGCCTAGGCCTTGATCATAGTTCTTGAGCGGTATAATATGTCAAACTCATCGAACTCTATCGCCCATAAAATAAATAGTCTGGCTACCTCTGGATTGTTCATTGCCTTTCGCAATGGCTTATCCGTCTGGACCATTACGGCGTGTGCTTGGAAGTATGGCATAAGTTTACAAGCGGTCGTGATTAGAGCAAAAGCTAACTTGTCCTTAGGAGGCTATCTCTTTTCTGCCCCTCAGAGTGCTCGGCTAGTGTAGTAGATGAGTAACTACACACAGTCCTCTTCCTGAATAAGAGCTGAGTTGACGGCCATTGGGGACACGGCTAATTAAAGGAAGAGTACCTCATTGTGTTTAAATGGACTGAGCAACAGTGGGGACATAAGGTATGTCTTCAACTCCTCAAAGACCTTCTTCAGCATTTTAAAGAATGGTAAGCATTTGTCCATCACCCTAGAGACGAATCTGTTGAGAGCCACAACTCTTCTGTTCAAGTTTTATACCTCTTTAATGTTCTTTGGAGGCGTCATCTCCAATATGGTTTGAATTTTGTCGGGATTGGCCTCTACTCCTCATTGTGACACCATGAAACCCAGAAACGTTCTTAACGATATTCCAAACACATATTTGTTGGGATTAAGTTTCATGTCAGAGACAAAAGGTCTCGAAGGTCATCCAGGTAACGATCCTCCTTTTTGCTCTTTACCAACATGTCGTCCACGTACACCTCGATATTCTGTCCAATCTATTGGATGAACATCATATTCATAAGTTTTTAATACGTTGCTCCCGCATTCTTTAGTCCGAATGGCATGATCTTATAGCAAAAGAGACATTGACTCGTGACGAACGAAGTCTTTTCTTGGTTAGCTTCATCTAGCCTGATTTGGTTGTAGCTGGAGAATGCGTCCATGAAGCTTAGTAGTTGATATCTAGCCGTTGAGTCCACCAGGAGGTCGATATGTGGGAGTGAGTAACTATCCTTTGGGCAGGCTCTATTTAGGTCAGTGACATTCACAAACACCCTCCACTTGTCATTCGCCTTTTTGACCATCGCTACATTGGCTAACTAATCAAGACAATATACCTCTCTAATGAAATTTGTTTCTAACAACTTGCGAACCTCTTCCATTATGGCTTTGTCTGCCTCTCGGGCAAAGACTCTCTTATTTTGTCTGATGGGAGGGAAGGATGAAGACACATTGAGCTTGTGAACTATGACACTTGGATTAATCCCCGGCATGTTCTCATGGCTCTAAGCAAAGATGTTCTAATTATTTTTCAGGAAAAGAGCGAGCTCCTTGCAAATCAAAGGGTCGGTCTGTGTGCCGATATAGGGATCCAACCTAGGCAGTTGTCATTTAGGGAGATCTCTTCCAGGTCTTTTGTTGGTTCTACAATGACTCGTTGTTCCTCGATGTTCAACGCCTACAAGTGATCATCCATTTTTAACATGGCTATGTAGCATTCACAAGCCGCCATTTGGTCTCTGCATGCTTCTTCTATCCCATACTCTATTAGGAACTTCACTAGCAAGTGGTATATAGATGTGGCTGCTCTCCACACAGTGAGCATGGGTTTCCCAATGATGGCGTTGTAGGCGGAGGAGCAATCGACAACTAAGAAGCCGATCTCCTTAGTGAGCTATTGAGGGTATATGCCAATGGTTACTAGTAGGGTGATGGTCCCGACAGTGAAAACTTTGGTACCTCTGAATCCTACTAGTGGTTTGTCAGAGGGTAGAAGCTGTTCATTGTCGATCCTCATTTGCTGGAAAATGGGATAGTAAAGGATGTTGGCTGAGCTCCCATTGTTCAAAAGGATGTGTCGGGTATTGAAGTCAGCTATTGACAAGTTGATGACTAGGGCATCGTCATAGGAGTGGTGGAGTCTTCGAGCGTCCTCTTCCATGAAGCTGATGGTTAAGTTGTCAACCTTAGTCATCTTAGGCAGTTGACCAAAACTCTGGACGCTTTGCACCATCCGCAAGTATTTATTTCTTGCTTTCCTGGAGGAACCAGCCATTGTACTCCCTTCTACGATAACCCTTATCTCCCTAGGCAGAGCCCTCGGTCATTCCTCATCCCGTTAATTGGGTTTAGGGTCCCTCAATGGATTCTCTCTGCCCCTAAAGAACTGCTGCAGTTTCCTTTACTTGATGAGGTCTTCTATTTGTTGCTTTAGGTCATAGCATTCAGAAATGTTGTACCCATGGTCCCGATGGAAACGACAATACTTGTCCCTAAGTCTGTTATTTGGATCGCCCTTCAACCTGTTCGGCTAAGTCAGTGTTGTGTCATCCCTTATTTGCATGAGGACTTGGTCAAGCAAAATGTTTAACGGGGTGAAGTTAACAGTCCTCCCCAGCGGGGGTCTTGGTCTTCTATCGTCCCTTCGGTCATTTGTCCAGGCAGACTTTCTTCCTCTGTCCTGATGGGTGTTGTCTTGTCTTTGGTCTACCCTTTCAGGCTATCATGGCGTCTTTAACATTCATGTACTTAATGACCTTGTACAGCATGTCAGCCATCATCTTCAGGTCATTCTTGTAGATGGAAAAAGGAATTCTCTCGATTAGAGTCTATTGCTGAATGTAGTGACCAAGACTTTGTCATTTGCTTCGTAAATCAAAAGGGCCTCCTTGTTGAATCGAGTAACGTATGATCTTAAGCTTTCATTTTCCCATTGCTTGATGTTTAAAAAGCTTGCCTAGAACCTCTTGTACCTCTGGCCCCCAATAAAGTGGGTGATAAAGTGTCCGCTCAATTCCTTAAAGGTAGAAACGATGTTGGGGCTAACTTACTGAACCACACTCTAACCGATCCTTTAAGCGTGGTGGGGAACGCCCTGCCTTGCACATGATCTCATCCAGGACCCCTTATAGATGCACAAGGGTTTTGAATGACTCCAAATGATCGAGCAAGTCCCGCGATCCATTGTATGTTTCCACTTGTGACATTCGGAACTTGGTTGGAAGGGGGAAAGAAGTCACCTGTGCTATGAAGGGTTAGTCAAACCACTGAACTAGCTTGTCTAGGTTGGTGGTGTTCTTCATTGTCCTATTCGTCGTGCTAATCTTCGGGACGTCGTTCATTCTTCTTGTTTAGTTGTTGCTCCAACTCCTGGTTGCACTAGGTGAGCCATTCAACTGCTGCAGCTAAGGTTTGCACTTGTCTCTCCAAGGTTTTAGGGGAGTTCCCTGTCTCCTAGTTTATGGTAGCCATCGATTGCTTCTAAACCATACAACTCTTTGTCCTAGAAGCGGAAATATGGCTAATCACTCGTTTCCACAAACAGCACTAACTAATGATGCACAAAAATTGTCAGTGAGCTAATTGTCCTCAATCGCTCCAATAGGTACCTGAAGAACAAGAAACCGAGAACCAACAGAAAGCACCGGTGAAGTGCCAGCCAAAGAGCCTTTAAAGGTTAAGTTAGTGAATGAAAGATCTCTAAGAACTCTATAGTGAGAGTGATAGGGATTTTCTATGTATCTTAGGAAAGAGGAGGTTTGATACTTATATAGTGGTGAAGAATGAACCAAGATCCCTTGAATGCAGGAGCCTTTCCTTGTAAAGGAGATTTGGAGTTAAGACTCCAAGATCTTAGGGTTCTCTTTCCATATAAAGGAGATATGAACGTGTAGTAAAGGCTTTAGGCATGGTGAGCAAGTTATTTTCATGTAGGGACACATCCATGGAGAATACACAAAGGAATGTGGGACCCAGCATGCTCATCCTCAATATGGTCATCCATTCGTTGGCACTCAAAGGATAATGTGTGAATCGTCCATCAGGCATATGTGAGAGTTACTTGCCAGGTCTTCAAGGAGAGTGGCATATCGATCCATCTAGAATTTAAGGGTTCTGACGGGGCTGAAAGCCCGACGGGCCTATGGTTGGTAGGTTTCATGACTCATCCATCAAGATGGAGAGGATCGGGGCTGTCGGTCATTGTGAGCATCTCGCCAGATGAGGAGGGGGAAATTTCTGTCTAGACATTCATGCCTGACGGAGCCTAAAGGACGAATAAATAATGAAACTATCGTAGGACGAAAATGCCCTTATCAATGATATTGAAGGACAAATGTGGATATTAGTTTCAAGAATTATAGTATGCTAAAAGTTTACAAAGGGCTTGATAGGAATATAAAACACATGTTGGTAGATTGTAGTAGCACAATTAGTATGTTTTAGTATTTTTAAAAGAGATATTCGGTGTATAAATAATTTTTCTCCTTTGTAATTATTAAATTTATAAAAAAAAATAAATAAATAAAAAGAGGAAAAATAGACTTCAAGACAAGCATGTGAACAGAAGTAGTTATTAAAGAGTAATTTTTATTTTATTGAAACAAAAAGAGATGTACTAAATCACTGTTTTTGAAGGATTATGAAAAAATATGAAAAGTTATTACCATACAAAATTGTTAACTCTTTATAAGGATTATGGAAAAATATGAAAAGTTATTACCATACAAAAGTGTTAACTCTTTATAGTCTATAGGGAAGGAAATACTATCATACACTACACAAGTGCTATCACACACGTAGTACTTGCAAAAAACAAGAGGTTCTTTTTTTCTTTTTTTTTTACAAGATATTATTTCTACTTTAACCTAATCTAAGTGTATATATATATGTAAAACTCCCTCCTGGAAACTTGAACCTCATCCCTTGTTCCCCATGCCCTACAAGTACTTATACTTGTGGAGTGACCACCGTACCAAGAGTACGCAGTGGTAAAAACAAGAGATTCTTAACAGTGTGTGAAATAAACTGTGCTCATAAATTAAGGCCTAAATTAGAGTGAAATACACAATTATTGCGTGCAGTTCGTGACTTTGTTAATCCAAAAATATAGTCTTTCAAGTATATATGGAAGTTATCATCTCACAGAAAATATTAATTGTCGACACACCTCAAAGTTGAATTATTTTTCTGATCACTCAATTTCTTCAACGAATTAACAGTTAACCATACCAAACGAAGAGAACATGAATGAAAGAGGAAAAAAAAAAAAAGGCAAGATTCAAACATACCTTCATTCTCAATCCAACCACCAATCTCATTAAATGATAAATTTAAACTTCTTAGTTCCTTGAAAGCCTGGAATATAGAGATATTCAAGCGCCAGATTTTATCATAATCCTTGTAATAAAATACTTTGTCCAAATTATCCCAGTTAATATAAAGAACATAATCAGATATTTGGGTAACATTGTGGAGAGAGAGCTCAATCACATGACCAGTGGTGGAATTGCACCTAAATCGTTCCCAACCACAACACTCACTGTTTGAGTCATCAACCCATGAAGGAAGAAGATGGTCAGCATCATCACCATTGGATTGGACGAACTCCTTAATGGCCTATTTGGATTGAGTGGGAATGGAGGGGAGTGGAGGAAAGTATAGTAGAATTTGCTAAAAATAGACTAATTTTGGACTAATTATACTCTACTCTACTTCACTCTCCCTCCTTCCCTCTCAATCCAAACAGACAGTAAATTCTAGCAGACCCACCCTCTCCTCTACAAAGCATGCACTGTGTCCACAAATTTGAACCAAGACCAGCAAACCCCAAAATAGGTTCTTTATGAAAGGCCAGGCCATTGTGAAAAATGAAATACTCCCTTACATGCTGCTATACCAGTTTTTTATTGTGCTTCTCCTACTTGGTGGAAAAATGGTCAAGTCAATGCGTGAGAGTGGGTGAACCAATATTTAAGGACATTACAGGTGGTAGCCATCCTGAGGCTCTGGGATGGGAAATACTTGTGAAGTGTAAAAATCAGTAAAAGTTGTACATGACTTTCTTTCTTTTTTGGGTTTTTTGGGCAGAAGAGAATAGTAATGAACTTGACTCTTTAGTGCTTTTTCAATAAAGAATAGGTAGGGGTCATTGATTGTTAAGACGTAGACGGCTGAGATAGATTATATATTGCAATTGTTGCTAAAGATTGGAGAGGGATATTAGTTTTTGCTCTATTAAAACGAGTAAAAATCAATATTTCCCATCTAAGCTAAAGCTGAAGAAATCAATTGAGCAATTCAAAAATTAGCTTCACATGATATTAATCAATTTATTGTTGAAAGTGATGCAAAGATTTGTATAAATGCTATTAATGGACCATCCACAACATCTTCATGGAGGATCCAGGTTCTATGTTTAGACACTACCAAGTTGGCAGCTCTTTGTTAATCTATTCATCAGTTCAAATGAGCTCTTAGAGAGGCAAATTAAGCTATTCATGTTTTGGCTTCTTAGTATCTTAAAAATAAGTACTTAAATTGTTTTGTTATTAGCTTTTCCCCTTCTATTTTTTGTGATGTATTAGCTCTTAAGCAAGTTAAGATTTTGGTTTCTAGTTTGTAGTTGGTGTTCATTTATTAATAAAATTTGTTGATTATCACACAAAGAAATAAATAAATTAAAAAAAATCTTCTTGAGTGCTTTGACAAAAATTTCCATTTTACTGTGCAGAGAAATTTAAAAAATTAAAAATTAAAAATTAAAAAAAAAAAAATCTGTGTCCTGCTCATATTGCAGGAACATAAATTGAAATATTAAGGACACATTTGATCACTCTCAAAAAAAAAAAAAAAAAAAAAAAAGACTCATTTGTTATGTTATACTTTAAGTAACGATGATCACTTGTGAATAAAATTTAGAATTACAAAAAGTTATAATAGAAGAACTATTTATATACTTAAAAAGAAAAGAATATGTATGTGTGTGTGTCGAGACCTTAAAGGTGGAGGAATTGATTTTTAGATATTTCAGTTGAAAATACTTAAAAGTGTCAACCAGTTGAGCTCTAAGATTTTTGCTCTAAGATTTTTGACCAGTACATATGCTTGGTGATAAGTGATAACATAGTAATTGAATACTAAATTTGTATTTCACAGGTTGATGGAATATGATTTGCTCATAAAATGGAGCTCCTATAACATTTAAGGACTATGCTAACGAGTGTTTTTAGAGAAGTAATTAATAATTCATTTTAAGAAAATTTTTACAACACTTTTATAGAAAATGAAAAAACTTATCAAAACATTAATCGTTTTTTTTTTCTTTTTCAATAAAAAATTTTTTAAATAGATTTTTAACTATTTTTCAAAAGGTATTTATTAGCATTTCCTAACATTTAATTATGCATACATTAAACAATTGTATAATAAATAATGTGGATCACTTGCGCTAATTACGGCGGAAATAGATTCAGTTGTGGGTCATGTTTTGTAAGATCTATAACTGCCCCGTGCTACGATTTTCCCCTGAGCAAGAAAATTTCTAGAAAACAACAGAAGATGTCATAAAATTGACAAAACAGCCGAAAGTATCACGTTAGGCCTGTGATAGTTAATGCTTGATGACTAAAAAGTCAAGGTCTTCTGGAAAGTGCTTATTATGTGCGTGGGACATGGCCACAGGCCCACAAGGGTAGAGTTGATACTTGATACGAAGATGGAAAATTTCGTATGCCTAGTGAGCGGAGACAAACAAATTAAAGAAATCCTGATATGTCCTATTTGATGTAAAGTTATTTGAGGCATTTTTAGGCCAATGTTTGAGGATTCATGTGAATATTAAAAGATTTTGTAACATTCGGTTACAAATCATATCAAATAATCTAATGTATATGAGTACTTAAAATTTCACTCAATCTCGATCACGTAGGAATGCGAATTCCATTACAAAACAAAAACAAAATGTGGGTATCCACAATTCCATGCTTCGAAAAAGCTATATTCTTTATAAAATAACATTTTTACTCATTCTCCTCCTTGAACCAACAGAAATAAAACTTTAAACAAAATTATAGATACTCTTTTTAAAAATTATGTTTAAGAATTAGTTTTTTTGTTCTCCACTTTTCATATCTCCTATTTGGAATTGACTTAGATGCTAAAAGTAATAAGCAATTTCTTATTAACAGGATATGATGTTGTGATTTCCATGAAGAACAAGAATTTAAATAATTGTTTTTGTATTATACATTTCATTACAAAATGTTAGATCATAGTTTTAGTGATTTTATTTTATTTTATTTTATTTTTTGTGTGTGGATGATTTGTAGTTTGTTTCTCATTATTTATTTGTAGGAAGGTGTGCAGCACACGCACACGACCTGATATTAAGCTTACAAAAATAAAGATATCACATTCCTAAGAATCTAAATGTTAAGGTTAATGTGGATTCCCTTAAGCAAACACTTATTATCCGTTTGGAACAATTTATTTAGCTGAAACTAAAAACTTTTTTGCTGACAGTATAGAAAAAATGTTAAAAAATAAGCTGAATAGTATAGTGAGACCTAAGAATAATATCAAAAAGTGATGTGAAACTCATAAATAGTATCAAAAAGTGCAGTGGGACTAGTGAATAGTAGTAAAACTAAGCTAAAAATGGAGATAAGCTAAAAAATTCAGCTCATCCCAAATTCACCTGTGAATAGAGTAATTTCATTATGAATGTAGACATCGCATTTTGTACTCCTTACAACTTGGGCCCCCGTTCTCCAATGATGCTCAAACTCTAAGGCCCAAGCACAGTTTAGAGCCCAATCAGATATGAAATTGACTAAAGAAGTGTTAAAATGGAAAATATAACCTTTTAAATGAGCAAAAATCTATTTTTGGAAATAAAATTACCAAAGTAACCCTCAGCCTGCGCACATGGGCCATGGTCTACGTACGTGGGCCAAAGCCTGTGTACACAGGCACATTCCTGCGTACGCAACTAGGGTTTCAAAAGCATAAGAAATGCAAGTTTTCTACAATAATGGTTGAGGTTTTAAATGAATCTCACATCATCTGGGAGCCAGTCCAAAACCCATTTTTTCACTATATAAAGCCTTACATGGTATATATTCAAAATATATAGGAATCTCAAGAGAAAAACCTAAGATTCATTAGAAAATAGTGAATAAAAAGGGAATTTTTCACAAAGCATCCTCAAGTCAATTTTGTTTGATTGAGACCTTTTCTAGCCTCAATCCTTTTAGTTTAACATTGCTAATTACTATTTTATTGAATTGTGATAGATTTTACTAAGGGGAACGGTCAAAATCAAGCTTAGAAAATTTTTTGCAAGGTATTCCTTTTTAATTTCTTTTCTGTCTTTAAATCTTTCTGTGCTCTTTGTTTGTTTGTTAAAACATGTATTAATATGCTTCTCTAGGTTAGGTTTAAGTTTTGGTGTGCTTAAAATGTATGTTTGTTCATTAGAATTAGGGTTTTAGTTCATACTCTATTTTCTGTCCTTATTCATTTCTAGGTTAGGGTTTTGAGTAAGTCCTATGCATGCATGCCATGAGCATGCAGGTTAAATCCTACATACACTGGCTTTTGCCTATGTACGTAGGTGCTTGCCCAGAAACCCTAATCCAGATTTCTTGTTTGTTTGATTTGTCTGTTTCACATGATTTGTCCCTTTTCCTTTAAAGTCTTCTTTCATATGTTTATTCGTTTGTGCCTCTATCTTATGTGCTTGTTGTTTTCAACATGTTTAGACTAGGGTTTTTATGTTTATTTCTTGATAGATGTTGTGTTGCTACAAGGTAAGTAAAAGGTAAGTCATGCTTTAAAAATGACCATGCATTTGTTTTACTTTGATGATATGGCAGAACATACTTAGATGTATGATTAGGGTTTGTAATATGTTAGTGTCTTGCTGCCATGATCAAGTTGCTGCCTTGTTTTAGATGTATGATAGGGTTTTTCACATGCTAGATGAATGCTAGGATTTCTTTTGTATGTTTGGTTCTCTTTTGCTTGATGGATGGATAAGTATGCTTGTTTAAGAATGAAAGATGTCATGTTGTATGTTAGATGCATGTTAGTGTGTGTGTGAGTCTAGAATATAAGTGTTGAGTTAGTTTTTAATAGGGTTAAGACATAAGACACAATGATGGGAGGCCAACCTTAGGGTGGGGTGATCTTGGGTGCCTAACACCTTCCCAAGAGCATACCTAAACCCTGAACTCATACTCTAGTAAGATCAAAAGTCATTTCTCGAAGGGACGCTATATATATGGTTCTTAGACCATTGCAAAAACTAGGGGCCGACTCCCCCATTTGTTCACAATGAAGCTTAAAAATTTCAATTTAAAAAAAAAAAAATTGTTAAATATTATTGGCATTTGAATTTATAGCTTATGTTCCATGGTCATTACTCTTTATGGAGGGAATCCCATAAATTTATGTTTATGTGTGAGTATATATTATAAAAAGTAATTAGCTAAAGATAGAATCTAAGAAATATAAACAAAAATCTATATTGCAAAAAATAATTAAGCATGCATATGATTTAACTTTTTAACTTATTTGCTTGTTTAAAATGGACTAAGGTTTGTTGAACTTTAATGTTGTTGTAGTAAGATCTCTTTACCTTTTTTTTTCTTTATCAATTTAGTACATAAACTTTGATATTGTAGCAAGTTAATTGGTCCCTCTTATTAACAATCTGTCAATTTGCTAACAATAAATTGACGAGAGGAAAAAAAAAATTAAGAGGGTCTTATTGCAACAACATAAAAATTCAAAGAGTGTTTTTTTAAATAAAATAATAATAATAAAACAATTAGGTAAGTAAAAAAAATTCAAGGAATTTTTAAGCATTAAATTCTGGATTGCCACGTCACTTGTCCATATAAAAACTTAATGAAATCTTAACAAAAAAGGTCTATTTGCTATAATATTAAACTTTATGTAATGTATTATAAACTCAATTTAAAACACTAATATTACTATTTTCGTGCGTATTCTAATAAGTATTATTGTTTACTCAAAAAAAAAATTTATGTACTAAATTTGTGGGAAAAAACGTTAAGGGGTCTTATTGCAAGCAACATAATAATAAACAAATAAAAAAAACGTTTTTTTTTTTTTTTGAGAACAAGATGGGAATTTTTATTGATGTTTAAGAACTATTGCACTACACAAGCTTTGCCATGGGCAACGTGAGCCACAGAAGCATTACAATATAGCCAAATGGATATTGCCAAGGCTAGGAAACAACACCACCACAGCCTGGGAAAACTAGTCAGCACCCCTACCAGTACACTTTTTTAAATACTTCATCCCCCTGGAAACTGTGCTGCATTTAGGCGCTGATACTCCTGCAAAAAACCAGTAGCCTCTCTTAAAATATTTTCCAAGTGCCGCTGAAATTTTTCAAAGCAGAATTTGTTCCTTGCATTCCAGATTGCCCAAGACACCGTCGCCCAGTACTCCAGTTTAGGTTTGTAAACGAGCCAAGTTTTGCCGAGTAGTGTGTGTCTGAGCTTGGCTCGACAATAAAAATCAAATTCTCAAGCTTGGCTTGAACTTGAGACAAGTCTAAAAACAATGTTTGAACTCGAGCTTTTGAAAATGCCAAAAAGTTTGATCTTAGCTTAGCTTGGCTTGATTATTTAGTCAAGCCAAGCTCGAGATTCATATCAAGCTCAAACTTGAGCTCAAGTCAGGCTTTTTAGCTTGGGATCCAAAAAAATTGCATTATCAAATGCTTATATCGCCAAAAATCATGTAAACAAATATACATACATACATATATATATATATATATAAAATATAATATAATATACTCATTTTATTATGCTTCTAACACCCATGATTAGAATTTGTTCAAATTACAATTTTACATAATTAAATCCATCCATCATTATTTATTGTCTATAGCTTGAGTAATTGTTCAAAATACAATCTTTACATCCACATTTGTCATTCGTACAACTATAATCTTCACAAATCTAAATAAATTAACATTGCAAAACATATATGAATAAACAAGCTATAAATTAATATTCCAAGACATATGTGTAATGTCATAATAATAAGTTTATTTAGTAAACATATAACAAGCAATAAATGAGGTTAAGCTCAACATTATGTTTTGTATCGAGCCCTATTGTTCACGAGCTTGTTCACAAATAATTTTTTTGCTTGAGCTCGGCTTGTTTATCAAACAAGCCTAAAACTAAGGCTCAAGCTTGGCTTATTTGTAACAAATGAACATGAACGAGCTTTTTATCGAGCTGAGCTTGAGTTGTTCATGAACGGCTTGGTTTGTTTACAGCTGTACTCCAGTTCTTGCTAAGTAAGTTTGTCCACCATCTGCTTGAACAGAGAGAACTTGTGAGCTACATTTGGGCATTTTGAATTTTTCCTCGACATAACGCCCATACATTTCTGGCCAGCGGGCACTCCCACAATACATGTTCAGTAGATTCTGTACACTGGCAGCACAGCCCACACGTCAGATCCACCTGCATTTTGCATCTATGAAGATTTTCTCAAGTAGGCAGAATATTTGAGCAAGCTTGCCAAAGAAAATTACTTACCTTTGGAGGGGCATTTAGCTTCCAGATTTTCCTCCATATTGGGCGATCCAACCTAGCTCTTAAGTGCTCACTTTGGGCTTTATCCTGAAGTCTCAATGCTACCTGGTATGTTGATTTCACAGTGAAGTTATTGCTGCTATTTTCCTGCCAAACCAGATTGTCTCTGCCTGTGGTGTTCTGAAAAGGAATTGATAGGATCTCCATTTTGGTTCTATAGGTAAACAGGTCTACAATTTTCTCCCTATCCTACTGCATAGTCACAGTATTCATAAGTTCCCTTACAAGTATGTTTGGCCGAGTCTCCCTAATGAAAATTGGTTTGTGTGATAGCCATTTATGCATTGAAAGTTCTATTTTTTTGCCATCTCCCACCTTCCAAACCGCTCCCTCTTGTATAATTTCCCTTGCTGCCAGCAGACTACGCCAGCCATACATAGGACGGGTTGTTACCAAGACCTGCATCCATGAAAGAGCAATTGGGAAAATATCTTGCTTTGTACACCCTATAAAACAAAGAGTGAGTATTGTGGATCAGCCTCCATACTTGTTTAGCTAGCAAAGCTAAATTAAAAGCTTGAATATCCCTAAACGCCATACCAGCCCGTTGTTTATGGGTATACAACTTCTTCCAATTGATCCAATGTATTTTCTTTTCATCCTTTCTCTACCCCCACCAGTACTTTGCCAAGGTAGAGTTTATGGTATCACATAAGGACTTAGGGATTTTAAAGATTTCCGTAGTGTGGGTAGGTATTGCCTGAGCCACTGTTTTGATTAGGATTTTCCATAGTGTTAATTGTTATTGCATTTTACCCTATTTGCTTATATACAGCTTTTTCAAATCTCATTTTGTCTTTTCTTCTCCCACTCTTTCTCTCTTAATGTCCTCACTCTCTCTCTCTCTCTCTCTCTCTCTCTCTCTCTCTCTCTCTCTCTCTCTCTCAAAATTTGCCACTGGAGTTGCTTGGGCCATTTTGCATGGAGTTCATCGTGGCGCATGAAGGTCATGCATGGAGATCAGTGTGGTGAGGTGGGTTTTCATTTTGGGTGGAGATTAGGTGGGTTCCGATGGGGTTTTGATTAGAGTGCATGGAGATCAGGTGAGATTCACTTTCATTCTCACTCTTTCTTTCCTCATCTCTGATTTTGTCTCTCTCTCTCTCTCTCTCTATGCTAGCGGTTGGGCCTCCACACAAGTAAGAAGCAAAGGTTGTGGGTTTCGGTCTGGACCATAAGTCCGATCTGGTGGCTATGGCGAGGGAAGCGTCTATAGAGGTGGAAGTGGAAGAGGAAGTGGATAGAGAGGAAGAGAAGAAAGTGGCACCGAATAAGACCAAAATGGGTTTTTTGATTTAATGGGTTTGTTGGTTTTTGATTTAATGGCTTTTGGTGGTTGGCATGTTGTGTGGTGGTGGTGACTATGGTTTTTGTGGTTGGCTGGTGGTAGCTAGTTGTGGTGGTTGCTAGTGGTGGTAGCTGAGTTTTGGTGGTTGGGTGGTGGGCAATGGTGGATTGAGATGAATACGAGTTTGGGCAGTGGCTAGTGGCTGGTTGCTGGTGGCCAGTGAATGAGCTATTTGGCTTCGAGTGGTTGGTGTTTGAAAGGAAGAGATAACGATGAAGAGAAACAGAGAGATGGGGGAGAAGAGAGGGAGAGTTGTATGGTAATATTTTATTATTTTTATTGGGTAATATATATTATTTTAATAAGTTTTATGATAAAATAGAAACTTGGGATAATGGGTATATTGTAAAATGGTATGGTATAATAGATAAAGTTGCTTTTATGATGGTAAAATTGGATATTTTTAAGAAACCATATGCTAATGCTCTTACATATTTTGAAAATTTAACCGTTAAATTGCATGTTCTTTCCGCTTTTAATACACGTGTCAAATTTTGTGTCAATCAAATATTATTTACTAGATGATTTATAAATTTATATTTTGTGTACAATTTTAAACTATAAAAACTTGTAATTTAAACAATTTTTTGATGACATAACTATTGATCTCTAATTTTTAAGAAAATTTTCAAGTATGAAGGATATAAGAAGAATGTATAATCCAATGGTGGATTTGTCAAAATTCACCTCCAATAAATAGATATTAAGTAATATTGTAGCAAGTTACAAATAATTTTGTAACTAAACTTTGTCCAATAATATATTATGTATACTAAATAATTTCACCTAAATTTCGAAGGAAGAATCTGACGGAGGTCTTTAAGGTCTGCAAGGTATTTAGATGCTGAATCATTTATTATGCAGTGGATATTTCAAATTAAGTCCAATTATGCCAATGGTTTAATTAGGTCTTAAGTAGTTGATTCTTTAAGAAAAAAAAACAAAACAAAACAAAGAGAAAAAAGTTTGAAGCAATTAAAAAAATTAAAATCTCAAGGACACCAATCACCAATTGCAAAGTTATAAGAAATAAAGCAATAAAAAAACATGATATGGTGATGTGTAGGCATACAGCATCACACTCACGATATGGGGATCACATCCATTTGTAAATACATCTGAAATACTAGATATTGTCTCCTCTCACTGACCTATGACTAAGAAATCACAATTTGATACTGCCCAAGCAACCCAGCTATTAAAAGCTATTAGATTAATGGAGTGGATAAACTTTGGTGGAAACGTTCCCGGATGATCAAGTTGTGGTTATGGGGTATGATAAATTATAAAGGTCCATTGATTTTGCACTCTCTTTGGCACTTGAATCAGCCAGTGTCTTGAGAGCTGAGTCATGAGTTGAAGTGTCAAATTTGGCTTGGAGATTGCTATATGTTAGTGTATAGCTTATACTAGTTTAGCCCATTGGGCTTAGCCCAGTATACTATACTTGTGGTTTACTCCTTTTACTTGTACTACACACGTACCTAGCCTATATAAGGCTTTCTATTGTACATTCTTATACACACATCAATATACAGACTATTCAGTCTTTCTCTCTCACTTTATATTCTTAACATGGTATCAGAGCCATTCCTCTGACTTTCTGGTTCCTGTGGACATCTCTGGCGTTCTTCCGCTGCCCTTGCCTTCATCTAGTAGTCATTGACAGAAGCGAGTCACCGTCGTCACGCCTACAATCCCTACAACTCTCGGATATCATCATTCTGCTCATCCAACTGCCAAAGCAAAGGCATAGAGCGACAGAACAGCCAATCCTGAGTAAAACCCAACCAAGAATGGCCAGAAACTACATCACACGCACTCCCACGCGCCGCCTGAAGTTTCTGCCTCACGAGCACGCGCTCCACGTGCCGTCAGTGTCCCTCACACGCTCCCACGCGCCTCACGCGCCAATCCCACACTCTCCCACGTGCCCCACGCGCCTACTCTACTTCACGTACTGCCACATAAGCCCTAAGGTGATGTCACACTACCACATCAACACACGTCAGTCGTTGACCATTGACTTTGATCAGATTGTTGACCGTTGACTTTAACCATAGTCAAAAAATTTCAACAGGACCTGTCTTGCTCAGTTTTTCACGTAGATTTCGATTTTGAGCTCCATTTCTACATTTGAGGTCTATAAATCCCACTTTTTGGTCATTTTCTTTATTATGGCTCAACAAAATGAACAAGATATCATACGTCCTATCACTATTATGTTGGATGGTCCTACTAGTTATCATGCGTGGTCTCAAAATATGACTGTCTTTCTCAAAGGTCGTAAACTGTGGAGATATGTGACTGGTTCAATTCCTAAGCCAGCACTAAACCCTAAGTCCAAAGCCACAGCTGCTGAAGAGTCTTCCAAGATTGCTATTATAACAGATGATTATGAAGAACGTCTAGAGGAATGGGAGAGTATTCAGAGTAATATCTTGTCTTAGTTTATCAATACCTCTATTCCCTCCATTCATAATCTTCTTCCTCATCTTGAAACTGCTGAGGCTGCTTGGAAATTTTTGGCCGATCGCTATAATTGCACTAATGATTCAAGCTTGGAGTTCTACATTGAATCAAAGCTCTATCAAATGCGCCAAGAGACAGGTCAATCTATTTCTGATTTTTATTCTCAGACTTCTACTATGTGGGAACAACTCTCTGCTGCAGATCCTCCATTGATGTGTTCTAAGGACATTGAGCTCTTTGTCAAATATCGGGATCGCCGTAAATTTATGCACTTCATGATGGGTTTATGTGAGGATTTTGAGCCTACTAAGGTTTCTCTGCTTAGCCGGTCTCCTACTCCTTCTCTTGATACTGCAGTCAATGAGCTCATTTCTGAGGAGAATTGTTGGCCTACTTATCACATGTCATCATCTGATCATGTATTGGCTACACTCTCTCCACAGCCTCTCATTGCTACATTCACCGCTCCTTCACGAATAAACTCTAGGCATCCCAACTCTCAGTCTTCCAAAGATACTCGCTGCGAGTTTTGCCATACCAAAGGCCATGACATCACTATTTGTCGCAAATTGCAGAAATTTGTGCAAGAGTATAATAAAGCTTCTTTTCCTCGGGTAGCTGTTGTATGTCCTTCAGATCCATCGATTCCTACAGGTCCATCTTTGGCTTCATCACTTACTACGATTGATATTGAGGCAATTGTTCAACAGGTTTTATCCCGTACTTCCACTGCCCTTTTTGTCACCTTAGGTAAACAACATTGGTTCTTTGATTCTGCATGTTGTAACCATATGACTCCTGATGAATCCCAATTTTCTGATAAGGCACTCTTAGAACATCCAATCACCATTTGCACTGCTGATGGAACTCCTATGCCTGTTAGTCATAAAGGAACAATCTCTTCTCCTTATCTATCCCTTAATGACACTTTTCATGTCCAAAGTTATCCCTCAATTTGCTTTCTATTGGTCAACTTTGTGAATTAGGCGTAGATCTTCTATTTACTAATCATGGTGTGGATGTGTAGGATCCCCGAACAGGTCAAGTGCTTGGGACAAGCCATAAGGTTGGTCGCATGTTTGAGGTTTATGACTTGAAGATTCCTTCACAAGTTGTTTCTGCAGCTGCTACCACTGCCACCTCCTCACCTAATCTATGGCATACTCGTCTTGGTTATCCATTCTTATCTCGTCTTCAGTTGTTAGCTTCTCAAGGTCATTTAGGTTCAGTTCAATTTCAAAAATTTGATTGTACTTCCTGTCATTTTGGCAAACAAACAAAATTGCCCTTTAATAAAAGTAACTCCTTTTCTTCTGCCCATTTTGATCTTATACATTCTGATATTTAGGGTCCTGCACCTATTCCCACTGAGGAGGGATCTAAATATTTTGTCATATTTGTGGATGATTTTTCTTGATATACTTGGATTTATCTGCTTCACCATAGGTTTGAACTTGTGTCTATTTACCAAAAATTTCATAAAATGATTGAAATACAGTTCAATCGCACTGTCAAAGTCTTTCGATCAAATAATGCTCAAGAATATAATGATAAATCTTTCTTATCCTTTTTAGACAGTCATGGTACTCTTCCTTAGCGGTCTTGTCCTTTCACCTCTTAACAAAATGGTCGTGCATAACGAAAACATTGTCACATTCTTGATGTTGTCCGCACCCTTCTCATTTTTGCCTCTCTTCCTGAGCGCTTTTGGGGTGAGACCACACTTACTACTGTGTACACCATTAACCGTATTCCTTCACCAACTACATACAACAAATCACCATTTGAGCTTCTTTATGGTCAAACTCCTGACTACTCCTCTCTTCAGGTTTTTGGTTGTGCTTGCTTTGTCCCTCTTCCTCCTCATGAATGAACAAAGCTCCAACCTCGTACTCGTCTATATTGTTTCCTTGGTTATGGTGTGTCTCAAAAGGGGTTTCGCTGCTTTGATTCCATTGCTCATCGCCTTCGTGTCTCTCGTCATGTTGAGTTTTGAGAACATCGTCCTTTCACGAGTCTTTAGCAGTTTCCTGCATCTTCTTCCTCAGAGTCTCCCATTTTTACTGATCTTTTCCTTCCTCTCTATCCTGAACTTGTGGAGGATTCTTCAACATCGGCTGCCTCTCCAAATGACTCATCTCCGGTTCTGCCTCCGGCATATGACCTGCCTGTCTTGGATCCTGTGGCACCACCCTCTCCTGAGTCTCCTGTTGGTCCTGAACTTCATCGTTCCACTCGGGTAAGCATTCCTCCCCCTTTATCTCACTGATTATCACTTCTCTTTTGCTCTTTCCACCCTTTATGAACCTCACACCTATCATGAGGCCCATATTGAACCTCTTTGGCAGCAAGTTATAAATGAAGAACTAGATGCCCTTCATAAGAATAACACTTGGGATATGGTTGATTTGCCTCCTGGTCAGTCTGTAGTAGGTTGTAGGTGGGTTTATAAGATCAAGACCAAGGCTGATGGATCTGTTGAACGATACAAGGCTCGCCAAGTTGCCAAGGGCTTTACTCAGGAGTATGGTATTGACTATGATGAAACATTTGCTCTTGTTGCTCACCTTACATCTATTAGATGTCTCATTGCTATGGCTGCTGTTTGCCATTGGCCACTTTATCAAATAGATGTGAAGAATGCTTTCTTCAATGGAGACCTCCATGAAGAAGTGTACATGCAACCACCCCCTGGCTATCCACACTTAGGCAATCAAGTTTGTCGCCTTCGTCGTGCTCTTTATGGCCTTAAGCAGGCTCCTCGAGCTTGGTTTGAAAAGTTTAGCTCAGTTGTTGCTCAGCAGGGTTTCACTTCAAGTCCTCATGACACTGCTCTGTTTGTCCGAAGATCCTCTGCTGGTATCACTCTTATTCTTCTTTATATTGATGATATGATTATTACTGGAGATGATTCTGCGGGTATCCGCTCTTTTCAGCACTTCCTTAGTCAGCATTTTGAGATGAAAGATCTGGGCACTCTCAGCTATTTTCTTGGGCTTGAGGTTACCTCATCCTCTGATGGATACTATCTTTCCCAGGCTAAATATGCTTCTGATCTTCTCTCCAAAGTCGATATCACCGACAACAAGACTGTTTTCACTCCTTTAGAATACAATATAAAGCTCATACCCTTGGATGGTGAACCTATATCCGATGCTACTCGCTATCGTCAGTTGGTTGGCAGTTTGATCTATCTCAATGTTACTCATTCGGATATTTCACATGCTGTGGGTATGGTTAGTAAGTTCATGAATGCACCTCGTTCTATCCACTATGCTGTTGTTCTTCGGATTCTCCGATATGTCAAAGGCACACTTTATCATGGTCTACATTACTCCTCTCGATCTTCTCTCGAGCTTTATGCTTATTCAGATGCTGACTAGGCAGGTGATCCGACTGATCGATACTCTATCATAGGTTTCTATTTCCTGTTACGTACTTCTCTTATCTCATGGCGCAGTAAGAAGCAGGATGTGGTTTCTCGTTCCAGTACTAAGGCTGAGTATCGTGCCCTTGCCGACACCACTTGAGAGCTTGTTTGGCTTCGCTGGCCCTTGGCTGACATAGATGCTCCACAACCCACTGCTACTCCTCTTTATTGTGACAATCGTAGTTCTATCTACATTGCTCATAATGATGTCTTCTATGAACGCACCAAGCATATTGAGATCGACTGCCACATCACTCGCCAACATCTTAAGAAAGGAAATCTCAAGTTATTCTCCATCTCCTCTGTTGACTAGCCTGCTGATATCTTTACCAAGACTCACCTGCCTGGTCGTTTTCGAGATCTTATATCCAAACTCCAGTTGACTTCCTCCTTGCCACCTCGAGTTTGAGGGGAGATGTTAGTGTATAGCTTAGACTAGTTTAGGTCATTGGGCTTAGCCCAGTATACTATACTTGTGGTTTACTCCTTTTACTTGTACTGCACGCATACCTAGCCTATATAAGGCTCTCTATTGTACATTGTTATACACATATCAATATACAGACTATTCAGTCTTTCTCTCTTACTTTATATTCTTAACACTATAGTTGCTTAGTGAGGGTTTAAAAGAACAAACAATAGCTACAACTTTTTTCAGATGTAATGGATGAGACGTCCCGTTTAGATTCCTTGCAGAGTTGGAAGTTCAATTAGAAATGTATACTAACTAAATTGTACATCTCTTCCTTTCAAATGTTACTATGTGCAAGGGAAAATAAATTCGTCCATTAAGTTAATTGTACTTTCTAATTAACTTAGACAATATGCATCATCCAGAAACAAATAACAAGAAATACAAAATATTAAAAAGAAAGTGTAAGGGAGCATCTTCGTACATACTAGAGCAATAATAACCATTATTGAGACCAAATACACTTGAGTAGCTATCCTCATAGCTCCCAAAGATGTCCAAGCGGGAACTAAAGATTTCTAACGATTTAGATAGTCTGATAGCCTTTTGAGATTGTCAGAAACAAAATAGTAACACAAAAACATACAATACCTGATAGAGTTGTAGCACTTCTGTTGCCAATAAGGATTAATATAAAGAAGAGTAATGACCGTCACAAAGAACATGACGAAAGATACTGAAAAGCTTGTAAAGAAGACCAGAGGATCTATTTCATGCCCTTTACTTTTTGTTGGTGATGGAGGTGATTCACCTACACTGGTGCATGCTTTTGCCAAAGGCGGTCCACAAAGAAATGAATTTTCTTTGTAGCTGCTATTGTCAAACGTCCCAAATTGTGCTTTCATGTCTGGAATCCTACCTGTTAAGTTGTTGTAGGCGACACTGAAAACTTCCAGAAAGTTGAGATCAATCAATTCTGAAGGAATTTCTCCAGTCAAATTATTGTAAGAAAGGTCCAAGCTCTCTATTTGGGCCAGATTTGAGAATGTTTTAGGAATGGAGCCTGTCAAATGATTGTGAGACAAGTTCAGTCCAAGAATGGAAGATAGGTTTCCTAGTTCATCTGGGATTTCACCTGTCAGATTGTTACATGACAAATCCAATCCAAACATGATATCCAGAATTTTACCCTCGTAGGAGTCGGGCCTGTTTTTAGTTACAAACTCAACTTCGTCTTGTGCTATGTATGTATCAATCACCTGAATTTCAGTAACCTTTTCCAGGAGACTTCCTTGAACTTGAAAATCCAACCCCATGGGACTGTAATGCGTTAAGCTTCTCAGAAACGTGACGGTAGATCCAAATTGAAGATCATTAACATCAGTTTTCCCAAATGTGATATTGCCAAGGCAGCTAGGTATAGAACCAGAGAAAGAGTTTCTTGAAAGATCCAGCAAGCCTATCTCATTCAACTGGCACAACTGATTTGGAATAAAACCGCTGAAATGGTTCCCTGCCAACATAAGAACTTTTAATCTGTAGAGTGAACCAATTTCTAAAGGTATATTGCCAGACAAGCTGTTATCTCTGACGTCCAAAGCTCGAAGAAAAGAAGAATTAAGAAAAGCATTTGGAAGTGATCCTGTGAAATTGTTCCCTTGCAAGTATATATGCTTTGTGCGGTCTTGCATTAGGCATTTAGGTAAAGTTCCTGAGAAGGAGTTATGAGAAAGGTCTAAAAACGGAAGTGAAATCAGTTCACATGAAACCTGACCTTCAAAAGAGTTATTTCGCATATCAAGTGCACTTAGTTCAGTCATATTACCTATCAAGGCAGGAATTTTGCCTGACATGTAATTGTTACTAATATGCAGTATGAAGAGGCTAAAGCATTTGGAAACCACTCCTGATATAGTTCCTGTGAACTGGTTGTTGTTCAAATTCAAAACTTCTAAATTAGTCAAGTTGTTGGAGTGCTCTGAAAATATCTGACCACGAAAGTCATTGTTAGATAAGTCCAAAACACCCAAGTTGAAGCAATAAGAAAGAAATTCTTCTGGTACTTCTCCCGAAAAAATAATTGAAGGACATATCCAATCTCTCTAAGTCACTCATGTTAGCTATTGAGGATGGGAGAGGACCTAGAAAAGCATTTCCTGATAAATGTAATAACCATAGCCTTGGAAGTATTGTCCCTATGTTTTTTGGAAGCTGCCCATCAAAGTGGTTGTCTGAGACATCAATGCACAAAAGATTCATATTAGGATAGGGTGGCAGGTGGAACTGACCCATGAAAGAGTTACTTTGAAGCTTTACAAATTTTAGTCCTGTATTGTTCTGAAGCAACCAGTCAGGGAACCTTCCTGCCAAGTTATTCTGAGACAGATCAACTGCTAATAAATTGTACTGATGAAAGAGAAATGTGGGAATTCCTTTGTCAAGCTTGTTCAAATTACAGTTAGATAGCACAAGGACCTTTAACTGAAACATAGGTTTCCAACCTGGATTTTCAGTTTCTATCTCAAATTTGCTATTATCACTTATAAACCGAACAAACTCAAGCTTAACGTAATTAGAAAATGAGCTGAATAAGAATAAACCCTCAAAAAGATTATGACTAAGATCAATGTATTGAAGGGATGTGAGGCTGGGTACCAAAGATGAAGGAACATTGCCAGTGAAATTGTTCCAAGAGAGATCTAAGAGTCTGAGAGACGACAAATTGTAAAGGCACAGGGGAAGGTTTCCTTCAAAGTTATTTTCACCAAGATCTAACTCTTCAAGTTTCTTCAATTCACATAAGCCTGCAAAGAGAATAAGTTTCAGTATTTCGTCTCCGGATTATGTCTTAGAAAAACAATACACATACGGGCACAACACAATGTAAATCGTATATCTACTTGAGAAGAGTCGTGGCTGTGAATGTCATGAATTTACATACAACTAGCCAATGTTTCATATGATGTGCCTTGCATTCTGAAACATTTTGAAAGAAATTATATTATGTGATATATTTCTCAATTTCAATTATATTACATGTCATTAAATAGATAGGATAATCAAGAATATGAACCAATTGCTCTGGAGAACTGACGGATGTTTAATTATTTTCACTAATTTTATGGTTATGTTCAAGCAAAAAAAAAAAAAAACAAGGATACAATTATGTATTATATTCCACTTTTACAAAATAATTTTTTTTATATTCTGTTTGTGTATATTAAAATTGATTAGATCTTTTGTGGTATTTTGTCTCAATTGTTGATTAAGCAATTCAATTTTAGCAAGAATGTCAAATTTTCAAATCAGTTTTTTTTTTTTTTTTAATAAATCTTATAAAAATCATTTTAAACATTCATTTTACATAAATAATTAGTGTGTCACCTTAAATAATTAATACATGAAAAAATAAATACATTTACTTTACTTTTATATATATAGTTACCTTTAGTTGGTAGAGAACCATTAAGGTTGTTTTGTGACAAAGATAATGCCTTGAGAGAAGACAGTGCCCCTATAGACTGAGGAACACTTCCAGTTAACTTATTTGAGCTCAAGTCTAAAATCTCCAACCTACTGAAGGTTACTAAATCTAAAATGAGAAAGGTAAAGTCAGATATGATTCCTTTCATAAGCAATTTAGAATTTTAAGAACTCTGTTCGTACCTTCAATTGGTAGGGTTCCATTCAGGTAATTAGATTGCAAGATAAGCACCTCCAGTTTGCTTAAGTTAGTCAATTCTGTAACAAAGGAATTAAGACATTTTATATGGTACAATGATTACAGTGAAAGTGCAGTACTAATTAATATTGTAGTTTTCTTGCATCATAAGACATTGACAAATCTCTTTTCGTTTTATAAGAATATGGAGATCGAGAAAAACATAAATATTTTGATAAGGTAAAGTGTTATGGGTGCAGGATTGCAACTTTGCACTTCATTTTCACAACATTCACTATGACCAAAGGAATTCTTAGGATATAATTGCTTGATATATGCAAGTAAAGTTTGAGAGCAACTGACATTTTTACATACCTTCCTTTGAAAGCTGCCCTTCCAATTGATTGCTACGCAGGTCTAGAGATGTAAGGGCTGAGAGAGAACCCAAATACCTTAAAGTTTTCATGTCGAAGTCATTGTAACTTAGATTCAGGCACTTCAGCTTTCTCAACTTAGACAAATAAATGGAATCTGAAAAACTTTGAAACCGTGGTTGTCAAATGTCGCCAATAGTTAAATTCAAGAAACATCATTAAAAAATAAATAAATAAAAAATAAAAAATTATTGTTTTCCATTTCCTTATAATATTAGTAGTTTGGTTAGGTGAGTAGTAAGTCTCACCTTAGATACTAATAAAAAAAATGATTAGTTAACATAATTTATCTAAAAGAAAATTTATTATTTTAAACTTTTGAGTCAAGTAATGTCCCTGTATGTTAAATTAATTGCTCATTGGCTTAAACTTTTGAGTCAAACATTGGCCCACACCAAACTTGTCTCAAGCGTTGTGTCAAGTGTGTGGCAAAAAGGTTGGGGCTAAAAGAAAAATAAAATGCTAGTGTGTGGTTTTAGGTTAGGTTTTTGGATTTTAGATTTGGTTTGGACGGAACCCAGTAGGGTTGGCCAAGTGGTTGGGCACTTGGTCTCAAAGTGACTGTCTTGGATTTGACTAGGAGTTCCCTAATTCAAGTCCAGGCACTAACACATTGAAAAAATTCCATGAGCCCACAATTTACCCCACTATGGGCCTACCCATCGCGAACAATGATTAGTCTCTAGTTAAAAGTTTTGAGAAAACAATATGAGAAACCCAAAAAAAAAAAAAAAAAAAATTTGGTTTGGATCTTCTTTGGACTTCGAGGTTGTGGGGGGTATATGGCTATCATAGTTACAAAACCCGGACCATACGATCCAACGGGTTAACCAAAAACCGGCCTTCGATTCATTTTTAGAGACATAGAACTAATTATGGCAGACTTTTTTCTTAACCGTGTGAACAACAGTTTGACTAGCCAATTCACTGAACAACACCCAATTTACCACCGTTTAGACCAAGTGGGAGAGGAGCGATGAGAGGGAGATTATCGGTCTGAAGGGCAGTGAGAGTTGTGAGGGACAATGAGAGCCATGAGGGGTGAGGTGAGAGAAAGTGATATTAGATATTGATAGAGTGAAACATTAGGGATTAATTTTCTTTTGTACTATTAAAAAAAGGTTGAGCACTCTAGCAACGATTCATTTTCCTTTTAAGATGAATTATTTTGTCTCCAAACATGCAATACATTACTGCTTCTTTGTGCCTAACAACTTCCACCTATGCTCTTCTATTTTTGACAAACAGGCAACGAAAAATTATTTCATCACCAATTATACCTAATTTTTTACATATTGGGTGACAAATTCTTTTGTCGTCATACATACAATACATTATTACTTCGTGCCGAACAATTTCCCCTTAGACCCTTAAATAGACGACAAAAAATTATTTCATCACCAATGATACCTAATTTTTTACATATTGGAAGATGAATTCTTTGTTGCCATACATACAGTACACAAATAGGCAATAAGTTTCGTTACCAATGATACCTAATTTTTTACATATTGGGGAGATAATATTAGCTTTTCGTCACCTATTGTTAGTAGTATTTGGCAACACATATTTTCGTCTCTTTAGATCTCATTTTTCGCGACAAAATAGTTCATTGCTGTAGACATCCTTACATCTCCTGCCTAATAGTTTTAATGATGATGAATTTAGTTTTTCCTCACTACATCTCCCATCTAAGAGTTTTAATGGTGAAGAATTTAGTTTTTCCTCACAAAATGTTGTAGTGTACTTATTTTGAAAAATAAAAGCTTAAACACTAAGCTTGGCAAGAATAGTTAGACACTAGCTATTAATGTCCAATATGATAACCAGTAGCCTGGATGGTAAGGAATGTAAAACTATTATATTTAAAAACAGTTTAAAGAATCAAATATATTAAAATAGTTTATGGAGTTCAACTTTGTATTCAAGCCAATATTAACACACACACACACACAAAAAGCGCCATCTACAATAACAGCTCAAAGTGTCCAAGAAAAATTAGGTTAATATGTTATCTAACTATAGATAAAGCACTAACAAAACATAAATACAAAATCTCAGAGAGAGAGAGAGAGAGAGAGAGAGAGAGAACAATAAATAAATAGATGATATATCAAAAGAAAATGGTGTTAGGATTGGATAGTTTGTCCTAAGGAAATAGCCTATCTATGTTGCATATAGTTGCATTATATTTTTATAAATTATCTCATTCTTATGTACGAAACTACGTAAAAGTGCAAGACCCCACCAATCTTGATCGGATGACATCATCTCCATAATTATTCTTGTATTTGAATAGCTTAGAAATTTTCCTTCTATTAGCATAGTCTACAAGAAATTGGACAAGTAATGGCTGAAAGTTAGAAATATCTCTCTCTCTCTCTCTCTCTCTCTCTCTCTCTCTCTCTTTACCTTGCATTTTCTGGGAGAAATTGAGTCCATTGGAACCTAAATCTAGCATCTCCAAGTTTCCAAGGTTGATAATTCTGCATGAAAATTAAAAAAATAAGAATAAGAATAAGAATAATAACAATTATTGGACTCCATTTTAGATTTTATAAGTAATATCAAAAGTTGCCATGCCTTCGGCAGGAAAGTATCCCCCCAGATCATTGGTGGCAAGAATCAGAGTCTTAAGAGATGTGAGCGAATTCAATGACGTCATGACGCTTCTGTTGAAGGAGTTATGACCAAGATCTAATGTCTCTAGCTCTTTCAAACTTGACAAGCTACTAAAATCTGCAAGGTTGTAATTTGAATAACTAAATAGTTAACGATATGTAAATACTTGACAATATAAAAGGTGAATAATTTAACCCTATTCGTTTTTAATTATCTTGTTCTAATCACCCTACTCCCAAAAAAAAAAAAAAATAGCTTGTCTCTTTAAACCATGATTTATTATTTTGGGTAACTTTGTATGCTATATTTCTTCCATATATATGAAGATGAACCCCACAAATATGAGATCCACCTCTATGTAAGAAAGAATCAGTATACAATCATTACACAAAATAGGATCTCTGAAACAACCCCAAATTAAGAAGTTAAAGGGAAACTTTGGTTCAAATTTTTATTTAAAACTTTGACATTAAAAAAAAAAAAATAGAAGTACTGTACAGTTAGACATATTACATATTTCAAAAAAAAAATTGAGGTTATATAAAAGAAAGATTATAAATATTATTAGCCTATTTTCTCATTATATTCGAATTGAGTAGTTATTTTAATTTCATTTCAAAATTATTTATTATAAAAAAGAATTTAATAAATGTGTCATTCATTTTCCATATTTTGTATATTTTTTAAAATTATTTTTTCAAGCAAATAAATATATTTATTTATTTCTTCATTTTACTATAATTTAAAATAATTTTATTTTTTAGTTCAAATCTAATATGTGTGTTTCTTATTAATTAAAGCTAATTAATTAAATACTAGAAAAATCCTATTAGGTAAAGAAATGAATCTTCAATCTATTATATTATTATATTTCATAAAATTAAATAATCTAATAAAAATAAAATCATGGCGTGTTATTTCAATATCCCTTTCCTCCCATGGGTGGGATAAAATGGAGTAAAATTGGCCGGGTTTAAAATTCAACTTTTTTGGTTTACAAGGGACAATATTTCAAAAGCTGACTGCTTCGTATATCCTATTTAGACATCAATTGTCAAAAAATGGACCCCGCACAAATTCCGCGTTAAGAATAAGTTAAATAAATAAATTAAAATTAAAGTTATACCAAATAGATACTAAATAGATTCCATGCTTGTGAGATGGGGTGGTGAAGAAGTAAGTTTTGTGGACAAATCATTTTGTCTAAAATCAAACTCTTAATATCTATGTAAGATATTAGAGGACCTTGAGACAGGATAAGGGTATTTTATAAGAACAAAACTAACTTTATTACAAAGAATTTATAAATTGAAATTAAAAAAAAAAAAATTTGATAACCAATTGAAACAGCAACTTAAGTGATAGGAGTCATATAAAAATGTAACAAATAAATTTCGAAATTATTTATCCTATTTTGTGTTTAAATGTTAAGTGATACTAAGAATATTATGATATTCTTAATACATAAGTATTATAAATTCTTGTGCCGGATTTTAAATAACAACTAAAATGCATAATTAAGAAAATTATTAACGAATAAATAAATAGATAAATCCTCGTATTAATTTATATATTTTTATAGTAATCATTTTCCCTTGTTTTGAAGAGATGCCACAAGGCTTCTCGTCTCGCATGTCCTAGAAGCTTCGAGTAAATTGTTGCAGGACAGCGAAAATGATACTTCACCAAACATGTACCTTATTGTTGGGGGTGATAAGAACATTAATTTAAAAAAAAAATGCAAATTTTAGAAATTTTGATTAAATTCATGTGTTCCCTTATAATGAAATATTAATTCTTGTAACGACGAAAAAATAACCCAAAAAATAAAAAAGAAAAATTCATGTTGTCGAGTCATGTTCGTTGTGGTCCTTGTGGATCGAACTCCGTGAGCGTGTTGCTTCCAATCCAAAGGGCATTATATGAATTTTATTTTTATAACTTTTAATTAGAATATTACATCAAAAACACTTGGTCGAAACAGTTTAATTATGACACACTTTAGACAAATCTAAAAAACTTCTTTAAAGCATGTATTGCAAATGCATGGATACTTTAAAATTTAAACAACAGGTTTTAGTGTTTAAATAACATTACATATATTTTCACACACTTTTTTACCTATACGTATTTCTAAAAAATACAAACAATATTATTAGAACAACATTTCTAAACGTGCACTAAATTTAAATTCTTTGTATTGATTAAAGTAGAAATATTTTAAAGGACCTTCTATAACAAAAGCTAATCTCAAACTCAAAAGTCTGTATGTGTGGCTTCAATTCTTAAACTTGTTATTTGGATTTAAATTTCATTATTTTCAGCCTCTATTTCCATGAATGTGGAATTTTTCATTTTTCTCCGTAATGAACAATTGCAGATGAAATAAGGAGAGAGAGATTAAGATAACACATACCTTCGTCTCCAAACCAACCACCAATTGCACTGTCGGACAAGTTTAGACTTCTTAACTCCTTGAAAGGCCATAACAAAGAAACGTTGAGGAACCATATTTTAGTACCTTCGAAAGGCAAACCCTCGAAAGGTATTTGTATATTGTTGAGGGAGAGCTCGATTACGTGACTTTTGGTGAAGTTGCATGTAAGTTGCTCCCAAGTACAGCAGTCACTCTCTGTATCGCCAACCCATGAACGGAGAAGACTATCAGTAGCACCATTGGATTTGATAAACGCCTTGATTTCTAAAAGTGCCAACTTCTCTTCTTTAAAGCAGCCTCTACTCCCATGGATTTGAACCAAAACTACTATACCCCAGAATATGCACTTCGCTAAGGTTCTCCACTCCATTGAAAAATGATCTTATCCTGCCAATGGTAGACCGGTGTTCATATATTTAAGGTAGTAAAGGAGTCAAGCTAATGCTGGAAAATGAGGGCCATACTAGCATGGAAAAATGGGCTACACACTTCTCAATCATCTTGACTCTTTTAGAGCATCTTGACTCTTTTAGAGCATTCACATTATTATTATTGTTATTATTATTATTATTATTATTTTTTAATTTTGGTTGAGAAATAGAGCATTCACATTAGAGCTCTTATTTTAAATCTTAAACAACCAAAAAACATGTTTATTGGAGTTCTTATAACTAAATTTTTTTAATAACTTGCTACAATAAAAACTGTCATATGTAGTAGTTATTATAACAAAAAAAATAAAATTAAAAATCAATTTTAAAAAAAAAAATTATTCAAAAATATCTTCTACACACATCTCACTTACATACACTGTACACACTTTTTTGAACTAAAATCATGACTCTAAATCACAATTTCTGTGCGAAAGTGATGTGCATGTACAGAATGTACAAGTAGATGTGTCATGTGTGTAATAGACATTGCCCTTTTGTTTTACCTCTAGACTCTAGTTAGTGAGTCGACATCTCAATCTAGTATTTACATGCTTGCCATTTCTTAAGAACCCAAATTATTACATGCTTGCCGTTTCTTAAGACATTGCCCTTTTGTTTTATAAGGTCCTGTTAAGGAGTGCCCTAAAGGCACATGTTAAAGATTAATAAATATTTAATTATGAGTTGTAGTACACACTTTAAAAAAATGTACATGTTAATAAGTCATTGGCATACACATACAAATTCATTAAATTGTGTGTTTTTTCAGATACATCTGTACAATATGACTTTATTTAAAAATAAAAATAAAAATTGTATAAAAACTGTTAGGTTCTAAAAGTTTAGAACAATTGGCAAATCGTGAACACAAATTTGTCTAGATATAGATCTTAGAGTCTATAGGTATTATTAGACAATGCTCAAGGCGATTCAAGTCAAGATTCAAGAACAAGTAAGCTATAGATTGAAGATTTCAGAATTTGCCTAGTTTGACCGATCAAGAGACAGGCTCGACCGATCGAAACACATATCTGTAGAATTTTAATTAAGCCCAAACAGCAATTCAAGCCCATTAAGTATTAGGGTTTCAGATCTACTTCTCCTAGTATATAAAGAAAACTCTAAGCATATTTTTATGAGGTTTTTTAGAGAGAGAAGAGTGTGCCTCTTTTGTATCTAGGGTTTTGTACTCAAAAAGCTCTCTCATATCTTCTACCGGTATTATTCCTTGAAGAATCTCAAGATCTGGTGTTGTAGAAGTTGCTGCCTTCTCAATTCATCAAAGGTGCTGATGATTTAAACCAAAGGTGGTCTTGGAGTCATAAACAAGAGTTTGTGTTTTTTAACACAAGTGTGGGTGCTTGTTTTGCAAAGGCCAAATAAAGAAGAAGTTCATGGATTCGGAGCTTGCACGTGGTCGTGTCAGTAAGTTTTACATGTGATAGCAATAAGATGTTAGTGGTTTAAGTCTTATTGTAAACTTCAATTCTTTATAGTGGATTTGCTTTTTACCTTGAGGATAGCTAGGTTAAATCCTCCCTAGGTTTTTTACTGGTTTAGTTTTCCTGGGTCATCAGATCTTTGTGTTATTTACTTTTTCACTGTTTTACATGATATGACTTTATTGTTTTAACCTAGATCTAAATAATAAACTTAAGTATTCACTTAGTTAATTAATTAGGTTAAACAATCTAGTTTACAGGGATTTAAAACCTAACAAGTGGTATCAGAGCAAGTTAGCTCTTGATTTAGATTATTATACCTAGAGTTGATCCTTGATCCCTGTTATCATGGATAATTTTAAGTGTTTTACTGTTTTTTATTGTGATGTTTTGAATAAAAAGAACACTATTGTTTCAATTGATCTTTTTGAGGCTTGCGAAAGGAATTTTTAGTATTTCAATCTTTCTCAGAAGATTGGTGTAATCTCTCAAATACACTCTACTTCTCATGGATTTTCACCTACAAAGTTGAAGACTCGTGTTATATGGGTGAGAAAAGATTCTCTAAGGTGAGTGTTGCTAACTTGTCCCTAATTTAATTCTTTCAATTATTTGTGGACATGTTTACTTTTAGTTTTTGGTTGTTTTATTTTCTTAGGTTGTTTTGATTATTAAAAAAATCCAAAAACATTGAAAATTTTCAAAAATACAAAAATATTTAATTGTGTCTTGTTTTATTTTTCTTGAGGATTACATGAGTTATAATATCTCTCTCTTGATTTAGAACATGCTTAACATTGTGGAGAAACTTGAATAGTATGTGTTATATAAGTGCTAAGCTATTTCTGATTTTGTGTGAGTATGTATTAGTTTGTACATGTACTCAAGGGTTAATTAAGAAATTGATATTTCTTGTTTGTATACCCTCTATAGCTTAGTTAAGCACTAGCATGCATTGCATGTACATTTTTAATCATTTAGCTTGATATGTGCTTTTAGTTTTGGTCATAAAATTTTTTTAAAACCAAAAAGATCTTTATGTGTTTTGTATTACACATCATGGTTTTGTAGTTAAGGTTAGCCATATTATTTTTACATAACATGCCTATGTACCTTCTTTAGCTTGGATGAGCTTATTTTTCTGCACTTTGCTAGTTTTTAGTTATGTAGTGCATGTTGTGTGGGAGTTGTTTATAGTTTTTGATCACATGATCTTGATTTTGAAGTCACATATTTTTTATTGTAAAGACTAAAAAATCTTAAAAGAAAGGCATAAATAACCATCTCACCACTATTTACTAGCTAATCATGAACACCATAGTGTATATCATAAGATTTAATATTCAAGAAAGTGTAGCACATGCACAACAAAAAAAGTAAGGTGCTGCCTTAAAAGAAAAAGAAAAGAAAAAAAAATTCTGCATAAAATGTATAAGGAAAAATATATATATATATACACACACACATAATTGCAGCTTGTTTTCTAAGAAATGTGAGAGTTATATGATGTAACTCTTTAGGTGATAGTCACTTTCAAATTTATGTAATGAATAATGTAGAAATTTTAATTAATTACTATCTACATATCATCTTATATGTATCTCATGCTCTTACTAGTTGCACACACATCACAAGTAATTCTTTGCTAAGCTTTGTACATGAGATTGTGTGTAAATTAGTGTGGCCATCCAAGATAATGTTTTCTATGGTGTTTGATGCAAAATATGTTTAAGGGTTGGCAAAAATTGTGTTTTTGATGATTAAAAACCTTGTTTTGAAGTTCTAGGTTGAAAACTCATGTTTTTGAAAAACATTTAAACTCATTCTCATGCATTTTATTCATGAAATTACTTGGGTTGAGTTGTTTCTGCATAATCTTATGCAGTTTTTCAAAAATTCAAATTTCCAGAATTTCAATCAATCGAATGTGTTTTTCAACTGATCGAAAATCCCTTGATTTTTAATCATTGCTCTCGGCCTAGCTCGATTGGATTCGATCGATGCTCGACCGATCGAAACTGAAAATTTTTCAGTTTCTAAGTTTTTGACCAAATTTTTTTATGCATCATTTGTGTTTAGGAATCACATGCATTGCATTGTTTTTTCTGTATCCATCTTGCAGTTTTGCAGTCATATCTCTCATTGTTTTCACACATAACATGCATACACTTTGCTAAATTGGGTACTCAACTTGATTTAAAAATTAATTGATTAATTTTTTGAGTTTTGTACAGTTTAGTATATGCTATTTTTATGTGTGAACTGCATAAAATATTTTTAAGAGATATGATGGATAATAATGTGCCAATATTTTCTCTACTCATGCATTTGTTTATGGATCACATAGTGTCAAGTTTGCATTTATTAAAAGAGAGAATATTTTTCTTTATGTATCCTCAACTTTTTTTTAGTTTGGTTTGTGCCTTTTCAATTTTCCCAACCTCCTAAATTTTCCCCAAAACTTGGGTTGGATTTACCTCTTTTTATGGGAGGAGAAAAGTTTTTTTTTAACCTTTGTTGTTCTTAGGGGGAGTTGTTGCTCTTCATAAGGGGAGTTGCCTCTATTCTCTATTGAACTGGATTCATTTGTTTCCTTGATTATCTATTTTCTCTTATCCTCTGTTGCGTATGTTTTCTGTTTACCTTATGATTGGGTTGTCTTTATCAATACGTGGCAAAAAGGGGAGAAATAGATGAAATGTGGAAAAAGTTTTTTTTTTTTTTTTTTTTCAAGAAGGTTTTTAAAAATGTTTTGTTTAGGGGGAGTTGAAATTGTTTTTGAAAGGGGGAGAAAATAAAAGTTTTGATGTATCTAACTTATAGGGAGAGTTAGTTTACTTTCGTTTTTATATTGTGTTTCATATTATTGTTTATATGTCTTTCTTTCCACACATGCAGTGATGTGTTCTTTTGTGTGTTTCAGGAAAGATAGGTACATTTTGATCAAGAACTTCTACCTCTTATTGCAACTTCTAGGTTAGGAGTCTTAGATATGGATTTGCGATGTAATTGGGCATTTTATTGTATTGGGTTGTTCTTGTATTTGAGCATTTCATTTTGTATGTAAGTTTTGTCACGAATTGCCAAATAGAGAGATTGTTAGGTTCTAAAAGTTTAGAACAATTGGCAAATTGTGAACACAAACTTATCTAGATATAGATCTTAGAGTCTATAGGTATTATTAGACAATGCTCAAGGTGATTCAAGTCAAGATTCAAGAACAAGTAAGCTACAGAAAGAAGATTTCAAAATTTGCCTGGTTCAACCAATCAACAGACAAGCTTGACCAATCGAAACATATATCTATAGAATTTTTATTAAGCCCAAACAGCAATTCAAGCCCATTAAGGATTAGGGTTTCAAATCTACTTCTCCTAGTATATAAAGGAAACCCTAAGCACATTTTTATGAGGCTTTTCAAAGAGAGAAGAGTGTGCATCTTTTGTATCTAGGGTTTTGTATCCAAAAAGCTCTCTCATATCTTTTACCGGTGTTATTCCTTAAAGACTCTCAAGATCCGATGTTGTAGAAGTTGCTGCCTTTTCTAGTCATCAAAGGTGCTGATGATCTAAACCTTCAAGGGTGGTTTTGGAGTCACAAATAGGAGAGTTTGTGTTTTTTAACACAAGTGTGGGTGCTTGTTTTACAAAGGCCAAATAGAGAAGGAGTCTATGGATTCGGAGCTTGCACATAGTCATGTCAATAAGTTTTACATGTTGTAGTAATAGGATGTTAGTGGTCTAAGTCTTATTATAAACTTCGATTCTCTATAGTGGATTTTCTTTTTAACTTGAGGATAGCTAGGTTAAATCCTCCATAAGTTTTTTACTGGTTTGGTTTTCCTAGATCATCAGATCTTTCTATTATTTACTTTTCCGCTGCTTTACATGATATGACTTTATTCTTTCAACCTAGATCTGAATAATAAATCTAAGTATTCACTTGATTAATTAATTAGGTTAAACAATCTAGTTTACAAGCATCTAAAACCTAACAAAATCATTTTTAATGATGCATTAATTAAATGCATATTAATTCATTAACAAAATCCAATTTTATATGCAAACTGATATAAAAGTTTCACTTATCTTGGTGTTGAGGTACAATTTTTTCATTCATACCACGCATCTCAATCCTATTTAATCACATTTATTTATTCACCAAAAATATCAAAATTTCACCCATAAATTATTTAGGGTCTCCATGAATATTTCACATCCCATTGGCCTACAAATATTTCCTATCTCATTATCTAAATTAGGCCATGATATTAACCATCACAAAAGCCAAAAATCTCATATCTTATCCAATTTTATTATCATTATTTAAATAAATTCAAAACCAGTCCTATGAGTCCAATGCACACACCCCAATCTTTTTAAAACTCAATTCATATTGGCAATATTAAAAGCTCAATTCTCATTGGCAATATTAAAAGCTCAATTTATGTTAGCATTATTAAAAGCCCAAGCAAGCTACTTGGCACTATTTTGTAAAAAGCCCAAAGTTATCAATACTTGGCAAAATACTATAGCATAAGTTTTTCACTTAAATTCCAATGATTAACAATGTTTTAAGTTCTTAAACCTATTACTATAAGATCAAAACTTAGGTACAGTACTTAGGTATTGTTCTTTAGGTTCCCCTTTTAAGATTCTGCTATGTGAATTTTTTTCTCATGAGAAGGAAGTGTATTTTTTAGTTTAGTAGCCACATGGCTGGATCTTAAGAGGAGATCCTAAGAAACAACACCTAAGGTACTGTACCTAAGTTTTGTCCTTACTATAATATTACAAGCTCATGAAATCTATCTTATAAAACTTATGGTAACCATTTATGTCATGTAACACTATACATTTTTCCAAAACCCATGGCAAACATATATATCAAGCCCATGGAGAATTATGAATTTGTGTTACTAATATAAAAACTTATGGAAAGTTATGATTATTTATCTTAAACCCATGATATTTATTTATTTCATATCATATTATAAACCCATGGAAACTATTTATGCTTCATGACACTATTCATTTTTCCAAAACCTATAGCAAACGTATATCAAGCCCATGGAGAATTATGAATTTGTGTTACTAATATAAAAGCCCATGGAAAGTTATGATTATTTATCTTACAACCATGAGATTTATTTATTTCATAATATATTACAAACCCATGGAATTTATATAATAAGAACCCATGGTCGCTATTTATATCACAACATTTCCAAAACTCATGATAATTATTTACCTTACAAGCCCATTATGATTATCTATAGAAAAACCCATGAGAATATCACATTATTCCATTATAGTGGTTATTACCATATTTTATTTGAAACTCATGAATATTGCCTCTATTGAAACCCATGGTAAATATTACTCACAAGAAACATTGGAGGTTACTAGTTAAAAGCCCCAAAGAATTATGGGAAACTATACCAATTGATATTTAAAGCCCATGGAAATTAATATCCAAAACCTATCATATATATTTATTAAAGCTCATGAATATATTTCATTTTTACTAACAGCTAAAGCCCATGTGGAATAAAAATCCATTGCAATATATGGTAGTTTTGTCCATTTTGTAAGGCTCACAATGAGAAAGCAAAAGGATAGGCCCAAGTGAAGAGAACCACCAAGTCAGAGGCCCACCAAAGTACTTAGCCCTCATGGCCAAGCCCAAGATGAAGTCTCAGCCAAAACAACCTATGTGTGCAAATTAACCCAGCTGGAGAACTCCATTCAGTTCTGCCTTCTGCTGGAGATTACCTCAATAAGCAACTAAGCTCCCAAACCAAATTAAGAGTTGGTCACCTGTCCCATCAGCCTCTCTACCATGCCATTTTTTACATGAACAGTACTAAAGGACTGAACTAACACCAAAAAGCTAAAATGCAATAAATGTCATTCTTCCTCCCTAAGTTTCAGTTACTGCTGGAGGAAGTCATGACCAAAGCATCCAAACTTCAACAAACTAGTTTCTTTAGTACTAAAAATATCTAAAACTAATTCATGAACCAAGTCCATGAATTCCTAAAAGGGGAAATATAGGGAAATGTGGTTTGGAGGGCATAAAAAAATCTCCAGCAGAGCTCCCTGAAGTAGGCTAAAAGCTTGATACCTAGCTTAGGGTGATAGCTCCTACTCCTTGAAGCTTAAATCTTAGTTGCAGAACCAAGATTCTACCGCAATACCTACCTTAATCCCATTGATTGAAGCCAACCTCAGAAATCTTAGCATTTAATACAAGATTACCCAAATATTCACCCATATTGGATATTGCCCAAAGAAGATAAAATACCTAAAAGTAAATCACACCATATTTGGCCAAATCTTAGGTTAGATGCTATGAATTTCAACTCCATCTGACATTACCCAAATGAGACAAACATTCAAAAAGGAGCTCACACCATATTCTAAAAATTCTCTTGTTGATCGAAACCAATGCTAATTACTCCCTAAGCTTCACTATAAAAGGAAAGCACCATCTATTCCATCAATGGGAGGATGAAATCCTCTCCAAGTTTCGATCAATCTTGTTATTTTCAGCCCTTAATTCAGAAATAATTTCCTTTTTTAGTTCATAAAGGCCCATACCCATGGTTTTAAAAACCGATACGGTGAAAGAACTGAAAAATGAGCTAATTACCGGTTTTATAGTCGGACCAGGGTCTAACCGATGGTCGAACCGGTGACATCATAAATAATTTAATTATTACTTATTTAAATGATATAAATAATTAATAATTTTTTAAATATACTAAAACTAACAAAACAATAGTAATAAATATGTTTCCTTTAAAAAAAAGTACAAGTATATAAGTATATAACATCTTTTTAAAGAATTTAACATAATAACATTACAAAACAATCATCCTTAACATAATAAACTTTCAACAATTTCACTCAACAATTTCAAACTGGCCGGGGATTGAACCCCAAATCTCTTATTCAACCATCAGAGACTTTACCAGTTGCGTTAACTGGAATCCACAAAATCTTTATTTCTTAGTTCATTTAAATAATTATTTTTTCTCCCTTGTCTCTCCTCCCAACATACACAGCCACCACCGCACCATAGCCAGCCACCACCCACCACAGCTGCTAGAAACCACCACCACCATTTACAAACCAAATTTAAATAAATTAATAATTATGTATTACACTTTAAATATATTCAAAATACAAAAAAAATTGAGAGAATAAATTAAAATGATAAGAAGGTGCTAGGTGGAGAAATGTGGGCTACAAATCAGATAAATGCCTCCAACTCCATGATCCAAGTTCCAACACCTTCATTTGCTTTCTCTTCAATTTTTTACCTCCACGTCCTTATGTTTACTTTTTGACTTCTCCACTTCTCTTTTTTCCTATCTTTCTTTTCATCTTTTCGTTTTCCCCCTCTCTTTGCTTTGTCTTCCTCATGAGAAATAAGGAATTTTCCACCTAAAACTTCAACATTTTCTGAGCAATATTCATGAGTTTTTTTTCTTTCCCTTGGACAATTTTCAGCCTCCATTCGCTTGGTTTTTTAGGCATACCTGTATAGGTTTGTGCGTGCATTTCCTTTATATTAGTAGTATTTTAGGTGAACTTGTACTGGTTTTTCTTTGAGAGAGTGAGAAATACATTCCGACTGAATTTTGATTTCGGCCGATATTGACCGAAACTGTAACGTGAGAGAGAGGGGACAGACCACCACAGCAAAACCGATTCGACCACGCTGGTTTCCGATTCTCAGGTTGAACCGACCGGTTTGCACTATTTATCGGTTTTTAAGCTATATTCTGTTTTTTGCCATAATCGAACTGAATTGAAGGCCAGTTCCCGATTGACTGATTGGACCGGCTGGTCCAGTCCGGTTTTTAAAACCATGCCCATACCTATCAACTCACAAATATTCCTTCCCTTTTCTAACAAAACCCAGCACCATAAAGGTCTCATGATTAACTACTATCAATCTCTCACCACTATGGCCAAAAATGGCCAAGTTCATTTACAATTTTATTCCCATCACCATATATCTACTCACCACTCATATAAGAATAGTTTCCATCATTTACCATACATCCTTCCACATATTCCATCATGGGTATAAGAACCTTGGTTAAATATTTGCTGCACTAAGCTGGGGGTCTTTCTCTCCCTTCATTCCATCCTTTTTTTTCTTTCTTTTTTTCCAAGAAAGCTAGCCTCGTATTGTAAAATCAGATTCTTATTTCATCTATCTATAAGATGACCTCCTATGATTTCTAATTACTCTTTTACATTAATTATAGTACATTTGAAAATTGGATGAGTATTCAATTCAATCACCGTCTCAATTTTTTTTTTTTTTTTTAAATGCTAGAATTACCATAACCATAGGAAATGTAGAAAATGCAAAGCAGTGAACTGAGGTTGAAATGTAATTTTCTATGATTAATATTGGACATGACTTATAAGCCACGTCTCAGCCTAAGACCGAGTTCCAGGACACTGCCCAAATTCAAATCAAGTAATTTCATGGAATATATATTCTTATCCGAAAACAATTAAGACAAATTTATTGCCCACAAGGCCACAACTAATTCGTGAAATCACAGTTGATTCCTTGCAAAGTTGCAATACAAATCACAAGCGAATGTATTTCCCTTTTCCATCCATCAATCCATGTTATTAGAGTTTTTCAACATCAATTTTTTCCGAGGGATCAATCGTCAACGCTTGAAAAATTGGCAATTATCCTTACATTCTTGTAATTTCTCTTCTTCTTCTTCATTTTATGTCTAGCTTCTTTTTTTCTTTTTTTTAACTCTTTTTTAAATGTATTCTCTTAGTTTTTCAAATTTCAATTTTAAATTGTTATCGGATTACAAGTATTTGGAATTGGTTGTTGATTTTAATCTCTTCTCATTATTACCACATTCACAATATTAGTAGACTGACATGTAAGAATCTTGCCATCTTGATTTCATTATTATTTGAAGTATAATTAGAGATTTTAGGAGGAATCACAGCAGACGTATTTTCGACACAATAGCTGCTGATAGAAGCATTCATAATGAGAGGGAGAGCCCATGGTTATATTTTTTATATTGGATTTGTGTAACAAGTAAGATCACAAATCCAGCTTTCAAGTTCATGTCCTTCCTCTGCTTCAAAATGACCACATCAGAATTCAGAAAACAATCATTAAAGCCTCATGTTGGCTGCGGCGTCAGTAAGAAACACTTCTTCATGTAGCAGAATTACATTTTGATTCTTTAACTACTATGTAATTGTGGATTTGTCAAATTTACATTTGATAAATAAATAAAGGGAAGTTTATACCCATTGTCTACAAATTAGTTTAAAGGTAGAATTTTATTTATGATATTTTTTCCTAAAATGAAAGATGGAACTATAGTCATACTACCATGTCTTCCTCTTCTTCTTTTTTTCTTTTTTTGAACTGAAAACCTTTATTGAAAGCTAAACAGGCGCTGCCAATAACTTACTGGCACGCCTCCTCCAAAATTACATTTATAAAAGCAGTAGGGCTATTCCCTAAATCAAAAGTTCCATAAACAGAATTAAGCATAGACCATCTAGCTAAGGAGTGGGCTGCTTTATTTGCTTCGGGGTTAACCTAACTAAAGGTGACGTTTGCAAAGCTCTCCATTAGCAATCTCACACCAGCAACAAAGTTTTTAATTCTCCAAGGAACTGCAGCACCGCCATCCCTTAATTCCTCAATAAAACTTCTGAAGTCTCCATCAAAAATCATATTACCAAAATTTTCTTAAGAAGCTAACTTCACTGCCCACAGTATTGCTTTGGCTTCTACTTAGACAGGGTGTTGGTGTCTAGTTTTCTTGAGGTTGCAAACACCACCAACTCTTTCCAATCTCTGGCAAAAACACAAGGTGCCCTTGTGGTCAAAATAGGATTTAGGCCCGACAGTTGTTCTTACACCAAGGGAGGGCTCAAAGCCCGACGGTTCTCCTGTCTTGTCGTTCAAAAGAGTTAGAAAAAAATTTTATGATCAAAAATACCCCCATCACTTAACAATGTAAAAGGTGAATAATTTAGGTAAAGAAAAATCTTATTAGGTAAAGAAATGAATCTTCATATATTATTATATTTCATAAAATCAAATAATCTAATAAAAATAAAATCATGGTGTGTTATTTCAATACCCCTTTCCTCGCATGGGTGGGATAAGATGGAGTAATTTGCGGAGCTTAAAATTCAACTTATTTGGTTTACAAGGGACAATATTTCAAAAGCCGACTGCTTTGTATATCTTATTTAGACCAATTGTCAAAAAATGGACCCCGTACAAATTCCGCGTTAAAAATAAGTTGAATAAATAAATAAATAATTAAAGTTATACCAAATAGATACTGAATAGATTCCATGCTTGTGAGGTGGGGTGGTGAAGAAATAAGTTTTGTGGACAAATCATTTTGTCTAAAATCAAACTCTTAATATCCATGTAAGATGTTAGAGGACCATTGAGACAGGATAAGGGTATTTTATAAGAACAAAACTAACTTCATTACAAAGAATTTATAAATTTCGCAATTATTTATTCTATTTTGTGTTTAAATGTTAAGTGATACTAAGAATATTATGATATTCTTAATACATAAGTATTATAAATTCTTGTGCCGGACGTTAACAGTTAAATACAGTACCAACTAAAATGCATAATTAAGAAAATTATTAATGGAAAATTTTATATATCTTTATAGTAATCATTTTCCCTTGTTTTTTAGAGGTGCCACACGGCTTCTCGGATGTCCAAGAAGCTTCATGTAAATTGTTGCGGGACAGAGAAAATGATACTTCACCAAACAACCTTAATTGTTGGGGGTGATAATAAGAACATTAAGGAAACTCAAAATTTATAAATTTTGAATAAGTTCACGTGTTCGCTTATAATGAGAAATTAATTCTTGTAAGGGCGAAAAAATAACCAAAAAAATACTATACTATTATATAATAAAAGTTGGGGGCTTAAGAGCCATGGTGGTGTCAAGTGACTACTATAACTAATTAGTAAATTAATTTTCTTAAATTAAGATATATTTCTTCAAATTAACGGATAATATTTAACAACTGTTTAACTTGGGAAAAACTTTATCATTTAAATTTCAACAAATTTAAATTATATTCAAACTAAAAGTCTGTTATTAAAAAAAAAATTATAAACTTAAATTTCAAACAACGATCCACATTTTCTTTCTCAAAGAAAAAAAAAAAAAACCCCCACATTTTGACTTCTACTCTGACTAAAAATCTATTGACAATATTTTAATAACAATTAATTGGTAAATCAATTTTATACATTTAAATTTCAACAAATTTAAATTATATCCAAACTATCAAAATTTTCTAAACTTCAATATTTCAACAAATTTAAACTCTATTCAAATTAAAAGTCTATTATAAAAAATTCTAAACTTAAATCCCAAACAACAACCCACATTTTCTTTCTAAAAAAATCTATATTTTGACTTCTAACTAAGTCTATTTTTATCAACATTTTAAGAACAACTAATTATTAAATTAATTTTATATTATTTGTTATGATATATTTCCTCAAATTAAGGAATAACATTTAACAACTATTTAATTTAAATAAAACTAAAAAGTTTATCATCAAAATTTTCTAAACTTAAATCTCACACAACTCTTTTTTTTTTTTTTTTACCTCAAGTTACATTTTATTAAAATAATATTTTGTTAGGATATTAAGCTACAAGACTCTTGACTAATGGATAAAATTAACAATAATTTAGTTTAGATAAAAACTTTATCATCTAAGTTTTAGAAATTTAAATTCTACTCCACCTAATAGTCTATTATCAAAATTTTCATATGTATATAAATATATATATATATATATATATATATATATATATATATATATATATATATATATATATATATATATTTATATAAGAGGATTCCGTGTTTGGGTTTTATCATTTTGCGTATTAAAATATCCTCACACAGATTCTTAAACTCTCTAAAATACCCATATCTTTTAGTTGGATAATTTTAAATTTAAAAACACAAACTAGCTAAAAGAGTAATTTACTATTTTTTAAAAAGTTCCTAAATTTTGGGCATTTAAACTTTTATCAACTCTCATGTAAAGAAAAATCCTAAAAATTAGGACACTATCTATATCTCACTTTTAAATGTTATTTCACTAAACCCAAAATAAATAAATAAATAAATAAATAAAAAGCCTCATCACAGTCGCAAAGCATTTGTGATGAGGCTTGTGTGTGTGTGTGTGTGTGTGTATTAAGTCATGGCTTTTCAACATAATCTCTCTTAACTAATAAAGGCATCCCTATTATTAAATCCCCCACAATACACCCCACGTTGTTGTATTTTTTTTCACTTTTTTTCCCAAGATGCATTGCTTATATTTTAATCTAATAAATTCATATTACTTTGTTGTTCTTTGCTCTTGAATTTGCGTACAGGATATTGTGCCAAAGGAAGTTTACTATAAATAAGCGAAACAATGAACACCCATTTAAGTTCTTGGTTCTCTTATGTAAGTTTTAAATTTTTTTTACTATCTCTAATTAGTAAATTATTTTTATATTATTTTTTACCATATATTTCCTCAAATTAAGGGATAATATTTAACAGCTATTTAATTTAGGTAAAACTTTATCATTTAAATTTCAACAAATTTAAATTCTATTCAAAGTAAAAGTCTATTACAAAAATTCTAAACTTAAATCCCAAACAACAACCCATGTTTTCTTTCTAAAAAAAAGAAAAGAAAACTCATGTTTTGACTTCTATATATATCCCTTAACCAATAAAGTCATCCGTATAATTTTTTTTCCCAATATGCAACTTACACTTATATTTTAATCTAATAAATTTATCTTATTTATTGTTCTTTGCTTCTGAATTTGCATGCAAGATACTATGCCAAAGGAAATTTACTATAAAGAAGTAAAACAATGGACACCGCCATTTAATTTCTTGGTTCTTTTATGTAAGTTTTTATTATTATTTTTTTATATTCTCAATTTTGAACTCTTTTGTGTATATTTTGATTTTGGGTTTTGGTTATTGTATTTAATTTGTGAGTGTATTGATTTTTTTTTTTTTAATTAGACTATCACTGGAAAAATTTTGTATTGAGGAACTATTTTGTTTATTATTGTTTGTGTTGACTAGAGTATAGATTAAACATAACTCAAATAGGAATGACCAAACTCATTCCATATCTCATGTTGAGAAATTAACACAAAACCCAAAGAGAATTTTCAAATATAAAAATAGGTAAACACTAATAAAGTCCAAACTCTAAACAATTAGAGCTTAAAAACAATTTTTTATTAAAATTACTTACTTATGTTATAATTTATTATTACTATTTATTTAATAATTTTATTTTAATTATTTAAAAAAAATAACTTACATATAAATTTTCATTAAACCGTGCATGGCAAGAAAATAATATTAGTAAAAAAGAAAAATTCATGTTATCGAGTCATGTTTGTTGTGGAACTCCCTGAGCGCATTAATTACTCCCAATCCAAAGGGCATTATATGAATTTTATTTTATATAACTTATTAGAATATTACATCAAAAAGACTTGGTCGCAACAGTTTAATTATGACACACTTTGGACAAACCTAATGCCAACAAGGTAGGTGTTGTCATGCATCCACTTTAGTTTCTTAAACTTCTTTAGCAAATGCAAGGATACTAAATATAAATTCTTTGTGCTGCTTAAAGTAGAAATAGATTAAAGGCCCTTTTATAACTAAAGCCAATCTCAAACTCAAAGTCTATATATGGCTTCAAGATCTTACACTGTGGATTTAAAACTTCATTATTTTCAGCCCCTATGTCCACGAATGTGGAATTTTTCATTTTTCTACGTAATGAATAACTGCAGATGAAATGCGGAGAGAGAGAGAGATTAAGATAACATACCTTCGTCTCCAACCCAACCACGAATTGCATCTTTGAAGAACCAAATTTTAACTCTTGAAAGGCCATAACAAGGAAACGTTGAAGAACCAAATTTTGATAGCTTTGAAAGGCAAATCCTCGAAAGGTATTCGATCGTATATTGTTGAGGGAGAGCTCGATTACGTGACCTGTGGTGAAGTTGCATGTAAGTTGCTCCCAAGTATAGCAGTCACTCTCTCTCTCTGTTTTAGCACCATTGGATTTGATAAACGCCTTGATTTCAAAAAGTGCTTAACTTCCCTTCTTCAAAGCAGCCTCTACTCCATGAATTTGAACCAAAACTACTATACCCCAGAATATGCACTTGGCTAAGCTCCTCCACTCCATTGAAAAATGATCTTATCCTGCCATTGCTAGACCGGTATTCATATACTTAATGTTGGACAAGGAGTCAAGCTAATGCTAGAAAATGAGGGCCATACTAGCTAGTATGGAAAAATGGGCTAAACACTTCTCATCAATCACCTTTTGACTCAGAGCATTCTCGTTAGGGCTCCTATTTTTAACTAAAAAGATATAGGCAAATTGTAATTACAAAATCGGTTATAGTCAACGACTACAACCTTATTTAATATTTTTTTTATTTTAGGTAAATTTTGACAAATCCATCATTGGATTACATTTTCTTCTTATATCCTCCATTCTTGCAAGTTTTTGTAATTTAAAATTATGCATAAAATATAAGCTTATAGATCATATAGTAAATAACAACCGATTGACACAAAATTTGACATGTGTATTAAGAGTGTAAAGGATATGTAATTTAACAATTAAATTTTCAAAATATGTAGTAATATTTATTTTATTGAGTAAAGTTGTAATCTTATACTACAACTGATTTTGTAACTAAACTTTGTCCAAAAACCATGTTTTATTATTGGAGTTGCCATATCTAATTTTTTTTTACTAACTTGCTAAAATAAATTGTCATCTGTAGTGGTAGGACAAAGAGTCAAGTTATAATGCTAGAAAATGAGGGCCATACTAGCTGGTATGGAAATATGGGCTATAAACTTCTCATTAATCACCTTGAGTCTTTAGCGCATTCATATTAGAGCTCTTATTTTAACTAAAAAGATATTTTAACTCTCAAACAAACAAAAACCATGTTTTATTAAAGTTGTTGTATCTAAATTTTTTTACTAACTTGCTACAATAAATTTTTATCTATAGTGGCTAACAACAAGCTAAAATTAAAAATCAAAAAAAAAATTTATTGAAAAATATCTTTTACACACATTGTACACACTTTTTTAAACTAAAATCGTGACTTCAAATCACGATTTCTGTGCAAAAGTGATGTTAAAAACATAAAACCTTGTTTAGATCCCCAATTTTAAAGTTACAGCTTGGTTGATTTTACATTAACTTAATACTAAGTGCGAAATAGTGTAAACACAAGCATACAAGCAAGAGAGCTACTCTAATCCATATTTAAATCAACACAGCAGTAAAATGAAATGAACAAGAGTAGGGAAGAGAGATACAAACAAAGATAACATGCCGATGTGTTATCGAAGAGGAAACCAAAGAACTCGGCGAAAAACCTCTCCGCCACCCTCCAAGCGGAAATCGATCCACTAGACAATTTGTTGGGATACATGGGTTAGCAAGAGACTCTCCAAGCCTAATCTACCCGATGTACCTAAGCCCTCCAAGCTCCTACTCCAACAAGACTTCTCGGAACTATGTCTTGTCTAGTTCTCCAGATCCCGCAACAAGCTCCATGTTGCATCTGTCATCCTTGGCTTCTTCCAATACTTCCCAGCAGCACCAAACAATTACTTGACACTCTGAAAGGTGTGGTAACTGTTTAGGCTATTAACCTCTCAATGGTATGCAAATGGAGAGATAGGAAATGAGGAAATTCCACAAACAAATGTGTAGAGAAATGTTGGTATAACAATCTCTAACTCTCAAGTGTTTTTGCTAGGGTTTTCTCTTAGAGGCTCTCCTTCTCATTTGTGGGTAATGTGGATATATATAGTGTAGATGAAGAAAGTGCGTATCAGATAGTATAGTCTGGCAGAACAAAATGTCTCGCGGGTGTCTCGCAGGAAGGTCTTACCCGCAAGATACTCGCAAGACACAGCTATCTCCATCTGTACTGACTCTTTGCATTCCAGTCATGTGCAGGGCACATGCATCTTTTCGCGGGATGCTTAGTCGCGAGATACCCGCGAAAACCATCTTTACTTCAATTGCTTAAGTCTTCACACTCTCTCTCACTATCACACATCCCTTACAATAAATTCCCACAACAAATATAGGATACATAAGATTGAATAAAATTACAATCAAATTTAGTACGGAATAAAAGCCAACAAAATACATATTTGAAAATCACAACTTTACAGATGTGTATGTATAGTATGTGTAAGTGGATGTATCATGTGTGTAATAGACGTTGCCCTTTTGTTTTACCTTTAGTTAATGAGTCTACATCTTAATCTAGTATATACATGCTTGCCATTTCTTAAGAACCAAATTATTAATTCAATTTTATAAGGTCTTGTTAACGAGTACCCTAAAGGCACATGTTAAAGATTAATAAATGGTTAATTATGAGTTGCAGTGCACACTTTTTAAGAAAATAAAATGCACATGTTAATAAGTCATTAGCTTACACAAACAAATTCATTATATTATGTATGTTTTTAGATATATGTGTACAATATGACTTTAATTATTTTAAAAAAAAAATTATAAAAACATTTTTAATGATGCATTAATTAAATGCATATTAATTAATTCGTTAACAAAATCCTATTTTATATGCAAGCTAATATAAAAGTTTTAAGGCTTACTAAATTTGGCCAAGACCAATAACTTCTGGCTAAACAAACACGATAGCCCAAGTTCACCTCATCGTGTGGGTTATAGTTAGCTCAACTGGTAAAATCTCTGATAGTTGTATAAGAGATCTGGGGTTCAATCCCCGCCTATACCAAAAAACTTATTGGTGTCTTGGTCTAATGATAAAGAGCTATCATCAGGAGCGGACGTCATAGGTTAATATTCTTTCCAAAAAAAAAAAAAAGTTCACCTCATCGTATCCATGACAGTATTTTGCATAGCCAAGAGAGTGTTTGGTACATACACTTAAAAACATACGTTTTGTTGTTTGAAAATATGTGTGGAAATATGTGTGGGTGAAAAAATTGTGTGGAAATACGTATACTATTGTTTAAAAACATGTGTTTTTTTTTTTTTTTTTTTTTTGAAATGGTATACCAAACACCTCCTAACTTATCACTTTTGCTAGTGCTTCACTGTCATGTTCTACCATATATTTGCCTAGAAGTGTGCTCTCGCATATGTACGGATAGAAATGTTTGGCTAAAATTATAATCTCACCTTTCTGAAAGCTATAGTCAACATTATCTATAATTAGTGTTAGAAATACTGAATGAATAGTATTGTATTTCTCAAGTAATAAAATATACATGAATGTCTTTATATAGGAGGCAGAGTGTGTAGTACAAGTATGTGTGTAGTACAAGTATGTATATTATACAAGTAAACAAGATAGGCCTAAGACCCACAACCTATTGCACATTAACAACCCCCCTCAAACTCAAGGTAGGTGTGAGAACAACTTGAGGTTGTCAACCAAAGCATGAAGGCATCCCTTAGAATGTGACTTGGTGAAAATATCTGCAAGTTGATCTTTAGAGGAGACCGAGAACAGCTTGAGAGCACAATGGACAAGATGATAACAAATAAAATGACAATCGATCTCGATGTGTTTAGACTGTTTATGGAAGACATCATTATAAGTAATATGAATGGCACTTTGGTTGTCACAATAAAGATGAGTAGTTGATGATGTAGACACACCTAAATCCTTATGAAACCAAAGGAGCTCAAACGTGGTATTAGCAAGGGCATGATATTCTACTTCATTACTGGAGCGGGCCACAACGGTTTGTTTCTTGCTTCACCAAGAAATCAGAGAAGAACAAAAAAGAAAGTAATATATAACCAGTGATTGACCTTCGATCAGTGGGATCTCCTGCGCATTAAGTTCAACAAGAGTGTCAACAGTCTTGCTATCAGTGAGTCCAACTCAAGACAAAAGTTCAAAAGCATACTTGACTTGAGTAATATAAAGTCTATCTATGGAATGAGTGATTTCAAGATCCAAGAAGTAGTTGGGATGTTCAAGATCTTTCATCTCAAACTGCTAATTGAGAAAATTCTTGAGTTCTTGAGTGCCACTGTGGTCATCACCAGTTATGATCATATCATCCACCTAGTTTAAAGTAGAATTTTGTTAATGATATTTTTTCCTAAAATGAAAGATGGAACTGTAGTCCTACTACCATGTCTTTTTCTTCTTCTTTTTTTAATAACTGAAAACCTTTATTGAAAGCTAAACAGGCAAAACAAAACAGTATTACTAGCACACCTCCTCCAAAATTACATTATAAAAGCAGTAGGGCTATTCTCTAAATCAAAAGTTCCAAAAATAGAATTAAGCATAGACCATCTAGCTAATTAAGAAGTGGACTGCCTTAATGGTTAACCTAAAAATAAATGAACCAGCGAATATGACAAAAGTACAGTCACGTGTGATATTGGTACCACACAATGTGAGGATGAAACCGTCAAATGTGAGAAAAAAAAAATAAGGGAACCACCAAATGTGACAAAATTACTGTTAAATGTGTGTTAGAACTACACAATGTGAGGATGAAAGCGTCAAATTTGAGAAAAAATAAGGGAACCACCAAATGTGATAAAAGTACTGTCAAATGTGATTTGGAATTTCATAATGTGAGAATGGAACCGTCAAATATGACAAAAAATAAGAGAACCACCAAATGTGACAAAAGAACTGTCACATGTGATGTTGAAACTATACAATATAAGGATGAAATTGTCAATTGTGAGAATAAAATTGTCAAATATTAGAATTTGGTAACCTAATATAGCAGGTTGCCTTTTAGTAGGTACTGTACCCCAAAAAAAGAGATGCGGTGGAATTACCCGTACAGGTAGATAAATTTGGCTACTAAAATTATAATCTCATCTTTCTGAAAGCTACAGTCAACATTGTCCATAATTAGCATCTCTAAAGGTTTTTTTTTTTTTTTTTTTTTTTTTTTCCAAGAAAGCTAGCCTCGTGTTGTAAAATCAGATTCTTATTTCATCCATATATAAAATGATCTCCTATGATTTCTTAATTACTCTTTTACATTAATTATAGTACATTTGAAAACTGGATGAGTATTCAATTCAATCACTGTCTCAATTTTTTTTTTTTTTTAAATGCTAGAATTACCATAACCATAGGAAATGTCGAAAATGCAAAGCAGTTAACTGAGGTTGAAATGTATTTTTCTATGATTAATATTGGACGTGACTCATGAACCACGTCTCAGCCTAAGACCAAGTTCCAGGACACTGCCCAAATTCAAATCAAGTAATTTCATGGAATATATTCTTATCCAAAAATAATTAAGACAAATTTATTGCCCACAAGGCCACAACTATTTCGTGAAATCACAGTTTATTCCTTGCAATACAAATCACAAACCAATTTATTTCCCTCCTTCTTCTTCTTCTTCTTCTTCTTCTTCATTTTATGTCTAGGTATTAGTTTTTCTTTTTTTCTTTTTTTCTTTTCTAAATGTATTCTCTTAGTTTTTCAAATTTAAATTTTAAGTTGTTATCAGATTACAAGTATTTGGAATTGGTTGTTGATTTTACTCTTCTCATTATTACCACATTCACAATATTAGTAGACTGACATGTAAGAATAATGCCATCTTGATTTCATGATTGTTTGAAGTATAATTAGCGATTTTAGGAGGAATCACAGCAGACGTATTCTCGACACAATAGCTGCTGATAGAAGCGTTCATAATGAGAGGGAGAGCCCATGGTTATATTTTTTTTATATTGGATTTGTGTAACAAGTATGATCACAAATCTAGCTTTCAAGTTCTTGTCCTTCCTCTGCTTCAAAATGGCCACATCAGAATTCAGAAAAGCCTCATGTTGGCTGCGGCGTCAGTAAGAAACACTTCTTCATGTAGCAGAATTACATTTTGATTCTTTTAACTCCTATGTAATTGTGGATTTGTCAAATTTTACATTTGATAAATAAATATAAGGGAAGTTTATAGCCATTGTCAACAAATTAGTTTAAAGTAGAATTTTGTTCATGATATTTTTGTCTGAAAGGAAAGATGGAACTATAGTCATACTACCATGTCATTTTTTTTAATTAACTGAAAACCTTTATTGAAAGCTAAACAGGCAAAACAAAACAGTATTACTGGCACGCCTCCTCCAAAATTACACTTATAAAAGCAACAGAGCTATTCTCTAAATCAAAAGTTCCAAAAATAGAATTAAGTAAGACCATCTAGCTAAAGAGTGTGCTGCTCTGTTTGCTTCATGGTTAACCTAACTAAAACTGACATTTAAAGAGCTCTCCAATAGCAATCTTACACCAGCAACAAAGTTTTTAATTCTCCAAGCAACTGCAGCTCCCTTAATTCCTCAATGAAACTTTTAGAGTTTCCATCAAAAATTACATTACCAAAATTTTCTTGGGAAGCTAACTTCACTGCCCACAGTATTGCCTTGGCTTCAGCTTGTACTAGGGTGTTGGTGTCTACTTTTCTTAAGGTTGTAAACACCACCAACCCTCTCCAATCTCTGGCAACTAGAGTGTTCGCGGTAAGGTTCGGTTCTAAGCCATTTTTAGCACCACACTTTGCAGTAGCCAAAATCATAACTATACCACACCGCACATCACATGTGTGGTGTGATGCGATGCGGTTTAGAGTTTAGTCAAAATCATAACTGCACCACACCTCATTCTTGCGATCATATGTGCTGTACGACGTATAATATGCAATTTATAGCCAGTATATTTTTCAAATTTTGGATTTTTCCTACCCAACTCAAAACTGATTTTTCCGTTTGTTTTGGACCAAGTTTTAAACTAAAAGCTAGTTTTTCTTTATTTTGGGCTAGCATTCCTAATCAACACTTACTAGGGTTATTAAACTTTTTTTTTTTTTTTTTGAAAACTAAGGTTATTAAAATATTCATAATATACTTAATATTAAAAAAAATAATAAATATATTAATATATAGTGAGAGTGCGGTGTGATTTTGTTATTATAAAACCGCAAACTACACTACACCATGCGGTGCGGTATAGTGCGGTGCACTGTTACTTGTGATGCTATGTGATTATGCCATTTTATAGGCAATTTTAGTGCGCTTTTTGCGATTTAATAAACACCCCTACTGGCAACAACTGCTACCAGTAGCAAAGTTTGAATCCCCAAAAATTGCATCACAGTTCAACTTGTTGGCATTTTGCGGTGGCTTTTACAAGGGCGGCTTGATGCATTTGGGGGCCTGAGACGAAAATTGATTATCTTGTTTTAAATGCAAAATTACTACTAATTAATATGAACTACGTAGAATTTTTTCTTTTTTTAGAAATTTTATAGATAGAAAAAATTTGACAAAATTTTTCATACTTGTTGATGTTGCAGATTAATAGTGGTAAGTAAAAGAGTGGTGTTAGTGATAGACTTAAATGAGAATTAGTAAAAGTTTACCAACTAAAATCTTATTATTTTTCTTTTTCTTTTTCTTTTTTAGAAGTGCAACATTCACAATATTTTTTACAACAAATTCTAGGTATTAAGTTGCTTTTTGTTTTGTATTTGAAAATATCACTATAATTATTTTTTTTGTCATCAATAACAGACTGTAGTCTATAACAACCTGCTACTTAGTATTAGTTATAAAAGTATTATGAAAAATATTGTGAACGACGCATTTTTCTATATCTTTTATTTATTTTTCATCTGATAAAAAAATATTATTTTATTTATTGATTATAAATAACCATATTAATTAAAATTTAGAAATATTTTTTTTACTTAAGCTTTAGGTGACCGCATCTCTTACTCTACTATTCAGCCGGCCCTTGACCTGCTCAAAACTCTTCTATATACCGTGTCATTTCTTTTGTTCTTTTAAAATTTTTGGTGTAGTCCAAAATGTCTTTGTCAATGAAATATCTAAGCAACGTATTCCCTTAAACCCAAAGTCAACAATGCCACTATATGAAGAGACTTTGGCAATCCATCGGTAGACCTTAACTTTTTTCTTGCCAAACAGAACTACCACTCAATGTAGTCCAAATCCAACAATAAAGTTATGAGCAATTCTACCTAAACAAAAATTTGACAACAATGATTTGGTAATATTTTATTTCTTTTTATTTTGTCTTATTACTAATATCATATTTTTATTTATCATTAATAATTTGATATATAGAATTTTAAATTTGGATTAAAGATGTTTTTGGTTAGATGGAAACTATTCTCCAACCGTAAAAACTTTTATGTGAAAATATTTTTCAAAAAAAAATTATTTTTAAGCTTTTGGTTACATTCTTAAAATTATTCTTGAAAATATTTTTCTGTGTTTAGTTGTATTTTTGAAAATACTTTAAAAAACATATTTTCTATTAATTTCTCACATTTTCTCATATCTCAAGCACATATACAATAAAAATACTGACAATTTTAAATAAAATATTATAATTCAAGAACCAGTGGTGGTAATTGGTAACAACCAGCAGCAATGGTTGGCCGTCGAAAATTAAAGACGTTAATGGAGGTGGTGGTTGGGTGGCAAATATAGAAGAGCGGAGGTTTGTTGATGAATTTTTTGTAAAACATAAAATGATTTACAGAAAGTAAAAAAAAAAAAAATTAATTTCTATTATTAATGTCTTTATTTTACCGCAAGCCGAAAAACAATTTTGGTAGCTCAAATTACAATATTTTACAAAAATCAATTTTCGTGGAACCAAAAAGCTCGTAATCTTTTATTCATTTTTATCTGAGCGTATCATTTTTATTTTTATTTTTTGTTAACCTACAAGACAATACAGTTATGGGTTAAGCCAGATCATGTGAAGACTCATTTTAATAGGGACAATCTTAATCCAATGTCAGAGGAATCAGACCGCAAGATTTACAGCAGTCACTTCACTTCACAATAAAGTAATCATAGTCCTGGCAACATCGTATTAAATACCTAAAAACGAATCCTAGCCGTTTGTTTTGTCAGACTCAGACAACAGCACCGCTTGCTTCCTCAGTCTGTCGTTAAATCAAACGGCTCCTAGCTTTTAACTCTACAATTTAATGCTCACAAAAATTGGAGAATCTCAATTTAATGAAATATATATCACGCGCCGTTTAACACGTGCAAACGCGATGGCTCGAAGCCGTTCGATAATTATGATCACAAACCACCAACGGTGCAGATCAGTACTCTACATCAACGCTGAGAACAAATTAGTCTACCAAAGATCTTGCAGTTAAATTAGCACATTCTTATACACAAAATGCATGGTGTCTATGGAGAAAGGGTTCGAACTACAAAATTAGTAGCATATTGTAATTATTTCTCAAAAAAAAGGTTTAAATTGTGCCAATCACAAACTATTTTATAATATTTTTACAAAATATTGATGTGGATAACCTTCTTATTGATTTTCGTTAGGTCTACAATTAATATCGTTTTTTCATTTACTATAATCACTCACTGCATCAGCAATTTATAAAATCTTTTGTAAAATAATTTGTATCTTTAACATTAATCAAAAAGTATTTGGAAACAAAACAATGCGTACTCATCACTCTTCACAAATCTACGGTTAAAAATAATAGCAATACGCACTATGACACACATAAGAACAAAATAAAGTTGAGTCCCGCAATATTTTCTAAAAATGGATAATTAATATATGTCTGCATATATTAACTGGATCTATATAATATTATTAAAAAAAAGATGATCTAGTAGGGGCCACATAAATCAGTTTATTATCTATATTTTGTAGTAAATTTATTGTGAACTTGTGTACAATAGCATTATTGTGAGAAATAATTTTTAAAAAAAGTAATGCTAAATATAAATTATTTTACAAACTGTTGTTATAGTGAGTAGTTATTAGTAAATGAAAAAATAATTTTAGTTTGTAAAAATATTATAAAATAATTTATAGCTATAACATTATACTTTAAAAAAAAATCTCATATTCTTAATTGATTATCACATCTCTTTTTTTTTTTTTTTTTTTAAGGAAATGATAATTAGTGTCTCAATTGATTATCACATGTCTATAGCGCTTATTTTGCTGAAACTGAAAATTTATTAATGAGATAAAGGTAAAAATTAGTTAAAATAGTACAATGTGACTCATGAATAGTACTAAAAAGTACAGTGAAGCTCATAAATAGTAATAAAAATAAACTAAATAGTAAAATAATTTTAATTTTTCATTGGTATCCAAACACCCACCACATCTGTTTTTTAGGAAATGATAATCACTTCTTTTTTTTTTTAGAAAATGATAATTACATCTTAATTGTTCCAAATGAGACATTTAAAATTAAAATCGTCGGATAAGTAATAAGTATCAAATTATATAATAATAATAATAATAAAATTGAGAAACTACGCACAACAAAAGCGCGTGTAGAACAGTGCAAGCACCAACAAATTCTTGAAACACTCATGAACCCAACCCACCCATTCACCAAATATTGTACTGCTGCTACAAATCAACACTTATAACTAAAGGGCATAATTAAAGGAAAGTCAGATGGATAAGAAATATGTGATTCAATTTCTGTTTACTCAAACAAATCAATTTTGTGTCTTAATTTAACGATAAACAGCTATTATTGACGGACATCGTAGGTTAAATCTTTTAAAAAAATAATTAAAGGGAACATTTTAATTAAGATTAGAAAATTAAATCCACAATAAAATAAAATAAAATTTATAAGTAACGATGATTATGTTACAAAATTAAGGAGAAGAAGAAAGATTATGAATGTTGTCGTTGCTAATGGTATGTGTATTAGTAGGAGAATGGAGAGGAAACAAAGGCAGAAGCTCAGGAGGGTCAGAGCCTCGTGGAGTAGTGAGTGGACTTGGATGCAAATAGAACCCTTTCTCAGCAATTGCTTTCTCTTCTTCTTCCTCCACTACTTCACGCGGCGTGCGTGGACTTCCACGCGCGTAGAGCTCCAGCTCCAATGGCGAGACTGGGGAGAAGATCATGGGCCTCAAGTAAGGCCCAGACGGAGAAGATGAAGCTGATGATGATGGGCCAAATGGGTTTAGGCCTGGGTTGAACTTGAGCTCGAGCTTTTTGGTGGCGAGTCTGCGCTCGTGGAGTTTGAAGGTGTTTTTTCTGGGACCCATTTCGGTGGCGGAGAGGTGGTGGGGTTTGTGGTTGAGAGGGAGCTTTTGGGCTGATGGGTCTTCCGGGGCTCCGGTTAGTTTCTGGACCACGGCTCGGAAAGTTGCTGGGTCGGCTTGGACGAAGGTGGTGTTGGGTGAGGTTGGGTCTGATGACATATAGCTTGGTGAGTTCATGTTGTTGTTGCTGTTGTTGTTGTTGGTGGTGGTGGAAGCCATCTGAGAGAGAGAGATAGAGAGGGAGAGATAATGTGTCTTTGTGAGTGAGGGAATGTGAAAGAAAGCGGGAATGGAGTCCTGAAAGGGGAGGATATATATTATACAAAGAGAGAGACAGGGAGAGAGAGAAGGGTTTTGCTTTTTACATTTTCAATTTGTTTTATGGGGATAAATTTGTGTCTTTTTGCTTTCGTGTACTTTTCTTTTTTGTTTTTGTTTATAGGTTACTGTGTGCGTGGGAAATGTCAGGGAGTCGGGTGTGTGAAGTATATGCGTGTAGTAAATAATCCGTACTTTTATGGAGTTATTAATTTTAATAACTATTTGGATTTTTTTTTTTTTTAATGGGTATTTGGATTTTTTGTTGTTGTTTGGCAAAAGGAGTGACCAAATGCACTTTTTCAGTTTAGTGTCTATTTGGGTGTTTCTGTTTCATGGTTTTTCGGCAACTTATTTGCACTATCATACAAAAGTTATAATTTTTGGTAAATGTAATGTTATTATTGGCCTCACTCCTCAGATAATCTTTTTCTTTTTTCTTTTTTTTTTTATTCTCAAAATAGAAGTTACTGCAAAATCATAATCTTAAACCCATGACATCAACTCTATAATATATAGTAAATTCGTATTTTTTTTCATCAAAGTAGTAGTAGTAAGATATATACCTGGATGAACCAATTAGGAAGTTAATTCAAGAGTGTCATTAATGTCATAATAATAGTAATTCCACTAGAATGAATAAGCAATTAAAATACAAAAGAGAAAAACCGAGAAAGATTTGCCCACATGCAAATGAAAGAAATATGAGAGGAACAAGTGGAAACTAGAAAATGCCACAGTTGTTTGAATTTGAAAACCAAAAAAAAAAAAAAAAAAGGAGAGAGAGAGAGGGCAATGAATTATGAAGAATGAGCTGGCATTGAATGATGAGAGATACGAGAGTCAGCGGGGCAATGAAACAAGAAACGAGGTGAAAGACTACACAGGCGGCAACAGCAGCAAATTAAGGTCTGTTAAGTCAGAGTCTCAGAAGACCTTCCTTCCTTACTTTCTTACTTTCTTTTTCTCATGTTTTTTGTTTGTGTGTCAATTTGGTGTGTGGGTGGTGAATTTCATTCCCTTTTTCCTCTCTCTTTCCATGCTTTTTCCCTTTAAGTTTGCGTGAGGGGTTTGCACTTTGACGTTTTGGACAAAAAGATTTTTCTGCCTTATTTCAGGTCCACTTTGGCTTCGTTCGTTGTTGTTTCTTTGCTTTACTCTTCCTTTCTTTTTATTGCTTTGCTACCAAGGGTTCGTGTTTTTGTGAAAGTTTTTTGACATTTGTTACTTTCTTGCTTTCTTTACGAGTTTTCGTTCTACTTTCTGCCAGTTTCCCTTGCCACTTCTCTGGGTTGTTGTTTTTCATTTTTTTCCCCCTTTATCTCAATTTTAGATGAAAGGAATGCTATTGGGTTACAATTTGGTCAGTTATACAATTCAATTACGGTTTTAAAAGGTACAAGTTTTTTGTTGAAATCTGATCTCAGAAGCTTTCAAATGAGTATGATGTCAGTGGATGTCTTTCACACACAGTATTGTGTGTTTTAAAATGAAAAATAAAAATTATTTTACTATTCAGTTTATTTTTATTATTATTTATGAATTACACTGTATTTTTTGGTACTATTTATAGATTTTACTATACTATTTTAACTAACTTTTATATTTATTTACGGTACTTGCAACAATAATTTTTCAATTTCAACAAAATAAACGATATCCAAACACATCCACATTTGGTTAGTTTTTTTTTTTCCTAAGTTTTTTTACTTATTTAAAATTTATACTCTTTTCTAGAGAGAACTATATTTAATAACTTATATTTGGGCGTTTTCATTTTAGTCCCTTATATTTGAAAATTTTCATTTTCATCCCTTTTAAACTATTTTCAAAGTGGTTCTTTTATACATCTTTATTAGTGATTTTTTCTTTTCTTTTTTTGAGAAATAAAGAAAAAACATACACAAGGAAGAGAAAATAGAGTTTTAACACAAATATATACCACAAACTCTACTCAAAAGTCATTGCAACCTTTAAGGATAGTTTCTCAAGTATCTTTATTAGTGACTTGGATGTTAAGTACCAAATAATTTCAAAACAAAGTGATTTTTTAACAAAACATTGTCATTTTGAATATTGTTTAAATCTAGGGTTGTCCACATACTCGCAAAACCGAACCCACGCAAGTTGACGTACTCAATGACCTACGTTCAACTCGGAATGCACAATCGTTAAGTAATGAGTCTTTGAGAGTTAAAAAACCGATTTTGGTGCCAGTCTCAAGTCCCATGATTCCTAACCCATTGAAACAGACTTAACTGAACATTAAATTTTTTTTTAAAAAAAAGATAGATTTTGGATTAGGTTTAGGTGTCACATTCTCATGGATTGGAAATCCAACCTTATAACTTTGGATCACGATCCCAAGTTTTCTTTTCCCCTTCAAATCCACTCTCTCTCTCTCTCTCTCTCTCTCTCTCCTTTAAAGTTGAAAGCCTAGTCCATCCTAAACCCAAAATCGCAAATGTGTTGGAACCTCCTCTAATCTTGTAATGATGGGTAAGGAAAAAGAAAAAAAAGTATTTTACTGAAAGTATTTTCCACCATAAGATCTTGTGATGGATGTGAAAAAGGTGGTGGTGCTAGTTAGGGTGAGGAAGGTGGTGGGGCCACTTAGGGAAACGACCTTGGAATTGGATATGCAATTTCGAAGATCAGAAGTGTAAATGGTGAACAAGAAGGAATTGGAAAAGTTTCTATGACCTATTCACCCAATGATTCCAACCCACCCATTTGAAGACTAGAAAGACCATGTTTCAACTTGCCATTCACTAAATCCGATTAGGTCAAGTGGTGAGTTGAACCCAAACCTAACTCAACTCAACTTGTGGACAACTCTAATTTAATGCACTTATATTTACTTTATAATGAATAAATTTTTCTTTTCCTTTTTTTTCCCCTTTTTTCTTCCATGAATCATCTCTCTCTCAATTTCCTATGGCAACCAGGGTCTGTTTGGTATATGTATTTAAACACACGTTTTCAGTTTTTAAATAATATTACATGTATTTTCACACATTTTTTCACTCACACATTTTTTCAAAAAAAACTAAAAACTATTATTTAAATACATGTATCAAATGGGCTCCAAATGTTTTGGGAAGGGGGGGTTTGGCGATAGCATAATTTGGGTTTGTGACTGCAGCCTAGTGCTAATTTCAAACCGAAATCCAAACATAACTTAAAGATAACTTAAACCTTATCTTCAAAGTGGAATTCAAACCAAATCCTTTTTTGGTTTTCCTTATCTCCATTATTGTCACATCACACACCACGACGTTAAACCCCTCAAATCTTTTATCAACGCAACAAGATTATAGTCATTGAAGGCATCACCCATTAGTTGGCTTTACTAACATGTATATTTGCGTATTTTAATTGGGCTAGCTATCAAACATAAGGGACGAAATGAAAATTTTCAAACATAAAAGACTAAATGAAAGTATTTTCAATTGTAAAGAGTAAAAAAAAATGTAATTTTAGCTATAATAGTATAACGAACCATGGTCCATGACCGTTGTTGGGAGCAATTGCAAGAAAACAAAATTCAGAAAATTTTAAACATATCATCTACAATTTAGTTTTTCCTTTTTCTTTTATTGGCTAGGTAACTGGGGTTCTTTCACATATTATAAAACCTTTTTTTTTTACTATTTTCTATTACATTCCCTTTTTAACGTTTATGTCCAAGATTTTTCTTTTAAAAGGATAACTTTACGTTTTTTGAGAAAGTAATATAAACTTCACAAACTAGGGAAAATTAAGCTAAGGACAATTTCTAACATTAAGATTAATGAAGCACAATATAAACGATGGGGAAAAAAAAAAAAAAAAAAAGCAAAGCAAATTTTAGGAAATTTTTCAATTTATCCTATGTGGTTGGTATTGTCTTGATTTAGTCCACACAAATTTTCAATTACTACATTTGAACCCCCAAAATTTCGCTTAAAGGAAAGTTTTAGAGTTTTGTTCAATGACAATTTAATGATTTCATTTTAATCCAAACTTTAAGGGATTAACATGTAATAATTTAAAATATTGTAAAGCATTTTTTTTTTTTTTTTGGAAAAGAAAACCTGGTCCATTTTATTAGCTAATAGCAGCAAAATATGAAACAAAACAGTCATAAAGATCGGAAGGAACAAATTTCATCCAAACCAAAATAGGAAAAGAATTTTTTGCTCTTTAGGCTAAGGCATGAGCTAGAGTATTACCTTGTCAAGGAGTATGTGAAAAAGAAAAACTCTGTAAAGTGTCTTTAATGATATGTCTAAACGGAAAAATGCAGCAACTTTTTGTGGGCATTTATTGAAATGGTCAAATCACCTTCAAAAATTGACCCACAAAAACCAAGTTCATAAATGAATAGTATAGCTCTTCTAGCCGCCAAAGTCTCTGATAAAACAACTGAAGACGGCATGGGGATCTTTTCGGACAAAGGCGCCATTATTTTCTCTTGAAAGCTTCGCACTACTACCCCGCTACCTGTTTCTTGCGAACTTCCAAATACAACCTAGGGAGTCGATTACGTACCGTACCGGCCAGTATGGTCAGTATATACCGTATCGGCAAGTAAATCAGTACATATAACTCCCCTTGTTTCGTACTGGAAAAAATACCGGTCAATTTCGGGTAATACTGGCCGATACCGGCCAGTATAGAAAAAAGTTTTTTATTTTATTTTATTTTAAGTTTTGTAATTTTTAAATTTTTGCTAGGACAAAATGGTAACTTATTTGTATTAACTTATTAGTATTATTTGTTTTCTTAGTATGCAATGACAACTTTTAAGCTTTCTATTTTTTATAGTGTGTGTGTGTGTTTTTTTTTTAATTGATACTAAAGTCTAAAACTATGAATAATTAGTTCTGAATTGAGGAAATGTTTTATGGTAAACTTTTATATTTATTATAATATATATTTATTTATTTATTTATAAATATAAAAAATAGCGGTAAATCCGAAACAGTATACCAGTATTGATCAGTATCCAAAATATATCGTACTGCTAGCCAAATCGGTACAGCCTCCGGTACGGTATTGACTCCCTTGAATATGAGAAATTATAGAGTCCTCTGGTGGACCACGTCACTTGTCCACCATTCCACTAAAAAATTTCCACTTGTTTAAAATTACTAAGTCAGTAATTAATTTCTGTTAAAATTTTGTTTCTAATTAATAATTTTAAACATGTGGAAGTTTTTTAGTGAAATGGTGGACCACATCACTTGTCCACCATGTGGAGCTTATAATTTCTCCTTGAAAACAACCCCATCAAATATTGTTTACAACATATAAAATTTGTTATTAGGACAAAACCTTAATAATTTTATTTAATCTAAACTTTTAGGGATCAACCGATCAAATAATTGAAATTTGTGTACGAAATTGTAAGAGAACCTAATGGTCCAAATCACAGTGAGTAAATTACAATTTTCTCCAAATTTCAAAAAAGTCCATCACCTTCAATTCTTCAACATTTTCTTTTTCTCTCGGTTTCTTATTTTCTTTTGTGACATTTTAAGTGTCATTTTTTACTTGGCTTGAAAGTGCTTTAATTTGTAACACGTTTTCTACTGTTCCAACCAAAAAAAAAAAAAAAAAAAGAATAAACAGATCTGATTCGTTAAATTTATTCTTAAAAATATCCTCCCCACTAACGAGCTAAACAATGTTCTTCTTCTTTTTGTTTATAGATTGAATTTTGAACTTTATAGTTTAGAATTAGCGTCGAACTAACCCTTACATGCAAATTTGGAGTTTTCAAACTAAGCTTTAAATTTTAATAATCATTTTAATTCAAACCATAAACTCATTATTCTTGAAACCATTACTGAATTTTTTTTAAAACAAAGTGACATTGTGTGGCTTAGAATGAGATAATATTCAAAGGCACGTGTATAAAACTATCTATCAAGTGCCATTTTGTTTAAATCTTTTTCTTTAATGATATCGCCATAAATGAGTTTATAGTTTAAATGGATACGTTTTTGAAAGTATAAAGTTTAATTTTAAAAATCCTAAATTTTTTAGATTTAAAATGTTATATGCTTTTCTTTTAATTTATATATATATATATATATATATATATATATATATCCAAATATTAATATAGATGTTGAAGATAAATATGCAAGTCCATTTTTGCTTTATCACCATCTCTCATTGAAACAAAAATTCTAATAACACAATTTTTTTTTTTGGATAAAATAATAAAATTTTTATTATTATTATTGATGTGACTTATATATGTTAAAAAATTGTTATCCTTAGATACCATAAACATATATGCCTCTAGTACATTTAGTGAAACGAATGTTTTTTTTTTTTTAAATAGAGAATAAAATCTCTTTTGCTTTTGAATTTATAATAAGATCTGAAATATAACAATTATGAAGATTCAGAGGAACACACTCCGTCCAAGCAAATGTTTAATATTATATTCAGCACAAATGAAAGAAAAAAAAAATGCAAAATATTGAATTAATGAAATGAGAATAAACTATCTTGTTTTGCCTAGAATTCCCATATTTAGTATCCCCCACCATACTTTTAAAGGGTCAACCTATAATATTATCGAGCACCGACCACGTGCCTATATCATGGCCAATTGATTAATTAATATGCTCATAATGAGTGCCTTCTAATATTCAGAAACACAAAAAAATTTCATTTTCTTCTTTCCCATAGTCAAAAAGTCACTTATAATATGTCATCTGTTTGGATTCCTTGAAAACATGGAAAATGCCAAGGGAACACTCAATCATATGAGTCAGCTATGGAGGACAATATGATTGCAAAATAGAATATGTTCCAAACATATATATTAATGGGTTTTTAACTAACTCAGAAACTAATTTAATAACTACAATCTTTGGCAACCAACCCACTTAGTTAAAGTGATTATTAAATCGTACGTAATTATTAAAGTAATAAGCTAGGTTTTATGTTCTCTAGTGGATCGATGACTATTGCTTTGGAGACAAGTGTTGGGTGTCCATCATAGCAGCATAAAAAGTCATGGGTATTTGGATAGTAATGAATCTTTGAAGAAAGAAAGATTGACCTTTAAGGATAAGGCAACAAATGCAACTTGTTGTACTAGTATTCTTCTATTTTCACATTGATGATAATTCTAAAAACGAATGGTGAAACATTGGCACCTTATTCTCTATATGATATGAACCAACCATAGTCTGGAATTCCAAACTCCTTTTGATTTCTTGCTTTTTTAAATCTTTTTTTACTAACTTTTTTTTTTTTTTTTTTGAGTATATAATCTTTCATATATAGTTAAAAATTTTGTATATAGTTCCCCTTAAGCCTACTAATGTCCATTGTCCTGGCTTGTGATGGAGCCTTTTTGCCTCTCATTTGGGCTATACCCAAGGAATAAGAATTCTATTATCATGGGGAGAAATTATTCCCCATGTGGGATTCATCTTTATGTTAGAGGAGGGTATAGTCCAATTAAGTGCATAAAATAATTTCATGACATTAATAGCTACTTTAGTGCTATTAACATTTTTTTTTTCACTAAAGTATACTTTTTGGCCCTTAAAGTTTGGGTTATTTTCATTTTGAGTATTTTCAAAATTTTCATTTTAATCATTCATGTATGATTTTGTTTACATATTGGGTCTATTGTCCATTTTCACTAGTAATCTGTCTAGCATTTTCTAGGGAATGTATTAACAAATATGGACTTATGTAAGTGACATATCTTAATGGACGACATTTATCTGGCACTTAATTGACCAAATTACTAAAAGAAATGGACTTACTGTATGGGTGACATGTAGCATTTATCTGCCAATAAATGGACCAAATCACCAACAAAAATGGATGGCATGACCAATACAAAAACATAGGCAAATATTAATAGCTAAATAAAAATTTTGAAATATAAAGGGTTAAAGATGAAAACAACCCAGAAAATGAGATATTTCAAAGTACAAAATGGTTCTATATATATATATATAGAGAGAGAGAGAGAGAGAGAGAGAGAGAAGTACCTATAATCTCTATTGTAATGGTAGTATTATTGATCAAAAAGATTAAAAAATTAATGAAAAAGGTAAAAAGAGCATTTTATTAGTAAGCATGTATACTTAGAGCATTCGTGTCAAGAGAATTAAAAATGCTAAATGCTATTTTTAACACCTCAAACCATAAAAACATACCTACAACAAAGGTGTTAAATTCTAAATATTTTACCATTCAGCTACAATGAGCCGTTATCAATAACAGCTCACTGTAGCACAAAGCTAAACATAAAAAGCATTTTTTTATTCTTACCAATGTCTCTTTTTCCTCGGTCTCTTCTCTCTACTCATCCCCCTCACTTCTCTCTTCTCTCTCTCCCGTGCCTTTGTTTGTTCTTGGTGGTTCGGCGATTGTGATCCAGTGATTATGGTCATGAGGCACAATGGTGATTATGGTCATGATTTGGTGGGTTTCGTGGGTCTGATTTGGTGGGTTTCGTGGGTCTGATTTGGTGGGTCTTGGTGGCAATTGTGGTCTAGCGGTTTGTTGGTCTAATTTGGTGGGTGAGCTCATGAGGCACGGTGGTTATATGGGTATGATTTGGTGGGTCTCGATGCTAGTGGATCTTGGTTGTGTTGTATTAGTGGTGCCTCAACGATAGTTTTGATGGGTCTCGATGGTGTTGTTGATGGGTCTAGTGGCACGGTGGGTTATTAATGGGTTTTGATGAGTCTTGGTTACTGGGTTGCTCAATGGGTCTTGATGGTGTTTCTCAGTGATAGTGGGTGGCTTAACTCGTGGGTCTCGCAGTGGGTTTATGAATGCTTTAAAATGTGTGAAAACACAAGAACTATTTAGACCCCCCAATTAAAATTACAACTCGATATATTTTACTCTAACTTTTACTAAGTGCGGAAAAGAGTAAATGCGAGCGTATAAATACACAAGCTACTCTGACCCATATTCATAATAACACAGCAGTAAAATGAAAGGTAAAAGAGTAGGGAAGAAAGATGCAAACACAAAGACAACACAGCGATGTGTTATCGAAGAGGAAACTGAAGTCCTCAGCGTAAAACCTTTCCGCCGCCCTCCAAGCAGTAATCGATTCACTAGACAATCAGTTGGGATACATAGGTTAGCAAGAGACCCTCCAAGCCTAATCTACCCGATGTACCTAAGCCCTCCAAGCTCTTAATCTAACAAGGTTTCTCGGAACCATGTCTTGTCTAGCTCTCCAAATCCCACAACAAGCTCCATGTTGCATCTGCCATCATTGGCTTCTTCCAATGCTTCCCAACAACACCAAAACATCACTAAACACTCTGAAAGGGTGTGGTAAGTATTTGGGTTATCAACCTCTTAAGGATATGAAAATGAAGAGGTAGGAGTTGAGGAAAATCCACAAGCAATTGTGTAGAAGATTGTGGGAATAACAATCTCTAACTCTCAAGATTTATGGCTAGGGTTTTCTCTCAGAAGCACTCCTCAACTTTTATGGGTAATGATGGTATATATAGTGTGGGTACAGAAAGTGTATATCAGATAGGACAATCTGGCAAAACAGAATGTTTCGCAAGTGTCTCACGGGAAGGCCTTATCCACGAGCTACTCGCGAAACACAGCTTTCTCCATCTATTCTGAATTTTCGCATTCTAGTCATGTGCAGGGCACATGCATCATTTCGTGGGATGCTTAGTCGCGAGCTACCTGCGAAAACTCTTCAGTCTTCAATTTACTTGAGTCTTCACACTCTCTCTCTCTCTCTCACACACACACAACCCTTACAATTAAATCCCACAATAAATACAGGGTACAAAAAATTGAATAAAATTACAATCAAATTTGGCACGGAATTAAAGCCAACAAAACACATAGTTGTAAATTACAAATTTACGGTTTGGGTTTGTTATTTTGGTGGGTTGTTTTTCTTTTTCTGGTTGTTGGTGGTGATGAGGTTATGGGTTTGGGTGGTGATGAGGTTGTGGGTTTGGGTTTGTGATTTTAGTGGTTGGGGATTGTGGTGGCTGCTAGCTAGTGGTTTTTTTTTTTTTTTTTTTTTCTTGGTGGTGGTGGCTGGCAATGGCTAGACATGGCTGTGGCTGTGGTTTGCTTAGATTGAGAAGAAAGTGGTGGGTTTCTTCAGAAAAAGAGAGAGACATAAATAAGAAGAGAGAGAGAAAGAAATATAGTGAGAGAATAAAAATAATAATATTTAAATGAAGTTGTAAAAAAAAAAAATAGAACTTTTAATGTTTGGTATATTGTAAAATGAAGTTTTAAAATTGTTAAAATAGTATTTTGAGATGTTAAATGCTAAAAATTTTGACTCACTTGATGAGAATGCGCTTTCTAGTTACTACTATTTAGAGGCTATTAGCTTTCGGGCACACAATGTTGTTTGAAAAAACGTAGGGACTGACCTCATCCCACTTACAACGTGATCACTCAGTAGAGGAGGACAACCCTCTTCGACTGAGCCCTACAAGTCTACAACCATGAAGCTTAATTGGTTGAAGCAAACTTTCTCACATAGAGAGGTCAGAGAAATCATCAAATTAAGAACTATTCTTGTTCGATTAACAGGCTAATTTAGAACTCAGTATGAAGTACAAACCTACTCATTGTTGCATTTAATCCTAACAACTATCATCAATCACATTTAATGCTACATTTGCAATTTGATATGCAGCCTAAAGGGTACGTGGGCTGTCATGTCTCACCCACTCCCCCTTCGGCTCCATGAGAAATGTGAGATGTTAGACCCAACTTTCAAATTCAAAGGATGAGGAATTTCTAAATTATAAATTTTTTAAGGGAAATGAAAAAAAAAAAAAAAAAAAAAAAAACTGATTTTATTAACAATTTTTTATAATTTTTTATGCAAATAATATTAAAAATTTCTTATAATAGTTCATTAACAAATATTCTAAGGACACCTGTTAACCGAACCTTTATAAATAACAAGACCAAATCCCAATCAAGGTATGAGAACTTTGATACTTTTACTCTGCTAAATTTCCTTTCAACTATCTAGTCTAACCAAATCGCCAAAGCAATTTGAAACTCTCTCAAAAAAAAAAAAAACCCTTAGAAGTGCATTTTGTTGATCTTTAGGTTTGTTTGATATTGTGTTGATCTTTAGGCTTGTTTGATACGAATTATCTCATCGAACACATATCAACACATTTTTATTCATGGATTGTGCTGTGATTGCTTGTAAGGTTCAACAGTACGTCACCATAACCAATCTCTTTTTGACAAGAAAACATGATATTTTTCTGAACTCTTTTTGACTTCTTCAACATTATATTATGCCTTAGTGGGTATTCCCAGCTCTTTGGGCTGGACATCGATAATGACCTTGGGACATAGCTACAACACCAGTACACCACTGGGGAAAAAAATTAAAAAATTTATCACAAATGAGCGTTTTAATGCATTTTCTTGTTAGGGTTTCTAGGTCTAGCTAGAGTCTTGTTTTCCTTCCCCATTTTTACCCACTACTTAAATACTGCTATTGTCTTAAGTTGCATTCACTTGTAGCCTAGGGCTACGCAAGATATTCAATAAATGATAACTCTTTCTTTAAACAAATAAGTTTATTAAATAACACACAAAATTTCGCAATCTTTGTCTCAAATGTAAAATAAGCTTATTTTATTAATTTACAACTTTTCACCTTACCAATATGTAAACGGTTGTCGGGTTGTGTACCTAACAATATTACTCGAATGTTTCTCCTTTTATAATAAATGACAAACTCTTTCTATTGAATCAAAAATAAAAGGGATGTTTATTCCACATTAGTTATGTGTGTCTAGTATACTCTAGTTATGTAATGTATTATAAATCCGGTTTAAAACACTAATATTACTATTTTCGTGTGTGTTCTAATAAGTATCACTATTTACTTAAAAAAAATTGCTTTGGTCTGGTTTCTCACCAATATATATATATATATATATATTTCTTCCCCTTATCTTTTTTTTTTTTTACAAAATAGAAATTCTACTATAACCTAATTTAAGTGTATATGTATGTGAAACTTCCTTTTGGAGACTTAAATCCCGATCATTACCTCTCACACCCCACAAATGGTAATAATGCACTAAATATTAGTGCATCACCCTTCCATTCTATAAGTAGAATCGACAACTTTTCTTTTACTTATAAAGTGAGAGGTATTACTCTTTATTACCAAGTGAGAGACACTTTCGGATTTATATTAAATAAACATACAAGATGCCAATAAATCCATTAATTTCCCGTCATTTTGTACTTGATTATCTTTTCACAATTACTAATAAAAAAAGATATGAATAAAAAATTATGCCATCTGAAATCTCTAACTCATGATGCCAAATTATGATCATAATGATCACTTGCTCTAATTTCACCTTCAAGCCATTCCACAAAAGTAGAAACTCAAGATGATGTTTCTACTTTTGGGGCATTTATATCTTATATTATTAATTAAAACTATTCATAAATTTAAGAGGCATCACACCAATTATATATAGTAAACTAACAGTAATTTTGCTCTGACTTAGCATGTCTATCTTTGTAAAGGTGTGTTACGTACGTATGTCACATATTTGTTGCAAATTACTTCTATTGTACCTACATGGGTTTGATACAACTAAGCCAAAACTTGCATGGTTTCGTACACATCTTTTTGCTAGTCCATGAAAACGGATCGTGGGTTCTAAGCCAAGTTTCCGGTCTATATAATTCTTTTTAAAAAAATATATTTGACAGCATAGTAATATTTGAAAATTATTTTGGAATTTTTGAATCTACTCTTCTAGCTAGAGAGAAGAGACACAATGCTCAAGAGATTTAAAAATGGTTTTGTCCTCAAATGCTTTAAAACAGTACTCCTAATTAGTAAAATAATTTTATTTTAAGTAGTATTATTTATAAGTAAAATTGGCCAAAGATGATATAATTCTTTTTGATTTTTCGTTTTATTTTTATCTCTCTTGACAAATTCTCAAGTTGGGATTTACATGGGGAGCAGGGAGAATATATATATATATATATATATATATATATTTATCTAGGACAAAGTTTAAGGATAAAGTTTAGTTACAAAATTGGTTGTAGCCTAAGACTACAACCTTACTCAATATTATTAAAATTACTATATATTTCGTATATCTAACCGTTGGATTATATGTTCTTTATGCTTTTAATACAAATGTCAAATTTTGTGTCAATTGAATATTATTTACTATAAAATCTATAAGATTATATTTTATGCATAATTTTAAATTACAAAAACTTGCAATTTAAATAATTTATAGATGACATAGCTATTGATCTTTAATTTTTTAGAAATTTTACAAGTAAGGAGGATATAAGAAGAAAATGTAATCCAATTGTGGATTTGTCAAAATTCATCTTCAATAAAAATAAAAAATATATATATTAAGTTGTAGCCTTAGGCTACAACCAATTTTGTAGCTAAACTTTGTCCAATATATCTATACTACTAAATTACTAATAAGAGGATTCTTTTGTTTGGGTTTCATCATTTTGCATACTAAAATGTCCTCACACAAATTCTTAAACTCTCAAAAATACCCCTAGCTTTTAGTTAAATAATTTTAAATTTAAAAACACAAATTGTTTAAAAGAGTAATTTACTATATTTTAAAAAGTTCCTAATTTTTAGACTTTTTCCTTTTTCTTCTCCAATTTGAATTGCCACTTTTTATTTTAAATTCAAATTTTCAAACTTTTATCAAATTCAAATTTCCTTAAGTTTATGACAACCAAAATTTAGGGGATAATTGTTTCAAAAATTAAAACCATTTGAAACTTCTCATCTATTTAAGTTTTAATTTAGTTTCTCTTATTTTGAAAAAAAAAAAAAAAAATACTTGCAACAATTATCACTAAATCTCCATCCCTCCACCTTTTTTTTTTTCTCTTGCAAAATTCAAAAGTTAAAACCACATTTAAAAATTTATCCAAAAAAAACTCTCCACATTTTTTCAAAAACCTTCACATTTTAAACTATTACCACCACAATTAGATAGGATCATTTAAAAAAAAAAAAAAAAAACCACTACACCCAACACACAATTTTTTCCCTCTTCATTGCACTATATATCCAAATTTTTATTAATATTTACTTTTCAAAAGTACCATTTAAGTTTTTTTTTTTTTTTTTTTTACTATACTAATATTTAAGGAGCTTCCCCTGTTTGGACTAGACATTTTTTTGGTTCCAAAATACCCTTACAGCCTATGTTTAAGTAGGGAAAAAACTTGAAAATAACACTAAAAATATATCTCTGACTCTCACCGAAAACATTTCCTACAAAACAGGATCATTCTCCCACTAACCCACTTCTTCAAATCAACTATACCTTTACTTCTTCTTTTTTAAATAGAAAAACAAGTTAAACAAAAAAAATTTAAACAACCACACTTTGCTGTTTTTTGTTTTTTTTTTTTTTTTTTTTTTTTGTTCTAAAAAAATCATCCTCACATTTATCTTCCTATTAAAAAAAAGTTTTTTTAAACATCCTTAAGTTTATCCAAAATAAATAAATATATATACACACGTTTGATTACAATTTAAACTGTTTTTAACTTCTTTTTAAAAAAACTAACTACTCTTAACTTTTAAAAAAAAAACTAACTACTTTTAACTTCTTATACTTATCTATACTATTATTTAAAGGACTTCTCCAGTTTGAAATTCTCAATTTCGATGCCCAAAATAATAGGGTCAAACATGTAAAATTACTAATTTAAAAACTACTAAATTTTAGATAAATTTGAAAAAACATTGCCTACAAGATGGGAACACTCCCACTAACCCCCTTATTCTAAACAACCGTACAGTCCATACCCTTTTTTTGGTTCATTAAAAGAAAATTAGAAAAAACATGTTAAATAACACATGTTTCTAATATTTTATTTAAAACTAAAAATAAAAACACCCTTAATTTAAAAACTCCTAAATTTTAGATAAATTTGAAAAAACATTCCCTACAAATTGGGAACACTCCCACTAACCCACTTGTTCTAAACAACCGTCTGGTCCGTACCCTTTTTTTTTTTTTTTGTTCTTTAAAAGAAAATTAGAAAAACAAGTTAAATAACACATGTTTCTAATATTTTATTTAAAAATAAAAATAAAAACACCCTCACGTTCAGTAAAAAAACACACACACACAACTAAATATATATACACATTTGATTTCCACCATCCCACATTTAATTCAAGTTTCACTTTTTTGTTAGTTTTTAAATTCGATTTAAATTTCATATTTATTCAGTCAACAATTTTGAAATCTTTTTTTTTTTTTTACAATTTATTTAGCCGAGGATTCTAATAGCCCACTGTCCACTAACCAAAACCTCTCTAAACTCTAATTACAGTTTTTCTTTTTTCTTAAAAAAAATAAAAACCACGTTTTTTTATACAGTTTGTTTAGTATAGATTCTAATAGCCCACTAACCACAACTTCTTCTAAATTCATGAGCGCGTGCACAAAGACTTTTCTATTTTTTGGATAAATTTTAATAATTTTTTGATCTCTTACACAAAATGCATTAAAAAATTAAACATGTGACTTTGGGCTTACTAAACTTAGGAAGGCACTTCCCAAATCCAACTTTCACAATACATTCTAACATATATTTAGATCTAGACAACATGAAATAATTACCTCTAGAGATGATGTTGCTTTATTATGAATGTAGACTCCATAATGAACTTTAGCAGCCGGGTTGTCAACATGAAGGGACTTCAAAATGGTGGCATATCATTTGTACCACGGACTTCACGTCCCCTACCCATTGATTGCAAACTTTTATCCTGAAAACATAAAATAACGTTCATTATAGAGGCTACATACAAAAATAGTAGTCGCCATGGAGGATAGGGATGGAGGGAGAGCATTTGTGAGAATTTGTAGGTGGATTTTTTTTAAAGCGATAGTTCATCGTAGTTTATCTTATCCAATTGTTAACTTTTTTTTTTCTTTTTTTCTTTTGCTGGCAATATCGATGGTTAGTTAAGGAATATGAAAGAATTTTGAACAATTAAAATTTTTTTGTAAACTTTTGATTGTGGGAGAGTGGTAGTTTTATCCAAAATTTTAGCATATTTTACTTGAGTTTTTAAACGCGAAGTTATCTCAAACTTGTACTGATTTTAAACTTTGAATTAAAAATAAATAAAAATAAAAAGGGGGTGGCCATGGTAGTTATTTGTTAACTTGTGATTGTGGGAGAGCGGTAGTTTTATCCGAAATTTTAGCATATTTTACTTGAGTTTTTAAACGTGAAGTCATCTAAAACTTGCACTGTTTTTAAACTTTGAATTTGAAAAAAAAAAAAAAAAGGGTGGCTGGGGTAGTATTTTTCTATAAAACGTAGGATTTTTTTTTTTTTTTTTTTTTTCAAAATAGGAATGTGGTAGATAAATTTTTTGATAAAACGTGACTTTTTTCATTAGCTTTTTTGTTTTTAATTTTTATCAATTTAAGATTTTAAACCATTTCTTATGATTTATAGATTCTTATGATTTAGAGATAAAGATAAGTTCATATTAAATTAGGGTATTTCATTAGTTGTGTGTGTGTGTGTGTGTTTTTTTTTTTTTTTTTACTACACGTGAGTTTTTTTTTAGAATAAAATATTAGAAACATGTGTTAGAATTAATGGGTTAGTGGGAGTGTTCCTATTTTATAGACAATGTTTTTCCAAATTTATCTAAAATTTTGGACTTTTTAAATTGATAATTTTACATGTCTAACCCTACTATTTAAGCTTTACAAACTGATAAATTTGAGGCTTTTTTTTTAGCAAAAAAAAATGTTTTTATTTTGAGAATCTAATTTATAAGTGTTTTTTTTTTTTTTTTGAAAAATGAATCTAATTTATAAGTTGATAAAGTAATTTGAAAAATTACAGGAAAGTAGTCCTATTTTTTAGGCAATGTTTTAGTGGGAGTTAGAGTTGCATTTTTACCGGAATGTCCTTTAGTTTTGTCTCTACTTAAACATAGAGGTGTAGGAGCATTTTTGAACTAAAAAATGAGGAATCCAAACAGGGAAAGCCCCTTAAATAGTAGTATAGATAATAGTATAGATTTATATATCTCACACAATTTCTAAAAAGAAAAATATATCTCATACATATTTGACACATCTTTTTCCTAAAAATTAACATACATTATCTCTGTTTAAAGTATCTCATATGTCAGCTTCTCTGCACAGTTTTTTTATATTGTTTCTCCATTTGTTCTCATCCTTATTTATTTCTATTGCTAAAACAGTGTTCTACAAAAGGAGTCAAATTCTGTATTTGGCTTTTTTTGTGAAATTTATAATAGTGGTTGTAGTATTTAATTATGGGTTATTTTCCTTCCTTTTTTTTAATTTAATTTTTATGAACAAGTTGTGAATGGCTTTGTGTTGCTATTGGAGTCTAATACAATACACCATCATCAAAATCCAAGAAGAAAAAACTCTATTTACAAAAGCAAAAGACTTCTTTATCACAGCTACTGACGGTCTGTCTTTTGATGAGGATTTCATAATTCACAGTTAGTTTTTGTTGAATATTGGTACGTTATTTTTACAAAAGCATTTACATCATGTTGTCAAGTTTTGATATTTATTCTCTGTAGCACAGTGGTTCTTTTTTTTTTTTTTTTTTTTTGGACTATTGTAGGACTGCAATGATTAATGAGATTGAATATCTTACTTAATTGCGAAGTAACAACGGTGCAATACCAATGTTACGTACTATTTAATGTTTGTTGTTTTTCTTATTTTTAATCCTTACTCTTTTTTTATTTTGGTCTCTATTTTAGGGTTACATATCAAAATATTCACACAAAATAGATTTTTCATTTCATAGTTATAGCGATGAAATCATAATTCGTCACTAAAAGTATGTTATAGCAACGAAATCTGAATCTCGTCACTAAAAATATTCACACAAAATAGGTTTTTAATTTCGTAGTTATAGCGACGAAATCATAATTTGTCACTAAAAGTATGCTATAGCGATGAAATCTGAATTTCATCGCTAAAAATATTCACACAAAATAGGTTTTTCATTTCAAAGTTTTAGTGACGAAATCATAATTCGTCACTAAAAGTATGCTATAGCGACGAAATCTGAATTTCTTTGCTAAAAATATTCACACAAAATAGGTTTTTCATTTCATAGTTATAGCGACGAAATCATAATTTGTCACTAAAAGTATGCTATTGCAATGAAATCTGAATTTCATCGCTAAAAATATTCACACAAAATAGGTTTTTCATTTCATAGTTTTAGTGACTAAATCATAATTTGTCACTAAAAGTATGCTATAGCGATGAAATCTGAATTTCGTTGCTAAAAATATTCACACAAAATAGGTTTTTCATTTCATAGTTTTAGCGACGAAATCATAATTCATCACTAAAAGTATGCTATAGCAACAAAATTTGAATTTCGTCACTAAAAATCGTAACAAATTCCGGCTAAAAGTATGCTATAGCGACAAAATTATTTTCGTCGCTAAAAATACATTTTGTTATAGTGGATTTTTCATTTTATTTTTCTCTCTCTTGACAAATTCTCAAGTTGGAATTTACATGGGGGGCGGGGAGAATATATATATGTGTGTGTGTGTGTGTGTGTCTAGGACAAAGTTTAAGGACAAAATTTAGCTACAAAATTGGTTGTAGCCTAAGACTACAACCTTACTCAATATTATTAAAATTACTATATATTTCATAAATCTAACCATTGGATTACATGTTCTTTATGCTCTTAATAAAAATGTCAAATTTTGTGTCAATCGAATATTATTTACTATATAATCTACAAGATGATATTTTATACATAATTTTAAATTACAAAAACTTGCAATTTAAACAATTTATAGATGACATAGCTATTGATCTTTAATTTTCTAGAAATTTTACAAGTAAGGAGGATATAAGAAGAAAATATAATCCAACGGTGGATTTGTCAAAATTCATCTTCAAAAATATATATATATATATATATATGGCTAAATTGCAAAGTACACCCCTAACGTTTGGGGGTGATTGGATTTTACACCCCAACGTTTCAGAACTTTGATTTGACACCCTAACATTTGGTTCCGTTAGCAAATCACACCCCTAATTAGATTTTGTTGTTAACTGCCAAGTCATCTTGCTGATGTGTTTTTTTTTTTTTTTTTTTGCCAAATAAGCTCAAAACGACACAGTTGTAATGGAGATGATGTGATGACTTGGCACCTACTAAACGCACCATTTTGCCCAAACAGAAAGCATACATAAAATCTAAGTCTAAATCTAAACACACGATTACACGAACCATCCCTGAGCTCTCTAACCCACGAACCATCCCTTAGCTCAGCAACCCATGAAACCCGACCCTCCCTTCCTAACCCTTATGAACCTAAACCACCCTCAGCTCTGAACCCATGAACCCAACCCTCCCTTCCTAAACCTTATGAACCCAGACCACCTATCGGCTCTAAACCCAACCCTCCCTTCCTAACCCTTACGAACCCAGACCACCCATCGGCTCTGAACCGATTCCTTGCATCGTGAACCCAGACGGAGTAAGTTCATCGATGGCTCTAGGTCAGCTTCAAGGCGGTAGCAGTGGCGGCGACGGGTACAACCAAAAATTCTCTATGGCTCTCTTTCTCTCTCTCTTTTTGGATTTTTCTTGCCATTGTTGGATTGGAAGTTTGGGTTTTTTGTTGGGTTTGCTAGGGCTTTTGTTGTTTGGGTTTGTTGAGTTTTTGTTCAATTTTTTTGGTTTGGGATTTCATTGCTGGATGCACAGATTGTTTGGGGGTTTTTGTTAATTTTTTTTGGGTGATGGATTTGTTGCTAGAACTCTCTATGTGTGTGTGATTTAAACTAATTTACTTTGCTGTTGGAACTTTGAGTGTGTTTATGGTGGAGTTTGTTTCTCTTAATTTTAATTTTTTTGGGTTTTGTAGCACTTTGATACTGTTTTTTTCCATGTATTGGGATCCCATTATGTTTGATGGATCACTGAGAGAATAGGGGCTGAATTATACTATCTTATATGTATTTGTATTTGTAGTCAACTTTGAAGTCTATTTTCATTACATATGTAGCTGCATGACATCATTTGATTGTCTTTGTATTGATTGTGACATTCGTATTGATCAGGGGCTATTTTTTCATGCTGATGCTAGTTGTGAAAGCAAAAGAATGATAATTTTTTGTTCAAATGGACAGCAATTTCAAATGGGTAGCAATTTCTAATGCAGAAACAAAAGCCAGTGCCTATCAACATGCTGAATATGAAATTTAAGGAGAAGTAATTTTCTTACTTGAGGTTAAGGAAAAAGAAAGAGCACTATGGGAAAAAAAAAAAGAGCAGAGAAGTGAATTGAATGTGGTGTTTAGGTGGTGTTTAGGTATACATAATATTCTTGGAATTGAAGTGAATTGAAGCCTTGGAATTGGAATCAAAGGCGCAATTTTGATTTTGTTGTATTATTATTGTTAATTTCAGAAATTATAAGCAAGTTTTTCCCTTCTCATATTGATTTCATTGTATTTTAAGCAACTGTCATTGAATATATTGAATATGCGAACCAAGCATGAAAATGTATAATTGTAACTCATTCTATCTGCTCATGGTTAAACAATTTGTGTACCAAGCAGTTAATTACGTTGTATGATTTCAAGAAGATTATAATTTGGGAATTGAAAACTAAGCTACGTCATTGTTGTATTAGGAGATGAAATAGGAATGGAATTTGAATTTCCATAAAGAAGTACACAATCTGCCCACGGGATACATCTTAACACACACTCACTCACTGCGGACAGGAGAAAAATCAAATATCTCATGCAGAAGAGTTGTTGAACGTAAGTCAATAGTTGTGTCCTGATATAGTTTATATAATTTGCCCCACCTTACTATATATTTGAAAGTGATGATCACTTTTCCGAGGATGTTAGGGCATGTTTCACTTTCACATGCATGCCGAAATATAATAGGGATGTAATCACGAACCTTTATAGATGACCTTATATTTAGGCTCTCAAGCTTTGCTAAATTTAAGTTGTTTTCCCATTGTTGTTTACTAGGGCCACTTCTCATCTTAGTTCTGGCTTAAGAACTAAAAATCTGCTTACGGTGCATATTTGTTAAATATAAGCAGGTTGAAATATTAGAAGTTGGATTGAACAAGAATCTAATTATGAAAGTGAGAAAAAAAATTTGCATTAATTTGCTTAAGCGAGTATTAAGCAAACATCAAGCAAGGCTTTGTGGTTCTTTTTCTGAAGTTGGCTTGAGAAAGTATCGGGCGAGTCTCTTTGTGGCTCACTAACACATATGACCAAAACCTGATATATTCAATATATGACCAAAATACTAATAATTCTTCCATAACAACTAACAGTTGTTCTCATAAAGTTTCTGCAAATTATTGACCAACGCAAAACAGTATCACGAATATCATAAAAGCTTATGAAAAGCTTTACAAAATAGTGACCACAAAAATGTTCTAACAATTAACGGTCCTACAAACTACTTTTGTTGTTGCTCCTTAACCTTTTCCAGCACCACTTCCAGCTCTTCCTTTTCTAACACCAACTCCAGCACCTTTTCTAGATCTACCAACTCCATTGCTTCCAGCAACACTTGTTTGGGTTGAGACCTTTAATAATAGAAACATGGTAAGTATGCATGCACAACAAACTAAATGACCAAATATTGGCAATTTGCAAATAATAAGCACAATGTATATAATATAGTATGGAAAGTACTATAGTTGATTGGCTTCCAACAACACTTGATGGGCGAAAATCCTCTTCCACTCTTAAGCCCATAAACATATGATTGCCTCCAATTCGCCTAATCTACAACAAGCTCAAAAAATTTGCAATTAGCAACTACAATAAGTAGCATATACCAAAACTTAGTTAGCAATAAGCATGTATGTATACATGATTTTGTCTCCCTACAATAGATGTTGCCCCTTGTCTCTGCTTAGTCTAGCCCTCACTTGCATCATTAGATTTGTGGGGTACTTTGCATCCTCTTTTGTTGTGACCTAATTGTCCACAATTGGTACATTTTTGAGCAGCAGATGACTTTTTCAACTTATGTGAAATCCTTCGTGCCTCATCAACATCTTTCTTCCTCTTGTTCTCCTTTGGTCTTCCAGGCTGTACTAGCATCTTCGGAGGTAGAATCTTATCACTTGCTTCCTTTGGCCAAAACTCCTCACCATTGGTAGGCTGGATAAGATGTGAGTAAGTTCTAAGGTAAGTCTCAACCTTGTAGCAATGATGCACATAATTTTCTGCCTTTTCTTTCTTGTAAGCAATTGCTGAAACCGCATGCTTACAAGGGATGCCTGTTAAATCTCATCTATAGCAAGCACATGTATGCTTATCTAGATCAACTACAAACTGTTTTCCCTTACAATGCACTTCAAACTTTGATCCAGCAGACCATGTGGATGTGCAATCCCTGGTTGCTTCCTTGTTAACTTCTAATTTATCTTGAATCTTAGAACAAATTAGGCTAGACTTCTTCAACATTGTATCCCTATTTCTTGGGATCCTTTTCATAAGATACCTCCTAATCATCTCACACATAGTCAATATGGACTTATCTCTAGCATCGATTATCTTAGAATTAAATGACTCACAAAGGTTGTTCAACAACATGTCACACTTAGGCCAAGTACTAAAAGCATGTCTACTCCAATGTGCACAGTCAATACCCATCAAATGCCCATAAGCATTGACATCTACATTTCTCATCATCTCCATCTTTGCCTCAAACCCAGATCTGGTGGTCTCTCTTGCTGCTACCCACATTAAATCCTTTAATAGTTTACCCTTGTGCTCCTTCTTGAAGTTGGCATATAAATTCCTAACACAGAACCTTGTATGTGCTTCAGGAGCAACTGTTGCAAGAGCAGGAAGTAAGCCCTACATTAAAAATAAAAAATAATAAAAAAGGTTATTACATAGATATTAAATAATTTGAACACTAAATTTAAATTTAAACAATGAATACATCATTAAACTTACACAAAAAAGAAACACATACCTTCTGTTGGTCAGAAGTAAAGGTCCAGCCACGTTCCCTCACAGTACCAATATCAGCTAACAAAAACTCTAGAAACCATGACCAACTGTCTTTGGTCTCACCCTCACAAACAGCAAATGCTATTGGGTACATCCTATCATTCCCATCAATCCCAACAGCTGCCAATAGTTGCCCCTTCAAAAACCCTCTTAAATGACAAGCGTCAAGACTAATAATTGGCCTACATTCCTCCAGAAATCCGGTTCTACAAGCAGCTAGGCACACATACATTCTCTTGAAGTGCAGTGTAGGTGTGTGTAGATTAATTTTGGCTGTAGTGCCTGGATTAGAAACCCTTAACTCTTCACAATAATCTCTAGCTCTTTCAAACTGATAGGCAAGCCTTCCTTTAAGCATTTCCAATGCAATCTGCCTAGCCCTAAAGGCTTTGTCCAGGGAAATGTCTACTTGAAACTGATTTTTTATACCTTCCTTTATCTCAGCACTTTTGATGTTGGGTCTTCCTTTACACCTCTAGCCATGCAACTGCAATCCACCTTGCAGAAACCATCCTACTATGAAAGGCCCTAGAACATGTATGTTTTTCCCGATAGGTTTTCACAAGCAAAGAGTTTTCTTCACGGTCCCATGAAGCATAAATATACCACTCACAATTCTAAATTTGTAACTCACCTTGCGAGACTCATTCTTAACAATTAACAATGGATATCCATGCTTGATTCTATAAGACTGCACAGCCCTCTTAAACTCCTTGTGGTCACTAAACAACATCCCTTTCTCAAAAACGAGGTCGGGCATATCCACCTCAACTCTAAATTCAATATACTTGGGATGCTCTTCATCATCCTCAGAGTTGACAAGTGTACACAAAACGTCAGAGTGTCCATAATCACTTTCCCCACTTTTTATATTATGCTCCTCATCACTAAAGCAAGTGGGTACCCAATTTGATGTGTTCTGTTCATTAGGGTTTACGTTCGATTGGTCATAGGCAGTGGTTTGGACTATGTGAATGGATGGAGCAATATAAGTGGATGGGTCAATGGGGGAGGATGGTCTTTCATATCTATCAAATTCACTGTCACCTACCAAATCAGCATAGTCTTCATCAAAAAAATTGTCATCTACTCCAACTCCTTCATCAACTTCTTTATGAAACTCATGCTCATCATCACCTTCATTACCTTGATCCTCATCAACTACATGCTCCACATATATGTGTATCAACCTTTCAGGTGCAAATTCTAACCAATCACGTAAAGCCCTAACATCATCATCTTTTTTCAATGGAAATAGGCCATTATGAAGTTCCATATGAGGAATTCAGTAAAAAAATTCTGCTACATTCATAATGCCAAGACCTTTGGCATACTTAGGCATATCAAAAACAGCAAAAGTGTCAGGATCAACATCTGAGACCCTTGATTTAGTCCCTCTAGCTTATTCAACATATGTATCACTATGTGTAATGAATACCCCTCCATGATGTATTGGCATATCAAATGTTTGATCCATATTCAAAACCCTGCACACACATATAAATGCATTACTAAAATATTACATTTAACTAATAAATTATTAAAATATAATTCACATACAGTGCGAACAAGAGCTATAAAGTATAACACGTGGACCACTCAGTTGGACCACAACCATTCCACTTAGTCAATTTACCAAGTAAAAATGTGCATTATTTTATACCATTCAATACACACAACTCATCATCACAGGTTGACCCACCAAAATTAAATATCAATAAAGTAAGCAGTTTCAGACAAAACACAACCAAATATATCATAAAGAATTGACAAAATTCTGTGCATCCAGTTTCAAGTAATAAAGTAACCGATTTCAAGTATCAATACAGTATATATCAATAAAGTAACTGGTTTCACTTTCAAGTAACCCAAACAATTGACAAAATTTTGTGCATCCAGTTTCAAGTAATAAAGTAACCGGTTTCAAGTATCAATACAGTATATATCAATAAAGTAACCGGTTTCACTTTCAAGTAACCCAAACAATCTGTGCATCCAACAACGAAATCCCAAACCAAAAAAATTGAACAAAAACTCAATAAACCCAAACAACAAAAGCCCCAGGAAACCCAACAAAAAACCCAAACTTCCAATCCAGCAATGGTAAGAAAAATCCAAAAAGAGAGAGAGAAAGAAAGCCATAGAGAATTTTTGACGATACCCGTCGCCGCCGCTGCTACCGCCTTGGAACTGACCTGGAGCCATCGATGAACTTACTCCGTCTGGGTTCACGATGCAAGGAATCAGTTCAGAGCCGATGGGTGGTCTGGGTTCGTAAGGGTTAGGAAGGGAGGGTTGGGTTCAAAGCTGATGGGTGGTCTGGGTTCATAAGGGTTAGGAAGGGAGGGTTGGGTTCATGGGTTCAGAGCCGAGAGTGGTCTGGGTTCATAAGGGTTAGGAAGGGAGGGTTGGGTTTCATGGGTTGCTGAGCTAAGGCATGGTTCGTGGGTTAGAGAGCTCAGGGATGGTTCGTGTAATCGTGTGTTTAGATTTAGGCTTTTTAGATTTTCTGTATGCTTTCTGTTTGGGCAAAATGGTCCGTTTAGCAAGTGCCAAGTCATCACATCATCTCCATTACAACTTTGTCGTTTTAAGCTTATTTGGCCAAAAAAAAAAAAAAAAACACATCAACAAGATGACTTGGCAGTTAACAGTAAAATCTAACCGGGGTATGATTTGCTAACGGAACCAAACGTTAGGGTGTCAAATCAAAGTTCTGAAACGTTGGGGTGTAAAATCCAATCACCCCCAAACGTTAGGGGTGTACTTTGCAATTTAGCCTATATATATTTAGTAAAGTTGTAGCATTAGGCTACAACCAATTTTGTAGCTAAACTTTGTTCAATATATCTATACTACTAAATTACTAATAAGAGGATTCTTCTGTTTGGGTTTCATCATTTTGCGTACTAAAATATTCTCACACAAATTCTTAAACTCTCTAAAATACCCCTAGCTTTTAGTTAAATAATTTTAAATTTAAAAACTCAAATTGGTTAAAAGAGTAATTTACTATATTTTAAAAAGTTCCTAATTTTAAGACTTTTTCCTTTTTCTTCTCCAATTTGAATTGCCACTTTTTATTTTAAATTCAAACTTTTCTCAAATTCAAATTTCCTTAAGTTTATGACAACCAAAATTTAGGAGATAATTGTTTCAAAAATTAAAACCATTTGAAACTTCTCATCTATTTAAGTTTTAATTCAGTTTCTCTTATTTTTTAAAAAAAAAAATACTTGCAACAATTATCACTAAATCTCCATCCCTCCACCTTTTTTTTCTCTTGCCAAATTCAAAAGTTAAAACCACATTTAAAAATTTATCCAAAAAAACTCTCCACATTTTTTCAAAGACCTTCACATTTTAAATTATTACCACCACAATTAGATAGGATCATTTTTTAAAAAAGAAAACTACTACTCCCAACACACAATTTTTCCCCTCTTCATTGCGCTATATGTCCAAATTTTTATTAATATTTACTTTTCAAAAGTACAATTTAAGTTTTTTTTTTTTTTTTCTATACTAATACTTAAGGGACTTCCTCTGTTTGAACTTGACATTTTTTTTATTCCAAAATACTCCTACAACCTATATTTAAGTAGAGAAAAAACTTGAGAATAACACTGTAAAAATATATCTCTAACTCTCACCTAAAACATTTCCTACAAAATTGGATCACTCTCCCATTAAACTAGTTCTTCAAAATAACTATACGTTTACTTTTTTTTTTAATAGAAAAACAAGTTAAACCAAAAAAATTTAAACAACCCCACTTTGCTTTTCTTTTTCTTTTTTTCTTTTTTTTTTTCTAAAAAAATTATCCTCACATTTATCTTCCTATTAAAAAAAAGGTTGTTTTTGAACATCCTCAAGTTTATCCCCAAAAAAAAAAACTAAATAGATACATACACGTTTTATTACAATTTAAACTGTTTTTAACTTCTTTTTTTTTAAAAATAACTATTCTTAACTTCTTTTAAAAAAAACTAACTGCTTTTAACTTCTTATATTTATCTATACTACTATTTAAAGCGCTTCTCTTGTTTGGAATCCTCAATTTCGATGCCCAAAATAATAAGGTCAAACATGTAAAATTACTAATTTAAAAACTCCTAAAGTTTAGATAAATTTGAAAAAACATTGCCAACAAGATGGAAACACTCCCACTAACCCACTTATTCTAAACAACGGTACAATCCGTACCCCTTTTTTTTTTGTTCTATAAAAGAAAATTAGAAAAATCAAGTTAAATAACACACGTTTCTAATATTTTATTTAAAACTAAAAATAAAAACACCCTTAATTTAAAAACTCCTAAATTTTAGATAAATTTGAAAAAACATTGCCTACAAAATGGGAACACTTTCATTAACCCACTTATTCTAAACAATTGTACAGTCCATACCCTTTTTTTGTTCTTTAAAAGAAAATTGGAAAAACAATTTAAATAACACATGTTTCTAATATTTTATTTAAAATAAAAAATAAAAACACCCTCACGTTCAGTAAAAAAAAACACACACACACAACTAAATATTTATACACATTTGATTTCCACCCTCCCACATTTAATTCAAGTTTCACTTTTTTGTTAGTTTTTAAATTCGATTTAAATTTCAAATTTATTCAGTCAACAATTTTAATTTTTTTTTTTTTTTTTTACAATTTATTTAGCCGAGGATTCTAATAGCCCGCTGCCCACTAACCAAAACCTCTCTAAACTCTAATTACAGTTTTTCTTTTTTCTTTTTAAAAAAAAAAACCACGTTTTTTTATACAGTTTGTTTAGTATAGATTCTAATAGCCCACTAACCACAACTTCTCCTAAACTCACTATCTCTAATTTATATATCTCACACAATTTCTAAAAAGAAAAATATATCTCATACATGATTGACACATCTTTTTCCTAAAAATTAACATACATTATCTCTATTTGAAAATATCTCATACATCAGCTTCTCTGCACAATTTTTTTTTTTATTTTTTTATATTGTTTCTCCATCCTCATTTCTTTCTATTGCTAAAATAGTGTTATACAAAAGGAATCAAATTCTGTCTTTGGTTTTTTTTTATGAAATTTATAATAGTGGTTGTAGTATTTAATTATGGGTTATTTTCCTTCCTTTTTTTTAATTTAATTTTTATGAACAAGTTGTGAATGGGTTTGTGTTGCTATTGGAGTCTAATACAATACACCATCATCAAAATCCAAGAAGAAGAAACTCTATTTACAAAAGCAAAATACTTATTTATCACAACTATTGACGGTTTGTCTTTTGATGAGGATTTCGCAATTCGCAATTAGTTTTTGTTGAATATTGGTACGTTATTTTTACAAAAACATTTATTGGTACTTCGCACTGTGGTTCTTTTTTTTTTCTTTTCTTTTTTTTGGACTCCTGTAGGATTGCAATGATTAATGAGATTGAATATATTACTTAATTGCAAAGTAACAATGGTGCAATACGAATGTTGCCTACTATACCACCGCACACCCTTGGTGTGATGGTCACTCCACAAGTATAAGTGTTTGTAGAGTGTGAGGGGTAAGGGCCGGAGTTCAAGTTTCCAGGAGGGAACTTCACACACATATACACTTATATTAGGCTAGAGTAGAAATTCTATCTAGTATTAAAAAAAAAAAAAAAATGTTGCCTACTATTTAATGTTTGCTGTTTTTCTTATTTTAAATCCTTACTCTTTTTTTTTTCTTTTTTTTTGGTCTCTTTTTTAGGGTTACATATCAATAATTTTGTTGTATTGCATACTGGGCATGTTAGATGACTTTGGGTGAGAGACTTTACAAAAATATTGTATGATTCAAGGCTCATATAATGTGGTAGTTGGTTGTTTATGACCTTTTTTGTAAAAAAATAAATAAATCATCCTACCTATGTCTATATTTATCAATTTGTGCAATTCTATGTTGGATTAAATTTATTATTTTTTGGAATGGTAATGTACATATCATTATTAATTGAAACTCCTATGGTTTAACTTTATTTTTCTCAATCACATCACTTCCATATGAAATTAGTTATCCCTAGCAATTGTTGTGCCTTGCACTACAACTTCTTTTCATTTTTTACAAGAAAATACATTTTTAAAATTAATTAAAAGATAATATTGCTCATGTGCAAGCCTTTCTCATAAAAATTTAAAACTATTTATTATTATTATTATTATTATTTGCCTTTTTAGGCATTTGAAACTTTTGTTATGGATGTGTACTTATTGGCTACATTTTAGGACTAAGTAGCTACCTTTTAGGATTAAAAAAACTTGGTGAGAAACGTTCTCATAAAAAAATAATAATAATACTACTATTTAAATTTCTTTTGTTTTTTTAGGCATTTCAAACTTTTGTTATAGATATGTACCAAGTGGCTATATTTTAGGATGAAGTGGCTACCTAAAAAAAACCTTGATAACTCTCATTAAAAGAATTTTTTTTTTTTTAAAAAAAATCACAATTGTGAACCTTTCCCATATAAGAAAAAAAAAATTCTTTTCAGGCATTTGAAACTTTTGTACTAGAATTATGACAATTTTAAAAAATAAATTACTTTTGGGCTTGGGTTCAAAAAAATAATAGATGCACCAAAAAAATATTTGTAGCTTGATATTAAACTTTGAGAATAGGTGGCCTTCTCAAACGGTATTCTTGGTGTTTTACAAAATTAATACTTTTAAATATTTTTTTTTTTTTTTTTTTAGGCAATTGAAACATTTACTTTAGAATTGTGCCAGCTTATTAAAAAAAATTTAAAAAAAAAAAAAAAAAAAAAAAAAAAAAAAAACTTCTTGGCCTAGGATCAAAAAAATAATAAATGCACCAAAATACAAAAAATAAAAAATTATGTGACTTGATTTTAACTTTGAGAATAGGCAGACTTTTCAAATTGTATTCATGGTGTTTAAAAACGTTTAATACAATTTTAAAGATAACTTCACAACTTCCATTACACCAACCAAAAAAAAAAAAAAACCTTCATAACATGAGAGCCTTTCCAACAAATAAATAAAAAATACTATCTAATATTTCGGGTTAGGAAATTTCAACCAATTGAGCTACAATGCGCTTATGCATGGGATTAGTACTGATGATGTGCTAAAATCGTCAGTGAGTTATAGGCTCCAAGTCACTCAAATGGATACCTATGAATAAGAACAAAAGGACCAAACAGAAAGCATAGGTGTAGTACCGGCCAAAAACCCTCTGAATGTCAAGTTAGTGAATGAGAAGTCTCTATGAACTCTATAGTGAAAGAGCTAGCGAGTTTCTGCATACCTGAGAATAGTGGAGGCTTGGTGTTTATATAGTGGTGAAAGGCGAATCGAAATCCCTTCAAAATAGGGATCTTTCCTCGCTGAGAGGGTTTGGCACTTAGGGTTTCCAAGATTTCAGGGCGCCTTTCCATATAAGAGGGATATGAGTGAGTAATGGGTTTTATCTTATGTGTTATGCAAGATATTTCCATGTTTAGGCATTCGTGGGGACCCAGTCAAGCCACGTTGGATCTGTCGGCCTCTTCACCTCATCCTCATTCGTTTATAGAAGTGCCTATCAGGTTGTTACTGCAAGGTCGTCGCTCGTGTTCCCGTCACCCTGGGTCTTCCGTTTGTTTTCGTAAAGCTAATAGGCCCATTGGCACTGTCGATTTCCGTGCGTGACGTGTCCAAGGGCTACCCCTATCAAGTACATTTTCCAAAAAAAAAAAAAAAAAACCTAGAGGTGTAATGAACAAATTATTTTGCTTTTCTTTGTGATTGGAAAATGTAGTAATCTCAAATTATAATCGATGCAAACTATTAATCTTTACAAAAAATAAATAAATAAATAGAAGAGCCTTTGAGCATGCGTACGAGCGCATGCTCAAAGGTTAGTTTGAATCAATGAGCATATTAGACCCCTTTTTAATTTTAAATTTTATTTTTATATGTTCTTAGTTACTCTGATTTTGGAACCGGATACGATTCTGTTGGGATTAGTATACCTTCACTTCACGATTCACTGGATTAAGGAATTTTTTTTTTTTAATTTTTTCTTTATTGTCATTCTATCATTCATTTTTGCACAATTATTCGTCTCCTATCTTTACCATTTTTTTTTTCCTAGTATATATGAATATTGCCTTGTAACCGTGTAGACTATAGTAACCATCTTCTCCTCTATTTTCTTAAACATAATGCACTGTAGGCAATTGCCGGGCCCTCCAAATTAACAAGTAAAGCATAATTAATTTGGTACAATTTGATGGTTTATGTCCATAACGAAAAAACTCTAAACAACGACATTTTTACAATTTTAAATCGTTTTAGAGAGAGAGAGAGAGAGTGAGAGAGGGGGCTCACTTTAATCTAATCATATACCAATTCTAAGATTATTTTAATTACACTATAAATAAGGTTACTACTGCAATATGATTAAGATTTACTTTACTTGCACTAAAAGTATGTCCTAATAAAATGAATCTAATTAGAATAATATATAGACTTGGGCCTATAGGCCCTATACTACAATAATAGGCATAGGCCTTAATTATGATTCAGCCTTGATTTAAAAAAGCGTCGTCGACTAATTACTTGACGTGACACGATGAATTGAAGATTTCATACTCCTGAGTCCTGAAAGTCATAGCCATGCATCAAAGAAATGTCAAGATATTATTATTGATCAGTGTTGTCCTTTTGAATTTAATAGGCCCATTTTTTCTTATCTTTGGATAGACTCTTTCAATAGTACACATGGGGATGGGGGGCAGATTCATCAAGCTTATATCCTGTTTAATTTCCCAAGTAAGAATAGATGAAATTAGAAAACCCCCCAAATTCTTGATCATTGCAATATCTGCACTTTTTGTGATTTTACTGCTTGGGATCAACACAGTTTAGCTGAGTTGCCTGTGCCAGTCAATGTTAAAAGTTTGTGTAACCTCACAATATTGCCTAGGCTAATACCATTTCGGCAATATTGCCTAGGCTAATAACATTTCGGCAATGATTTGTTTCCCACAAAAAAGAAAACATGAAGTTCTGAAGCATTGGAGACAAAGCTTGTACTAAATACATCAGTTGTAGCGCCAAGTATATATAAAAAAAATTATGATAATCACACAATTATAGTTGTGACAAAGTTCTCCTAAATTATGTGCAACTAATGTGACAAGAAATGTAATTTTAGCACTCAAATTTATATTTATATGTATGTATGTATGTATATATGATTCTCCCAAATATTTTAGTTAAAAATCATATTAATATTTTCCTAATTACTTAATTATTTATTCCTATTAAACAGGTCTGAAAATGAAAAGTGGCCATGCACAAGTTATTACCTTTCTGTGCAGAAAAAGCAAGACCAACAGAAATAAACAGAGATCAGCTTGCATTTTTAGGAGTAGGAAAAATGATGCTGCAGGGAAACCTCCACCTTCTCCTATAATGCCTCATGGTGAATGTCCGTCCTCTAGTAAAATGGATCCTATGTTATATAAGTATTCGGAGCAACAATGGACTACAGTGTATATTGAATTCTCATTTAAGATTTCATATTGACAAGAATCTGCATCATGATCAAGCTATGTTAAAGTAGCCTCGTACATGCTTTTCATTGCACATTCTCTCTACCGATCTGCATGCGTGTGTGTGTCACCGAGTGTGTGTGTGTGTCACTGAGTGTGTGTGTGTGTGTGTGTGGGGGGGGGGGAGGGGGGGGGTGGGGGGAGAGAGAGAGAAGAGATCAACACTTTAAAAAATATCTTTGTGAAAGGAAAATAGCACTTCTCTTTATTACAAAGTGACCTGCAAAAACATTACCAGTCCCAAGTTTATAAATTCTCAGAAACAGAACTTAAAAATAAACAGTAGCTCAGTTTTAATTCATCAGAGCATGGACGGGGTTGGAATAAGTTAGAATTCCACTTCAGATTATAAATGGAGAAAATCCAAAACAAAAACACACTCACATATGGAGGAATAATGGAAGTATTAGCCAATTAGCTTTTTATTGATAAGACAAAATCTCTACTGTAAGAGAGATATTACATTGGTTATTAAAACGTCCCAACTGAGCTTATAAATCAACAGAAACAGAAAAAAAAAAAAAAAAAAAAAAAAAAAAAAAAAAAAACAATTATTACCAAACTTCACTTTCAATAATTTCTACACTTGATGCAAAGAGATTCATGAGACTAGAACTAGGAGATGAACATGCAATGCCATCCTGGTGACTTCTTGATGATGAATAGCAAATGAACTCCTGGTGATTTTAGTTCAGGCCACCCCCACTCTTCAAAAAACAGAAGCACAGATAGATTGCTGATTGTACAACCCAGTTACCCCATTTGACATCTTGATGCTGAATAGTAAATGAACTCCTGGTGATTTTAGTTCAGGTCATCCCCACTCTTCAACGAACAGAAGCACAGATAGATTGCTGATTGTACAACCCAGTTACCCCATTTGGAAACCTTTGCCTGTTTCTTTTCCTCTTTGTGACAGTTATGAATCCTTCACTATCACCATTTTTATTCTTATTTACATCTGTTTTTGGCTGCTCACAATCATCAGATTGAGAAACCAAGTCCTTCCCCTCATTTCCATTGAGAATTTTTATAATTGCACTGTCATTCGCTATTGCATCTGAAGAATTTTCTGAACAATCCAAATTTTTCTCACAAACTGCAGGCTCACTCACATGTTCCATATTATGCTGGACTGACTTTACAATGAGGCTAAGCAGTATCTGACTTGCAAGTTCTGACTTTTCAGACTCGGATAAATTCTTTTTCGAAGCCCCATCTTTAACTTCATTATTGGATTCATCACCCAGCTTCTCCTCCTCTGCACTACTCATTTCAAACATAGAATTTGACTCATTTTGAATGTGAGAATTTTCATCACCAGGATATGGTTGCCTAGCTCTCCAAGGTACAAACTCAGGTGCATCTGGGTTCATTCTTGGAGGCCCAAATCCACTTCTTCCCTTGCCAAGGGTATGATGTCTCAAAAAGCCATGTTTCATGCGGAAAGAATAATTGTTTCTATAATACAAGGGTGATCTAGGACCACAAGGAATCCTGGCAGCAACCGGAGTAAGAACAGGCTCTGCAAGCATGCCTTGACTAACGTTTACATCATATATACTAGTCGCTGCAACTGAGTTTAAAAGGTGTGGCATGGGTCCTGGATTAAATGGTTTAGCTGCAGCAGAAAGCTTACTCCCATTTGTTTCTACAGGCTTTACCTGTTCAGAAGAACTTGAAGCCTCTTCAACTTTTGGTGTAGTGTCTTCCTTTTGAGTGCTTTCTTCATGAGTTTGCTCGATTTCATCATCTTTTGGGATTGCTTCAACTACAGAGCCAGTGCTGCTTTCCTCATCCTTTGATGTCTCATGAGGAATGTTGTACATCTGAATTTCAATTTTTTCAACTTTCTCCATTGACGGTCTTAGAATGGTACCTGGCGGTGCCAAAGCTACTTCTTTGTAAGAAAGAGATTTTGAGGCCAAGGAAGTAAGAGTTGCTGGACTGGAGGTAACCTTGGAAACAGGAGCTTTTGCCTTCAGATTAGTTGAATCCTCTGCAGAGCTCAAGCTACCAGCCTTTGACTGTTTCAGAGGAGACAACTCAGTTAAAACAGTCTTTGGAGTTGTTTTTTGCACTGGTGAAATGAGGTCATGCCTATAGCTACTTTCTCTGAAATTTGAATATTCAGAATTGTAAACGATCAACTTTGCAAGAACAGGTCGCCTCCCAAACTTCCGGCCAGAAGTTTTCCCTGACCGCCCTTTGGAATTGGCTTCTTGCCACCCAGCATCTGAAGTAGATTCTTCAACAACTTCACTTGCAACTGTCGGCCTATATCTAGTAATATCATTATTTTCTTCAGGTCCTTCAGATTCTTCAGGATGAACCTTGCTGACTTTTACTTTTGTACTTCCATCTGTTGTATGTGCAGTGTTTTCTGGGCCATCATAGAGCATATCATCATCCCCTGTAGCATCATTTTGTGCTTGATGGGTTTTATCACTTAAATGCAAAACCTGGAAGTTATGGGAAAAATCAAGATAAGTATGCGCAAAACAAAAAAAAATGTTCTGTTTTTCCTTTTAGTGGATCCATCAAATGAATGACTCTAGATATGCAGAAAAGATGAATTTGGTAGATATCTTTTTACTAGCATGCTCTGAGAACATCTTTGAAAACTTGAGATGTGTCAAAGGTTCAAAAAGGTTGTGCTCTAGAATTTCTAAAGTTCAAAAAGACTCCCATTGATTAACCTTTGAACAAACTCAAAAAGAACAACAAGCCAATTAAGACCACCCTTTACTTACCCACCAACAAAAATCCAGTTTCTCAAAAACATCCCATCTGCTTCAGATGCATTGGTAATAAAAAAATATAAAAAAGAAATAAAAGGATAAATTTCATATGAGGGGCATTTCATTCCACGTTAAGTATATTGTAGAAGCATGGAACCTGGTTCCACTAAGGTCATATTGATTAGAAAATTTTCACTCTCTTTTCATGGGCACTTTGAGAGACCAAATGGTTGGCTGCACTTGGATAGATACCTCCATCAAATTCTGAACTATTACAAAATTTATAGCATGCATGAGCGTGACGCAGCCAATTCAACCAAAGTTAGAAATCAGCTGGCACTACATTTCATTTCCTACCCATGCTCCATAATAATAGGAGTGGAAATTATAGTAGTTGAGTGGAATGATGGTGTTTGCAAGCCATGCAAAGAAATCTCACCAAACCAAAACAATTAAAGGCACTAATAAAGCTTAATTTAACCTACTCTTTGTGTCGAGTAGGTGATTATATTAGTGCAAGGGTAATACATTGTTCACAAAACAACATTAGTATCAAATGTTATGAATTTTGACTTCTTGCTGATAGGACAGTTAACATAAACCAATATGTTCCTAAATTCCAGTAAAGAAAGAAATATCTGCCTACCTTTGCACGCCGCTGTTTCCTCTGTGAATCACTCCCTTTCAAATCTTGATCAGGACTTATGTAATCCAGGAGATCCGAAACACTGCAAGAAAAGGCCAAGGGTTTGGGTGACCTGAAGTATAATAATTCAATTTATAACCAAGTAATTTGGGAATACCATATCAATACCTAAGGTGACCTTTGCTTGCAATGGATGCATCTGGCTTTGGAGTTCCAGTTCTTGCTGCTTCTTGCTGCTCCAGAGCTTTTGATTCAAAATATTCAAGCCATGCAGCAGCATCCTGCAATTAACAACATAGAGCATCTTTATATGTCAAATCTGGAAAGAGCATCCCCCATTGACAGATTGGCAGAAATCATCCTTGAGTGTTGTGTATTGCAAAATTATCTTCTAAAACAAATTTCAATAGAGATACCAAGATTGGTTGTGTTGCAAAATTTTACTTCTTTAACGAATTCCAATAGAATAGAATTGAAGAAAAAAATACACGTGGCAACCCTAACTAATATGTTGAGGATCCATAGCCAACCCCAAAATTTTGGGACTAAGACTTTGTTATTATTGTTATTGTAAAGAACTCCAGTAAAGATACCAAGATTGGAAATACTTTCCGATTGTAAAATTAATGAACTCAAAAAATAGTAAAAGAAATGTGACCTGAGTACGAAGATCTTCTTGCCCAAGTTTGGCTTGAAGTATTTGAAGAGTAGTTTGTTCATGTTGCACACTCAGGGAATATGCTTCCATCAATGAAAGAGCTATGGCTATGGCATGATAGCTTGCAGCTGTCTGTAAAGTAAAATAAAACATTTAACTTATGAGAAGATTGCATGTAATATGGGTATTTGTGCTGGAAGTGCAAATACAATTTTATATTATTTTAGTTTTTTTTTAATTTTGGAATTAAATTGTACTTTTAATGATCGGTTGGATTTTATTTGAGGTTTGATTGGTTAATTAGGCTGTTAGTGTTTTTATTTGATTTCCTAGACCAACTGTTATTTTTATTTTTGTAACTTATCCAAAAAAAAAAAAAACTTGTTTAAGTAAACTAGAATTAGGGTATATAGTTGTAGTTGTCTATATAAGTGTGCAATTCTACTCCTATGAAGACATATTTGATTGATTAATAAATTTCTCTTTAAATTTTTCCAATGGTCTAGTGCTGACTCCAGCCAACCCTAGGTGTTGACTTTAAGGATTGTTCTCTCTTATTGTTGAATCCAAGCAAACCGAAGTGATAACTCCTAGATTACCTATATTTTATCTTTTTGTTGCATCTGCTTTGGTTTTTTCCTGAGTCAGTATTCATAGGGGAGAGAGAGAGAAGAGATCGAAACCTGTATGTGATCCTCTCCTAATAATTTTTTGTTGCATTTTAGAGCTTCATGCAAGTATCTGAGAGCAACATGGACATTTCCCATGCCCTCTTCCATCATAGCCACATTTATATATGTTGCTGCTGTATTTGGGTGAGATAGTCCACATGTAAAATGAAGAAGGAACAAAGCACGGTTTACATACCTGAAAATTACCCAATAGGTTTAATCAAGAGAACCAATAGAAGGACAAGTAATGAAAAACAATGAGAATAGTGGAAATTTTCTGTCGAAATTAATTAGAATTTCATAGTTGGGTAAGGGAAAGATTCAACAGGGAACTCATTTATCAGAATGTCAGTATATAATAGTATACAGCACAATAATCTAGAATGAAGAGAGCAAAGATAATTGATTTGACAAAATATCAAGTTGAACAATACGTTGGTCTAACTTACTTCAAAGCCAATTCAATGTGTTGAAGGCGATAGTAGAAAACAGAAAGATCCCCATAGCTTTTCATTGTATCTGGATGGTCAAGCCCAAGTTCTCTCTCATTGATATCCAAAGCCTTTTGCTGATATATAGTTGCCTAGACAATGGAAAAGAACTCAAACTTTAGAGCATAAAAAAATATAAGTACTTTCGTACAGTAACAACCAAGTTTAGACACAGAGCTACAAGACCAGTTGGCAGGAATAGATTGTCTCACAAATTGTAAACGGTTCACATTATAAAAAATAAAATTAACAAAACAAAACAAAAACAAAAGATTCTAAAGTGCACCATCGATTTAAACGTTTAAACACATTGACCATCAACTCCACCTGTGTCTGTGCTTGGTGTCATATATTTCATTCACAGGTAATCCCAAGTTTGGAAAAAGAAGGAAGGTTGTGGTAGATTGATGGCCAACATAAAATTTAGTCACTTTATTTTGAATAAATCTACTACAATTCATGTGGCCGACCTTAATAAGTCTGTTGAAGATACATAGCTAACCCCAAAGTTTTGAGACTAAGACTCAATTAATGTTGTTGTGGTTGTTACAAAGCATATTTCAGTTTGACCAGTTTGTATTTTTATTGTAATCTGACCTCTGCTATAGATTGAATTTGAGTATTATACATTTTATTAGCGCTAGACACAATAGGGTCCTTTAATTTATATAATGAAGATTAGTACTCAGCTTCAATAATTTAAAGAGAGATTCTTGGCTCAATTTCCCACAAGTAAAGCTAAAAGATCAACTAAAGATTTTGTTACCTGATTGAAGTCTCCAGTGTGATAAAGAACAACAGCTAGAAGACTGTAAGCACTTGCAGTGGTTCGATGGTAGGGACCACATACAGCTATCATCTTTGCTAGTGCCTTCAAATGCGAGTATTACAGTGAGGTCAGTTTCTGTTCTCTTTCTACGAAAAGTGCACATGCCTTTATTATATGGACAGAATGGGAGAGTACCTTTGTTCCATAATTAACAGCATCCTCTAACTTTCCTTTATCAAGAGCAACTTTAGATGACTCCAATAGATTCCGTCCATCTGCTGAAGAGCATCCTACATGCTGTTCGACAAAATTAAAAAAATCAGAGATATTTTTAAGCCAATTTTAGCTGCCTCAATGAGATGATAACGAGCAAATCAAAGACATAATTCAAAGTCTAAGCTATTTTAAGTCACTATTATCTGGCGCAAAGAGATGGTAACCATCAAATCAAAAAAAGAATAGATGAGGGAGAGAGAGAGATTCCCACCTTACACACAGGAATCATGCTGATGATATCATATTTCCTGAATGGGTAAGGGCACTCCAAGTCATAATTTCTGGAAACCAACTCCAATCCAACCTGGGAGAAGAATAACAAGTATAAAGAATGATCATGCTTTGAGAAAAAAATAGAAGCAAGTGCAATCAAAAGCAATAATTACCTTATGGCAAAGACCTCGGAGAATTGATGACTTTCTCACATGGCGAAACTCATCTTTAAGTGTCCAACCATATCTTCTGGCTATAAACATTCTTAACCATTCAAATCTAAGAATATGGTCGCCATTCAATTCTTTGTCATTATCTTCCATCTCACAACTTCCAAGTAAAAAATTTAGAGCTGAAGCTATTGCCGCCGGTAAGTCCTCTACATTGTCAACAGAGGCAACAACTGCTTTAAGTAGATGCTTGAAAGCTCGAGCAAGCATCTCATGGACACAAAGTGACTGTATATGGGGAAGTTTTTCTGCAAGTTCAACCTGATTTGTACAATGAGATTAGGACCAACAGAAACAAAACACTGCACATTTATTAGTTTTAAAATCATCCCCCTCCAGGTTTTCTAGAGACCAAAGTCAGAACAGCTTTGATCTAGAATGTTGTTAGTGGAGGCAGGGAGGAAGAAAGAAATAGAAGGATTGTTTCTTACCACTCGACCCAAAGAGCGCATCTGTAGTCCCCTTAAATGCATGAAGTCAGTTAACGTACGACCATCAACTGGAGAAAGTTCCAGTGACCCAAAGTCTGTTACCTAAGAAAACAAGAGATCTAGTTCATAACCCTGCATATAACCATTGTAAACTTTAAGTACATAGCAAAACTCAGTGTATAAAAAGAATATTACCAGTTTTGGTAGTGCAACTTCATCATAATACTCATGTGCCAGCCTGATCAGCTCATCTATTGACTGTTTGAAGAAGCAAATTGAAACAGTTAGTCCAAAAGATAACAAGAAACAGCATTGGTACCATAATAACAACATTACAACAACCAAAAAAGAAACAATGAAACGTTCTAACAAGAAGAGGAAAGAATAAAATTTGAACAAAAATTCACTCCAAATCGGTTTGGAACAAAGTTCTTACATCCTTCTAAATGGCGATTCACATAATCATTTATGTGTACTTTTAATCACGTGACTTGTTTAATAGTCATGTGACTTCTTTCTTTTTTTATACATACAGTAGGATTTGAAACCTAAGGCATCTGCTCTATGATAATTTCTATTGAGCATCAGGCCAACACACAAATGAGTTTCTTTTTGGTGTAGAAGGATTCAAGCCCAGGTCCTTCATTCAATAATAAGACACTTTACTAGAAAATACACATTGATGGTCATCGACACCACATAATGGGTTTAAGAGTTTCCTCCAACCCAATTTATTTTGAAAGGAATTTCAGTTAAAATGAACAAGCAAAATAGCACGTGTACTAAAATTGAATCAACAGGTTCATAATGTAACAAAAATTATTAGAGTTCCAAAGAAACCTTTAAATGAAGACCAGTCCCAGTTTCTTTCAGACTCAAGAAGGCATCTTCAGAAATTAGCTTCTCCAGTTCTGCTATGCCTTTGAGTTCACCATTGCTTAGCTCTCCCAAATCAGCTTCCGAATTCAGATTGCCAGGTCTAGAACCATTTTCTTCCTTATCAGTGCTACTTACACAATTTTCTTTCTTTTCCCTCTTCTTCAAAAATTTAAACTGCTTTCCAAGACCTTTGACCGAATGTTCAGCCCCATTATCATCATCTGGGCTTTTAGACTTGTTTCCTGTTGGACTTTCCTGCTTTTGTAGATGTTGTACCCAACAAGAACCAAGTTCCCATCTTATAGACCTCTTAGAATCAATGGGCATCTCCTTTAACTTTTTCAAGCTCTCTTTAACTACTCTTCTGACCAGACATCTGGACACTTCCATGCCATCCAAGTTAGACTGAGGTGACCAACATCCTCCTGATGGTTCAGCGCTAAACTTATGAAGCAGAAACCTCAAGCTGTAAATAGTTTTGTATTTGATCAGTCCAAAGGGTAATATGCATGCAGCAACAGTCGGCCTTTAAAAATATATCTTAAACTCTCTAAAGCACTTCAAAAGTACTTGATCATTACTATTGAATCCAGCAAAAGGGAACTGAACTAAATCCATTGAGAATTGTTTTCAGAGCCAAGTAATCTGCATTTCCACATGCATATTTATGATTTAGAGGATCTAAAGCTATGCATTACAAGAACATGCCTAACTTTTCAGAATTTTCCATATTTATGAGAGGAAAAACCAACTCTCTTTTAAGTTTCAAAGGAGTTGATCAGAAATTAGGAAAATGATCCAACTATTGATTTCCAGACAAAGGAAATTAAGAGTTCTAAGCCACCAATCATACCCACCGCATCATGTTGTTCAATGGCATACTGCCATTTTTTGGCTAAAAAAGCTATAGAATCCTTTTTAACAACTTTTATATTTGTATTACGAGTCATTCACTTACAAAGCATATTAACTTAGGGTCTGTTTGGATAGGACTTATTTTGCTGAAACTGAAAACTTATTACTAAAATCACTGTAGCAAAATAATTTTTAAATGTGTAAATAGTACCGTGGGACCCATTTTTAATGAAAAAGTTGCTAAAAAGTGGAATTTGTGGGTCCATGAACAGTACAAGATGCACTGTTTGCGGCAGAAAAGTCAATATTTGCGGTTACTGTTCATTGGACAGTACATGAACAGTAACCGCGTTTTGCCAAAACGCGTGAGAAAAAAAAAAAAAAAAAAAAAAACCAAAACGCAAACGCAGATGTGTTTTCAAAACGTGAATCCAAACATACACTTAACAAGTCTGATTATCATTCTTTTCTTTCTTTTTTTCCTGTTTTCAGTGAACATCCTCAACATCATTAATATATGATGCAGGTGAGGCGACCGGTATATTGTTAAGACCTGCCAACAGTATTGCCTAGCATGTGTGCAATATGTGCATGCAACTACAAATGGATCAAAATCAGACTCTTTAGTAATGAGGGCATTAGCTTATGGATCAAACCTGTTAACGTTAAGAGCATTTGCCCCACCATCTGGTTGATCATCAATTTCAATATCTTGAGTGTGAAACTTTGCCTTCTTCACATTTCCAACAACCTTTACAGTAGCAGTGTATCCACAATGCCTTACATTGACAACACCCAAGGAAGATGTATCCTGCAAAAGTTTCAACCACTTGAGAAAGTTTGGACATGTGCAACTAAGATCAGTCAACGGCATCAGTTAGGGGTGATGACTTTTCCATGTTAAGAGCATTACAAGGACAAGGAGAAGACCAAAGATAATGGATAATTAGGAAGTGGAATAGACACATTGCCTTTGATATCAAAGAAAAAGATGACTCAATTTCAAGGAACAAAACTGGACATAGAATTTGTGTAGCTTATAGTAAATAGTTGGGAGGACAACATGCATATGCTCAGTATAGAAACAAAACTGAAAATGCTTAAATTACTAGGTTTATATCTAGACAGATCAGCCAAGGAATCAGAGACAGCCTACTGCAATTGAATACATTGTATCCAAAAACGTAGAAACTAGAAAGTAGCCTTCACTTATATTTTTAAACTTATTTAGATACATATTACTCACATTTTAAACATGCATTCATATATAATCTTGCAGCATAGGAGAAAAGTACTTACATGAATCACTACACTCTCATCTGCAGTTAACCCCTTAAGCAAATTCCGTTGAGCAGCTTCCTTGTCAGACTTCTTGAATAATTGACGGCCATCAGTTTTTATATCATATTTTGAGCCTGCATCAGTCATATCACGTTTTACAATAATGGACAGATCTCCCACACGATCCTCATGCAAGACTGAGTCTGGTTTACTGCTTATTGTATCCTTCACTTGCATATTGGAATCTATGAGATGGCGTATTGCTGCAACAGCTTTAAAGATTGAGACATCAACAAATTGACTATGAAGTAAAAAAGCCTTCCGGTCTCGGACCACCCTCTCCTCCTCAGTTTTACAAGGTAGGCAAGCCAAAATTGCAAAATCAGTTGCCCATGGTCGAAGATCAAATTCACCATTTCTTCCCCAGCCACCACCATTGCCACCCCAATTTTCATCTTCTGTTGGTAGTAATGGGAAGTCCGATGGAGAATCAGCAACAGATGGAGGAGCAAGCCATGTATTTGCTCGAAATCCATATGGAAGATTACCAAACTGAGGGAATCAGAAGAACACAATGAATTATTTAAAAAGCTTATGCATTTTTGCTGTAAATAAAATACGTTTTTAATTGAATTTTTTATTGTGATAGAATATCTACCTTATTATGTTCTACAAAAGCTTTCATCAAAGATTCATATGCCTGCATTAATCACACATTTTGTTGGTTACAAACTAAACAATAAAGTTCAAAACAGATCAGCAAGAAAATATAGCAGATGAAAAACATGCGACTCCAGCTAACTCTCGACCAAGTCACCAAATGAAATAAATTTCAGCGGAATCCAATTAGAAAGATTAGCCGAGACATTGGTGTCTTCCACTAGCCAAGGTTATTCTGCAAATTGACAAATTTGGTTTGGTATACAACCTGATTAATTTGAATATAAATTCAGATGGAAGAATTTTAACAACTCCTCTGAAAATACGGCTTTTCAATCCAGAAAAGAAATCAAATTAGAACACTTCTTAGAAGTAAGGTTAAATTTAAGCAGATCATAACAAATTCGTTAACGACCATGTGGTGATGCAGTTTGGCAGTGGATTAATGAATTTACATATTAAAAAATAAAAATTATAATCTTTTATTTTTTAAGTTTACTTTATAAACTAAGTTTATGTGCTACTTTATAAACCATCAAAAAATAATTACTACAATTGGCCTAAACTTAGCAATTTGCACTCACTGTGAGGTGATTGCAAGGAGAAACAGAGTGGTTCATATGCAACATATGCAAACTAGTAAATAGAATTAAAGAAAGTGAAATATACATATCAAAATTCAAGTAATACATAAAGTACCCACATTGCCAAAAGCTCGGCTAAGCTGTTGTAGAAGATCCACCAGGGAGTGGCTTTGTAGAGACTGTTTTTCCATGGTATAGAACCCTTTCAAGGATGCAACCACTCGTATTAGCTTCCCATTGCAGATCTTAATCTGCATGCATTAATTGTATTTTAAATATCTTCATTTAAAATGGAAAAAGAAGTTTTTTAATGAGATTCAGTCAACTTAAATTGCAGAAAGATTGAACAAAAATATCATGAAGACAGGAAAAATGTTAAGAAAGTTGTACTAATGTCTTGAAAGAGGCACACGTACTCATAAAGGAACATAATACATAGCATGGCATGAATGAATTGGCGTTCAATTTTATTGATCAAACATATAGTTGTGAAGTTCTGTACTTCACAGGAAAAATAGCATGCTCTTTTTCCAAAGGAATCTAACTTAATCAAGAACAATTTCATGTAAGTTACAAAATGACATATTATAAAGCTGTTTTGAAAATTGAAGATGGCAGCTAGACTAGAAAACACACTAGGCTGCTAATGTTCAGCTCAAGATCTAATTGGTAAGTTAGCCACCAGTTTTACGCTAATGGCAAATGAGCCAATGTTGAACAACCTCTTGGAAGAGGCCTTAATGAACAAAAACCATGTCACTTAGCTCAAATGATCAGCTTGAGAAAAGGCCTGTCCAGTATTTGCTAAAAGGACAAAACGAATTTTAATAATCTAATACTTCGCTTTACTTCACTCAACAATGGTTTTATTAATAGATATTTGGATCAAATATCACCTTCAGACAAGCTTAGAGGTTTAAGGATGGGATGAAAAATGGTACCATAGGCTCAATCAACCGTCATTGAACCATAAGACAAAGATAGAAAACAAAATGGAGAATAGCAATAGCACCTGAATTTCAAAGTAATCCCCATCACGCCTTTCTTGTACATCCCTCTGGTCGCATCTCCTTAAATCTGCAAAACAAAAATTATATAAAAAAAAACAATCAATTTAACAATTTGTAAGAAAATTCTCCCAATGTGAAAATTTAAATGATCACCCATGTTTGCTCTTAATCATACAACCTATTTGACATTCATGTAACTCGTTTAAATAATAACTTATAGAGTTGTGTGAATAAAACATAATGGTCAACTAAATCAACAAAAAATAGTTTGAAAGAGATTACTCTAATCTTTATCCAATTATCCTATATAATTTTATTAGGCGTGTGGCATATTTAATCACTTCTTTATTTGATAACATTGGTTTACGTTTAAAATGACACATGGCCAAGAGTCTTGCGTCTCAATGGCAATGCCTACTCTCCTTTTATAAGCAAATCAGGATTCAAATCTTCTCTTCACCATTATTATAACTATCAGATTATTAGTAAAAAAAAACAAAGAGAAATATTGCACAACCTTTTAAATTACAAATTGACACCTGATATAATACAGGATTGCACTTAGACTAAAGTAAACTTTTGACACTTAATGTTTGGGTTATTTTCATTTTAACTCTTCACGTTTCAAAATTTTCATTCTGACCCTTTATCGTCTATTTCCATTACTAATCTAACTATTATGAAATACTAGCTCTAAAATACTATGGAATGCAGGAATGCCATTGCTGTGAAGGAAAAAAAAAAAAAAAAAAAAGCATGCTCTGAACGGTCAAACCAAAAGAGCCTAAATGAAAACAACCAAACTTTAAGCCCAAAAAAAATATATATATATATATATAAATTCCTAAAATAAATAAAATCCTACTGCCTAGTAACAAATTAAGCCACGAGTTTTTTTATTGTGACATTTTGAACCCTATGCCTATGGGTGTTGTCTCCAGAGTTATTAATAACGAAAACTAAACATATTCTAATTTTCCTTTTTATTTTCCCGCATTTTCTGAGGAACCAAACAGAGCAGCAAGAATTGAAGGAGAAAATAAAATACTCACGTAGAATAGGAGGAGAGAGGTGTGAGAAGGAGAAGAACTCATAGAAGTCGGAGAGCTTCGGGGTTGGGTGAATAGCCACCATCCCAATGTTCTCCGAGATCGCCGCCGCCGAAGCCGCCGCAACCGACGGTTCTGATGACGGGGATCCTCCTCCATCGGACGGTGTAGGTGGGGCGGAGTTACTACCACTCTTGGGCCGGGCTTGGGCCTTACTCTTTTTGGACTTCAGCTCTGATGTTGATGGGCTTCGTCTGGGCTTCGCGAATCTCGTGGTGCAGGCCACTATGTCCAGTAGCCTTCGCACGTGCGACACCGCTTGGGCTTCCTTAATGTAGTCCTCTGAAAAATATACAATGGCATTTTTGTTAATAAATGAAAATATATAATTCACATAAGACCCCACCTCACGTTAAAGATTAGTAAATGTTTTATTATGAGTTATAATGCATATTTTTGAAAGAAGAAAATACACGTGTTATTATATATCTTTTATTTGATAAGAAGAAACTTTATAGTTGAGCTAACTAGAACTCATATGTTCATTTTCACTACTTAACTGTGAAAAAGTGATGTGATATTAATAGGAAAACTATTTTATGATTGGTGCATCCAACTCCAAGACCAATTTTTCACTAAGTACTTATGGTGGTTCTACTTGTAAGTGTTATAATCAAAATTGACATTCAAGAATGTTGTGATCCAATCAAATTGTCTTTGAGTGATGCTAAGAGAATACTACACATTTTAGATTTTACTATATAATTTAAAATTTTATGTGTCTATCAATTACAAAACAAATAATTATGATATTCATTAATTATTTAAAATCCAGTAATCATATTTATTGTCGCATCAGATCATAAATATTATGTAGCAAAATTTAATAAAGCTGGGGACAACAATTTTACATTCATAAATTAGTGTATTACCTCATACATGGACCCTCTACAATCTTCAATTTAAGATGTTTTTAATGGTTCATGTGTGAGATGGTAAGCTACTTTGAAATGTTATGAAATTTTTATTGTGTCCCTAGTAGGCCTCAACAAAATTTGTGTTTTGCAAGCAATTAGTCAATGTGAAAATCAAAGGTCTTGGGTTAGTTGCCAAATTTGGTTAGGCTAGAAGGCAACCAAATGTAGGTCTAATAAGTTAACTGAGCGGTGTGGTCACTCATTAACTAACGGTCCCCTATTTTAAAGATGGTACATATGGAACATTACCGACCAAGCTGGTTTGTCCATTCACAGGAACTCATTACGGACCCATTTGAGTATGAAAAAATAAAATAATAGAAAATGGTGGGATGAAAAATTGTGAATAAAAACAATTTAAGTTTGCCCTAATATGTGTTTGGTTGGGGTGGAAAAGTAGAGTAGAAAATTCTTTTGTTTGATTGAGAAGAAAAAGAGGTAATAGAGAATAGAAGTTTACAAATTTACTTTTATGCCCCTATTGCATTAATAAAAAATAAAAAATAAAAAAATAAATTAGTATGAATGGGATAATTTCTCATCTTAAGCCAACTTTCTCTCTCATTTTCTCTCCAAAATCCACCCCTACAACCAAACACACGGTACACTCCATTCATTTTCTCTTCTATATTTTGTATTCTCCCTCTCCCCCCATAAATCAGTCCGCTAAAGTCCTCAGCAGCTAGATCCTCCTTTTGAAAAGCTACCCATCTATTTCAAATCTTCGATGTAAAGCATGTTTCATTAGGTAGGAGTAGGACTGAAAGAGTACTATATATAGTATAGTATGATCTAAAAAAGGAGTACTATCTAGTCTATATATTTACTATATAAGTATATATTACATTTTGTGTTTGGTATGGCTTAAAAGGTCTTTTTTTTTTTTTTTCTCTTCAATTTATTTTTATTACTATTTATAAATTTTATTGTACTTTTTAACACTATTTATGGATCTCACTGTATTATTTCAGTCATCTTTTAATTTTATTTACAGTACATTCAACAAAAAAATTTCAATTTTAACTAAATAAACTATTTTCAAATAATAAAAAATTTAAAACTTCATCTCAAAATAAATAAATAAAAAATTAACTTGGTAAAAACACAAAATAAAAATAAAAAGGTTCTTGCCTTTACAGCTAATGATACGAAAAGTTTCATAGGGGTCAGACTTCAAGATCTTTGATAATGAAATCTTAAATCTTACGCCGGGGCTTGACGACGAAACCAATGAGCCTTCAATTTTTTTTATAATTATTTTTTATTTTTAACTAACAACTTTCTAGGGTCCCCTCTGACTTGCTCTGAAGAAAGACACTTTATGGGGTATCTAAAAGGAAAAACTATTAACACTGAGTATCCGTTTCACATTGCTTAATTTTATCTATTTATTTTACTATTTATTTTATTTTTATTATTATTTATAAATTAAATTTTTTAATATTATTCATGAGTTTTATTGTACTATTTTAGTTAATTTTTACTTTTATTTATAGTATTTTTTACAAAAAAAAATTAATTTCAACAAAATAAACAAATCTCAAATAAACCCCTAATCTAGATTATAGCAAAAAAACAAATTAAACTCTTAAGAGTTAATACAAAATATAACACTAATAAGCTGATATTATATCGGAATAGTAACAAGTGGTGGGAAAAAAAAAACCAATTATGTACATGTGACTCTCCCGTTCAAATATTGAATAGCAATTGTGTAGTACTAATATATTGTGATTTTAATAATAAATATATAATTGAGTGAGTTTACCTAGAACAAAACTAAGAATGCATGTTTAATACAAATGAATTTAAAAAACAGTGCACGCTCGCACAAGAGACAAGGGAGACATCAGACAAGTTCTTCACCGCCTAGTTCTGCGGTGGGATAAAACAATGAAAGTCTAGACTGGAGAATGAAGATATTTATGCAATTTATCTTTCTTTTTCTTTTTGTTTTTAATAAGAATGGTAGTAGGGACTTTGGGAATTGTTAACTCTCTCTTGAAAAGACTCACCCGGTTAGCCAAATGTAAAAATAAAACATAAAATAAATTTTGTGCCTCAATGCAAACATGTGTACTTCAATTAACTTTCAGGGTGCTTTTGGTATAATTTATTTGTATTATTATCAAAAAGAATATATATATATATATATATATTTGTATTGATTCATTTTATTTAAATAGTAGGTTCATCAAACCAGATCCAAACATATTTATAATTTATAATAAATAAACTTACCAAAAACTACACCAAAACTTATCATTAAAATTGGCAACTTGGAATTGTTACTACTTTGAAGGAAAGATATTATTATAAAGTTGGTGAAAATAACAAATTAAAGGTAATGTCATCGAATAGTACAACTTACTAATTTGAAATGTGACTATATGAGTCCTACCCAACTTGACACATATTTCCTTAAAATATATTATAACCTTTTAAGTGAAGTTTGTGACTGTGTCTTTGTTGTTTGTATTAAAACCTCATTCCTTCCACACTCTTTTTATATTAATTAATGGGTTCATGTATCTTCCTTTGAGGAATCATTTTTGGCACTCTTTGAATAATTTATGGTAATTACAAATAGCTTTTCGTTTATATTTTCTGTGTACAGCAAATATTTTAGAACAAGATACATGTAATAAGTAATAAGGTTAAGGAAATCATCAAAATAGTAATAAGGTTAAGGAAATCATCAAAATAGTAATAAGGCAAGAAAGCAAGATTTGGATTCTACCTAAACTTAGCAGTTTTTATTAGACGAGTAATGAAAACGTGACCGACAGAAAGGTTGATGCTGAATTACTAGTAAGAATATTGCTTCACCTACCTTCAACCATTCTCAGAATACATGGTTTCAAAGTAACCACCTCGGTCCTATCATTCAATTTCTGGCCTTTGACCTGATAAAGAAGATTAAAATTTTAATTTGGCATTCATAGACTATAACCCTGAATGTTAGATAAATTAACAGAGTATCTACTTTATAAAATAAAATAAAAAGGGTCACCTCATGAGATAAAGAATAGTTTGTAAGGTGGCATGTTTCTACATTCACAGCCAAAAGCCTCCTTATATCAAGTATCTTGTCAGTGGAGATTGCCTTCAAAAAAGATTTTGGTTGGTCAGCCAAAACAAAATTTAGTTAATAAATACATAGATAAAGTAAAATAGTTGAAGAGAAAAGCAAAAATAAAAAATCATTACCTTAAGAATAATTTGTGTATCATATGGTGTGATGACAGTAATGTCAAGAACAGTAGGCACTATAAATATAATAAAACAATAAAAAGGAAAATAAGGATTCAATAATCAAATTTCCCACATATATAGAAGAAGTAGAGACAAAACAAAGAGAACAAAAAAACAAAAAAAACATATAGGAACTTCTTTGTAAGTAAAAAATGGAATCTAATTAAACCTTTTTCTTCTTTCCTCTTCTTTTCTGCCTTGGTTTTGTTTGCCTTGCCTCTGCCAGACTTTGGGGCCATCTCCCTCCTCTTGTAACTTCAAAAAGAAACTATATATTTGGAGACACAATTTCAAGAAACCAATTCAGAAATCATTGACAACTTTAATAAATAAGGGAAAGAGAGAGAGAGAGAGAGAAGAGTTTCTGAGAATGATAAGTCTTATAACTTGAAGCAAAAATATAGTGAAAGGTGCTGAAGAGGATAGGATAAGGGGTTCGAAGTTTCAACCTCTTCTATGGATTTTTGAGAAATCCTGGCCTCACCTTGTTGCTAACGAGCTTGATTCTCTCTCTCTCTGTCTGACTGTTCTGAATGTTAACATGTGATGAGCATTATAGTCTTATAGTAGCAGAAGAGGCCCCATGCACTGAGGGACAAAGAAAAGACTGGTGGGGTTGGGAAGGGTGTCCTCTTAATGAGTGACACGTGGCATAGGGTGATGTGGCCGTTCATTTTTGTTTTATCACAGATTGACATGTTTGGGCCCTAGATTTCCACACCACTTTTAGGGGGCTTATTATGAACGGTTAATTTGGCATTAGGAGACCATGGAGAATCTCTTCTAATTATTTTTTGGTTGAATCTCTCTTTTGATTATGCTACCTCCATTATTGAAACCCAAATTTGTCACATTTTTCCGTGCTAATTATTAGATATGGCAAAACAAGCCATCAGGTCGAATCGGATTGAATTGGTCTGTATTTTTTACATGAATTTTTTTTAATAAAGAAAATAATATTTATTTACCATTTGGAAAATCATGCAACAATTATTTGATGTAAAATGTATTACTTTAAATTCACCACTTACATCAAGAATGAACTCAATTAAACTTATTAATACTTATTCAATAATTTTAAAATTTTACAAATCCTAATATCGCTATCTAAAACAAAATAATACAAAAATAAGTAAAACAAATACACAAGTTTTATTTCTACACAATATCAACATCCCAAAATATAAAACAAAATTACAAATGACTTATTGGATAACTCATTTGACAAAGAATAAAAATATGTAAGAAATTTACAATCTTGAAAATTATTTTTATAATCTATTATCAATTGTAGTTGGCACTCTATTTTAATTTCATATATACATTAAAGTTTGATTGTTTACTTATTTATATATGGTTTCTTTTATGAATATCATATCATTCTTAAGTAACACACAGTATAGGAAATATCATAATTTATTTTGAAAAACCGCTTATTTTGGAAATAAATTGTTGAAAAATAGGTCTAAGCATTCATAATTTATGCTAATTTGATACTTAGGCTTCACTATTTTTCACACTTGTAAATGTTTCTCACACATGTCTACAATTTTAAATCTATGTTTTTAACTCTACTATAATCAGATTATCTTGGCATATACTTTGCTATTTGATATATAAAAATCTTTACTCATTACAAAATGTTCAATCATTCATCTTTCAATTAATTTGCATGCAGTTATATAAATGTCTTAATTGTTTTCTTAAAGCTCACAACAAACAATTAAAACCAATATTATCTTAATTTTATTATTTTTTTTTACCCAAAAAAAAAGTTTTAAAAAAAATGGTTCATGTTCGAGTCGCGGGTCGGGTCAGGTTGACCCGCAAAAAAACACAGGTTGGGTCATGGGTCAACATGTTTTTGCTTCAGGTCAAAAAAATCGAGTTCAAATCGGGTCAGAAAATTCTGACCCGTTTTGCCATGTCTACTAATTACTACTCCTTTCATCCTAAATTGTTGTTTTTGTATTCTATTTTGAAACCAGCATGTAACCCATGCAAATACATTGATGCATTTGAAATTAAATATAATTTTTATTATAAAATATAAATAATTAGTCAAATTATTATAAAAAATAGCATGTAACACATGCATATGTATAGATACATTTAAAATTAAACACAATTTTTATCATAAAAATATATATAATTAGTCAAATTATTATTTTTTAAGTAAATATAATTAGTCACATATCAAAATTCTTACCTAAATTTAATACTACTTATGATCATTTTTTTCTAATTTTTAATGAGATAGAATATGTGGAGTCTGTATGGTGATATTTGTTGTGTGGTGATTTTTATTGAGTAAATGTGATTGGTTTTTTTTTTTAATTTTATAATTCATTAATATTAGACTCTTAGTATTTTGCATTCATTAACTCACTTAGCACAAAGATTAAAAAACTTAAGTGGACACATGGCACAAACTTAAGTGAATAATTATGGTATGGTTCTCACATAAATTTAGACACGTGGCAAAAAATTGGATTCTAATTTCAAATTCTGATTGAACTTTCTTTGAGTTTTGCATTAATTTATATATATAGATAAATAGACTAATGTGTAGCTCCATGCATATGCACAGGTACAATTAAAAACAATCACAATTATATTATTCAAATTATACATTTTTTTAGAAGATATTCAAATTATACATAGTATTAGCTTACACTTTTTTAAAACCATACATTTTTAAAATATATAATGGTTTCTCATTTATATATATATATATATATATATATATATATATATATATATATATCTCTACGATTTAGAATTTTAAATGGTTTTAGACTCTTCAGTTTTTGCACCCAATAATTCACTTGCCCCGAAAATTAAAAACTTAGATAGATACATGATGGAAAATTAGACTCCAATTGAATCCAATTTAGAATCTAATTGGATTTAGACTCTTCAATTTTTACATTCAATAATTCACTTGACACAAAATTGAGAATCCAATTAACATCTAATTGGATTTAGACTCTTCAATTTTTACATTCAATAATTCACTTGACACAAAATTGAGAATCCAATTAACATCTAATTGGATTTTCTCTGAATTTTGGCTATTAATCTGGATCTAAACTCTTCGATTTTTACGTTCAATAATTCATTTGCCACAAAATTAAAAATTAAATAATACACATGACGCAAAATTGAGAATCCAATTAACATCTAATTGGATTTTCTCTAAGTTTTGGCTATTAATATATATATATATATATATATATATATATGTCCCAAAATTTTGTCATATTTATAAAATTTAAAGACATTAATTAGTTTTCTATAAAAAGTGCATATATGACATTAGCCTTCTTCTTCCCACCTAATATCAAAACCATTAGGATATGGTCTTACCATCGCAGCAAACTGTTAGGTAAAAAAATACAATATTATTATATTTTTTAGAATAATGTATAATTAGTTAATTACCCATAAAGAAAGACTACAAAAGTCAGATTTTCCTGGAAAAAAAAAATCCGAAACAAGATTAGATATTGTATTCAATGTCCAAATTAATGGATTCCATGCATCTAACTGTGAATTAATTAGATTTTTGGGAAGAAAAAAAATTAAGTAGATTTCATACAATGTCCATAAATGTTCAATAATTATGAATAGAGCATTATGTCAGATTTTCTCAGATAAATACTTTTTTTTTTTATAATTTGATAATTACAATGAAAAATAGGAATTTAAACCATAAAAGTCTTCATTACTAGTTTTTTTTTTTTTTTTTGGAAGTTCATTACTAGCTAGTTGAGCTTTTTAAAGTTCTTGCCAAATGAATACAACTCTAAGGAAATAAAATATCTGTAATACATTGATTTTATATCATTTTATACAATTAAATTTCTATTTCAAATCAAGAACCCATTATAGTTGTTCTCAACGAGCTTTTATATTATGAAAGTTTTACATGATCGCCCCATCGTCAATGCTACCAAAATAATAATTCAATCGAAATTAAGCATTTTTAAAATACAAAGTCATTTTATTTTCTAAAAATACTACCAGACATGAATTTTATAATATGTAATAAACTTCAACTAAACTTATCAATACTTAAACCAATATAATATCTAAGAAATTAAATATTCAAAAATAATTAACAAAGGCCTTTGAAATAATCAATTTTGATTCTCCATAAAAAAAATTGCTAATTGAAATTTTCAATTAAACTAACTAAATTATTAGAGGAAATTCTAAAATTATGATAATATTGTCAAATAGGCATCAAAATGTCAAGACAACGAAACAATTAAATAAGCAATAAAACTAAGATCACAGAAAATAGTTTAAGATAATTTTACATCCCTTAATTTGCCTATCACTTCACAACTAGACCCATCATAATGTGCATTTTCTTTACAACTCAACTCTCATTTAAAGTCCTACCAGGAAGGTGCACTTCTAAGAAGTAAGTAACAAGTAATACAAAAAGTGATTTATATTTTTGGGAATTGTTATGCTTAAGAGAAACAAAAGTGAGAAATAGACTCTCTTTTTTTCCCCATTTTGGGTTCACTGCTTTTTTTTAATGATTATTTTATCTGTCGATAAGATTTTAAATTTGGAAAGAGTACTCATTTTGTATAAATTCTCTCATAATTGATCCCACAATTTCAAAACTCTAATATATTCACCTGCTGACTCGTCTCATCTGAATGAAGCAAAATTTATAATTTTTTTCTTTGAAAAAACAAAGTTTTAAAACTTGAGAAGTCATATCCCAAATGTTTAATATACAGCATCATTTTCTTTAGCCACGACCTTATGAATGGGCAATTTGGAATTGAGATGATAAAATGTCAAAAGTTATGGAATAATCTCCAGGAATATTATCAATCTTTCACAGTTATCAGATTAAAAGTCTATCTATTGTAATATAAAATAATAATAATAAAGCTATTTACTGCGTTCCATGTTTACAATTTTTTTTTTAATCAAAATCAATTCACAATCTTGGACCTTTTTTTCTTTTATGTTGAGTGAAAAATTATCTATTCTGCTATTCCTTCTATTATCATTCAAAATAAGGAATTATGTTTAATAAGAATTAAATTATCCCAATAGACAATCCTATTTCTCATTTGTGTACATTATTCAAGAAATTATATATTTAATGAAATTAAATATTCGAACATTTGTCAAGACATTATAAATCAATTAACACATTCTAATGTTTCTAACAAAACGTTCAGGCTACAAATCGGCTCTCCCCCATTGTAATTATTGAATAATAATAATAATAATAATAATAATAATAAAAGTCAACCCTTTTTACTCTTTCAATAGTTGGAGCCCTTGGAGAAGGGGGATTAAATGATCCTAAATATTTTTTTTATTAAAAATACTAAAATACGTCAACCAATTGAGTTATAAGACTCTTGGCTCCTTCAAAAAATTCAAAGGTTTGTTATGAATAAAAAATTTCATATCCCTTTAACTAATAAGACATCTTGTTCACATAATATATATTGATCACACTATTACAAATTTCATAAAGACCACTGAATTAAAAAATAAAGGGAAAAAATTCATTGAATTAATATATAGGAAAGGAAATATTAGTCAAATTCTTTCCCCAATTGTTCATTTTACAATAACAATACAAAAAATGATAGTTTTTATAATTTCGATAATATATGTGTGTGTGGGCGTGGGCGTGGGCGCACGCACACATGCATGTGAATTTTGATAAATCCACCACTAAATTACATCATCTTTGTACATTCTCCATACTTAAAAAAATTTTAAATGATCAAAAATTAATAGTCATGTCATCGGCCAATTGTTTAAATTCAAATTTTTGTAGCTTAAACTAATACATAAAAAATGGGTTTATAGATCGAATGGTAAATTGCATCCAACTGGCATGACAGTTGGCATGCATGTTAAGAACATATAGAACATGTAATTCAACGATTAGATTTTCAAAATATAAATTCAATAACAAGTTATTGGGTGGTGTAACACACACACATATGTGTGTTGATTTTCCATGTGGTGTTTTTTAATCTTCCATCTAGTAATTTATATAATAAATTATTTATTTATATTTAACAATAAATAAATTTATTTTCTTAGTATCTAAATTTTGTAATAGTCACTTAAGAGGATTTCACTCCGTGGTTGGTGAATTAATTTAGGGTTGGTAGGAGTGGATAGCATGCAAAGGCCAAAAAAGGAAAATTTTGGAGTAACTGCATTCAAGTGCCGATCAGAATGGATGGCTGGCACTTAGGCTCAGTAAAAACCTACATTTTTTTTCATCCACTCGTGTGGGACCCACATGTTATTGAGACATAGGTCTTATAAGACCGTCTCATACAATACTTAGGGTCCGTTTGGATAGAGCTTATTTTGTTGAAAACTGAAACACTATAACAAATAAGTGAAAAATGCAGACGATTATTTTTTGATATGGGTACTGTAGCTCTGCTAAAAGTATGCAAGGGTTGCATTTTTACTTTACTTTTTTTTTTTTTTCTTCTACTCACTCCTCACCCACCCGAACGCTTGTATCTTCGAGAAGAGAGGTCCACGCCCACCTACATCGATTCGACACCAGTGAAGAGTGAAGAGCCGAGGAAGACAACCCAGTCCGACGCAACAAAGATCGGGTTCCCTCGGTGGTGGTGGATGGGTTGATCAGTTCCGGGTTGTTTTAATGGGTTTGATTTGCGTTTGCTTGGTGGATGGGTTGATTAGTTCCGTTTGTTGGGTTTGATCAATTCCGTTTGCTGGGTTTGATTTTTGTTCACATGGGTTTGATTCATATGGTTTTGGTTTCACTGTTTTGATCTTCTCAGTTGATGGGTTTGTTGGGTTTCAAGAAGATGAATCATGGGTTGATCGGCAGTGGGTAGATCCATTTGATCAGTTGCTCCGGTTGATGGATTGATCCGTTTAATGACTATTGATTTTTTTTCACATGGGTTTGATTTTTTATCACATGGGTTTGATTCATATGGTTTTGGTTTCACTATTTTGATCTTCTCAGTTGATGGGTTTGCTGGGTTTCAAGAAGATGAATAGTCATATTCTGGGAAGAACATGAAGAACACGCATGTGTTTGAACATCTTGGTGGCACTGTTGATTGGTGCGGTGTTGGTGGTGGTGCATGCCACAATGAGAAAGACTGATGATTTGTTCTTGGATGAAGAAGCTTCTGGGTTGATGATTAGTACTAGTACAAGTTCTTCCCCAAAAAAAATAATAATAATGAAAAGAAAAGGTACAGTACATGCCTAGTTTGATTGAAACAGTACATGCATATACACATTTCATGAATTTTTTTTCCATTTAACTTTATTATTAGAAGAATTTTGTTATTTGACAAGCTGGGAAAGAAAGTGGAAAACTAGCATCTTGAGTTTTTAAAACTCGAGTTCAATAGCAAATCGAGTTTTAAAAACTCGATTTCCAAACTTCTGACTCAATAATGTGGATAAAAATTCCACGTGGAACTAGAGTCTCCAAGACTCGAGTTCCTATGAAGACCTAAACAAAACTATCTGTAACCTCTCAAATCTCATTCAATTACATCTCTCTTCCATAGCTTTTCTTTCAAATCATTCACATCTTTATGAGTCCAGATTTGAACAAAATGGGTATAAAGCTAGGGGCATAATAGTAAGAAACCTAGCCACCCTTTGCCGTTAACCCCACAACCATAACCCATCAACTTCCCATCACCAAAGATCACATTTGTCGTTGTTGTCCATCACCAATCCTTCATTCCAACTCCGACAACCACAACAAACCTAGGTTCGCTAGGCTGGAGGCGTCGACTAGCTCCAACGACTACTTTGTGGGTCTCACAACATTGTTCCATCGTTGCTTAACCTCAATTCCATCGTGGTTCTAGTCAGCTTTTACTAGCAACCCATAGACACCCTTTTTAGCCACCAACCGTAGCTTTAACCACCATGCCTCCATCGGATTTTCTTTCTTGGTTTCCAATATGCTCTTCTATGGTTCAACTCCTTGTCTTTGGTCTAACATGTCTTGATTCTCAGTGTGGGTAAGTGTGGGTAATCCTTGCTAGATCTTCTTCTTTGCTGTGGATCTTCTTCTTCTTTCTTTCTTTCTACTGGGTTTCCTTCTTTCTTCTTTCTTATGGGTTTTCTTCTTTTTATGGGTTTGTAGTTTTTTGTTTTGCGTATTTTGAAATCAAGTGTAAAAGACTCGAGATCTATGTGGCAAAAACCTATCCAAGTCAGCAAGTAGGAAGCGAGTTTTTAAAACTCGAGTTTTATATGAAACTCGAGTTTCTATAACTCGAGATGCTAATTTGCAAACACCTTTTGTACACGTGCTAACTTACTATATTTTATCCTTTCACTATACTAGTCTGCAAATATCCCCCACATTTCATCCTTGTGTTTCAGCTAGCACTTCTCAGCGTTTATTTCGTGGCACTGTAGTGTGGATCCCAGATTTTAGTAAGACGCAAACTCTGAACATGAGGGAAAAACGTGAATCCAAACACTCACTTACTCTCTTTGCACTAGATTTTTCTAGATTTTAGCAAGTTTCGTCAAATCACATTAAACTCGACATTAATCACCCCAAATCATGGTCCAATTATTCCAACTAGTGTGTGGCCCAATGCATATGCACGAGTACAATTAAAAACAATCACAATTATACATTTTTTTTAGAAGAGATTTAAATTATATATAATATTAGCTTACATATTTTTAAACTATATATTTTTAAAATATGTAATGGTTTCTCATTATATATATATGATTTAGAATTTAATTGGATTTGGACTTTTCAGTTTTTTCACTCAATAATTCACTTGTCACAAAAATTAAAAAAATAAATGGACACGTGGCAAAAAATTGGACTCCAATTGAAATATAATTTAGAATCTAATTAGATTTGGACTTTTCGATTTTTACACTTAATAATTCACTAGGCACAAAATTAAAAATTAAATGGGACACGTGGCGCAAAATTAAAAATCCAATTAATATATATATATATATATATTAAAAAGATAATTTCACCGACTACTCAAAAATAATTAATGTTTGACAATATGTTAATCAAGTTTATGCAACCTTATCATTATTATTAGCCCGAGCCAATAAGATCGTAACACATCATTTTGATCATTATGATTTTAAGTTTTGTTCTATATGAAGTAATTGAAAATTCAATGGTCAAAATTATAATTTTGCCCTGAAGATGTGAACTTATCTTTTTACCCTCCGGATGAGGTTAATTAATGGAGTTTATAAAATGGATTGTTTACAACTGGTTATTAGTGGAAATGAAATGCACTTCAAGGTCCTTTTGGGAAAACTTGTCACCAAAAAGTTGAAAATCTATATCCACATGTTTAGTGTGTGCATGCAAAACTGGATTGGCAGTGAGAGAATGTTGTCACACCATGTGAGAGACCATGATCTCAGCACACTAATATTTCATTTTGGCCAAACTTAGGTGAATGGGTGAGTTGATGTTATTATCTCTTAAAACGATGATTTAACTGATGATATAACGTAATGATGATATTGTTTGTACTACAATCCTTACGTTATATATTGTTTTGATTTTAACCCTTCCATCCATTTATATTGATAAAGTTGTCCTAAAGTGCACATAAGCTAATTAAATATAAATAAAATATGCCACCTAATTAAATATAAATAAAAATTATCAACATTTTCCTAATTAAAGAGAAATAAAAAACAGATAAAATCTTCTTCTTCTTCTTCTTCAATGGGTATGCTGGTGTTGGAGCTCCACAACCTGGGGGCTCATTGGATCAAACTCAGCTGAGATCAAGATGTCAACTAGGTTGAGGTGATGAACGAATGATGCTCACTTTCCCAGTGTTACCATCCATTGATTTTTTTTTTTGTCTTTTCCATTGAGTTTGTGTTGTTGACATGTTTGTGCAGGGATTTGATTTGGAGGTTGATATGTTTGGAGATTGGGATTATTAGGGTTTTTGTTTAAGTACTGAGGAATGTAAGAATTGTCTGGTTTCTATTTGACTTTATTTGGATGAAAAGAAACCCTAGGATTGTTGTGGTTTGTGTTTGAGTTTTAGTTTGAAAGTCGAGAAAGATAAATAGATTTGAATTATTTTTTGTATTTTTTTAGTTTATATAATTTGTTGGATTTTAATTAAAGCAAATTAATATTTGGTAATGATTGAGTTTTTTTTTTTTTTTTCTTTTCTTTTTTCTTTTTGGATTTGCTTTAAGGTTGTTTAGATCAAGAGAAATTTTTGAAGGGTTGATAAAAATAAAAAGAAATTTTTTTTATAAAAAAGTATAATATTTATTTTTTTAATGGGACAAAGCCATATAGTTTAATTAATATTTTAAATTATGTTGTTTTGAGTTAAGATGTTACTTAACGGCCATCTTATTAATGAATATAAATGGAGGATATAGTATCAAAACTCATTACCACTTGCTATTGTATATTTAAAACAAAATGACATATTCAGTTAAAAATGTATTGGAGATAAACCAAACCCCAAAATGATATACACTATTTTTTTAATAAATTAATAGTAATCTTACAACTACTTGCCTCCTCCCCAATTAAAATCATATTTTCCCAATTTTTTAGTAAATTTATTTTATGCATTTATAGTTTATATATATATATATATATAATCTAACGTATAATCAATGCATTATTATCTTCTTCATATATCACAATTCATTAAAATGAGAGAGAAAATGTTTCTTTTCTTATCAATGTCTAATAACTTATAAGGTTCAAAAGTCAAAATCTATAAAAGGAAAACAAAGCTAAGGGAATATAATAAAGCTAGAGTACTAACAAAGGAAAAATGAACATTATTGTTATCTTTTAAAAGTGGTATTGCTAAATCTCAAATTCTTTATGTAAAAGTTTATTCTCCTCCATACAAATTATGTAATAGCAATATAATTTTGGGATAATTATATAATAACATAAATTTACATATGGTGTACTTGGTGTCTATCTAACTATAAAAATCTTTTCTTTCATACATGGAATTTTAATTTAAGAAAATAGAAAATGGCTTATTCATGCACCCAACAAAAAAAAACTTGAACACAAACAAAATATGATGAATATGCCATTATTTTAGTACTATATGTATATTGACCTCCTAAATTCAAATCATAGTTGTCACTAATTAGAGATATAAATTGAAACTTTAGAAAACAAAATCAAAATTATCCAAATTTTTAAGGGTGTAAATTGCAATTCAGTCAAGATTTAATTAAAAAAATGTCAAAATTTGGGGTTGTAATTAAATCAATAATCAATTATTATAATTTATACATTTAATATAATACATGGGCTAAGAGCATTGTAGCTTAATTGACATTTCTTGTTATTTCAAACAGAAATATTCAAGATTCATTCCTCCCACCTCAAACTATCTAATTAAAAAAAAAAAAAAAAACACATGGGAATATGGAATATGTGTTAGGAATAAAAACTGACAATAAGTGCCCATAAAACTAATATCAAATTAAGATTATTATTATTTTACTTAAATGTGTTGCTTTAGAATACATTTATCAGAGCAAAAGGTAAATACATGTGATCCAAATGCAAAAACTTGTTTTAAACGTGAATGGCGAATACTGAATAGTGAATACATATGATCTATTATTTTTTAAAACGTGAATGGTGAATAGTGAATAAATGTGATTCATATGGACTATGAAGTTAACATCATGACCTACCATTCAAAGTTAAGAGAAGTTCGGGGGGTCAAATGTAAATATAATGGGTATAAAAATAAATGCTAGCGTAGCATCTATTAGAATCCAATATAAGATTCGTCCCCAAAAAAAAAAAAAAATCCAACATAAGATTTTCTTCAAGATTTAATTTGATCATACAGAGTTTATCCTAATAAGTTATTAATTAATGTATATTTAGATTTGTTTGATTTATATTTAATAATAAGAATTATAGATAAAGTCTTCTCAAAGAAAAGAAAAAAACAAAAAGAGCCTTGAGGCAATCTGTGAATGTGAAATTGGCCAATTGCATTGTACCTCCTGTCTTTGGTATTTTTGAGATATCTAAGGTTGAAATCATTATTTCTCGATTTGTCGATTGTAACTATCAAATTATTATTAAAGAAAAAAAAAATCTATTTGTATAGGATGCGCTGAATAGCCTGAACTGTTATTTTATAAATATTTATTCAAATATTTCAATAATTTTTTTTTTTTATTTTTGTTGCTGAAGAAAACAAAGGGGGTTCTCTAGCCTAACTTTTGAACAAGCATGTATTTCGTTAAAGCTTTCTAAAAGTGTAGGCCATAGGTTAGAAAATTTTAGAAACTGTGAGTTTTTGTTTTTCTTACAAATTACTTGAAAAATCATGGTTAGAGGTATATTTTAATTTCTTTCAGTGCTTTCAATTTTTTACCTCCAAAAACAGAAGCTTTTTACTGCTTCAATTCCCTCTTATGCTATTTTTGGTGGGTACAGAAAATGTTGCCTCCAATTTTACTGAGCTAATGGCTTTTGGCTAACGCTGATTTTTGGTGGGGCACAGAAAATTTTAGTTCCCATCCACTGCCTAGGCATAAAAAAGGTTTAAAAATTCAAATTTAGCCCCCAACAACTCTTTCAAAACAGGGCTAAACTTGCCATTTATTTGAGTGACACACATAGGACCCAAAATTTGTTTCTTTTAGAATTCTATTGGAAAAACTTTTCAGTTGGCGAATAAGAAATGGTTGAATTCTTGGCAAGTTAAAGATTGTTACTGGACCACTAGTAGACTAGAGTAGTACACAAAATTGATGGAGGTCATTATTATAAACACAAGCTCACATGTGATAGAAATGGAAAATAAATGCAATAAAATACTAGCAATTTGTCTATGCATGAAACAATTGCTTGCAACAATTAAGTTGATACAAAAAAAAATGCACAGTAATGTTGATGTTACCAATGTTTTGGGGACTAAATTTGGAGAAGAAGCCGGTTTCTATTCACTGGTTCTTTGAGTAGATTATTTAGTAATGTTGTTTACAAGTTGAAGAACAGCAAAAGCAAGAAACCAATATGGCCAAAATTTATACCAATGTGTTGTCATTTTCTTTAAAGTTTGCTTGGCAATTGTTCATATGGCTTGAAATTTTCAACGAGCATCACGTTCCAACCTATATATGCAAATGGTTTCATATGAATCATATGGTTGGGATTCCCATCATGGAAAACATCAAACCACCTTAAAGTAGCCTCTCTATTTTAGGGACAATCAGCCGCTTGACGGTGGGACATGTGACCTTTTAGCATCTAGTCTCTAGTCTCTACTATCTAGGTGACTTCTTTGTGAGGAAGTCCTTGCCAAGTCCAACAAATAGCTTAAAAGAGGTTGCAAAGGGAGAGGGCAAAAAATCAAGGTAAATATATAGTGTTTGTCTAGCAAAAATTATTTTTGCCAATTTATTTTACTATTTAACTTAATTTTGCTATTATTTATGAGTCTTATTGCACTTTTTGGTACTATTCATGAATCTTACTGTACTATTTTAGTTAACTTTTACCTTTATTTACAATACTTTTAACAAAATAAGCAGATTCCAAATGAATCCATAGTACCAACACGATGGGTTAGCTTAGATGTTTCCAAAGCCTCTAAGAATCATGAGGTCTTAGATTCAAAATTTCTATATAGTTTTTTGGGATCATCTTTATGAAATCCTAATTACATGTTTTATGTGTGTAGAATGGAGGACAATATATACATACCCAGGAAAATAATAATCAAATACTTGAAGAGTTTTAGACATAAATCTACTTACGGGATCTAACTATACTATGAAAATAGATTTTTAGGACAATTATGCAAGGTTGGTTCAAGGCGTTGTGGCCCAGTGGGGCCTAAGGTAGTTATTTTAAGTGTGACCTATTCTTATATTTTGAATATTAATAAAATATTTATTTTACTTTTGATTTTTTTTATTTAAAATCTTTTTTTTAGATGCAAAATTACGAATTAAAACAAATCAATCGTATTACTTAATAACTATACAATTAAAATAAATACTATCTATTGAGTGATACACCAAATACTAAAAAATTATTATTGAAAATTTTAATAAAATTATAGATTTAATATCTCTAAATAAAATTTGAGTATAAATTTATTTACTAGTAGGAGATTAATGAGTTCTTTTTTGTATTTGTGTGTGAAAGATTAATAAGTTCTACATTTTAAAACCAAGAAAAACAAACAATCATTGTCACATCTAATGAAAATATTTTTCATTTTTTGGTTTTTGGTTTTTCTTTGATAAAAAAAAATACTTTTTATTTATTGGTGAATATTTGAGACTTAATTAATATCTCTATTGGTAAAAATGGGTCTTTTTTCAATGGGGCCTTTGGCGGTTGCCTACTTGCCTTATACATTGAGTTGGCACTGCGCTTATGCTCATATTCATTTCCACATGGATGGTTTGTCAGCCACCTACCCTAATATACTAAGAGATGACAATTTAATAAGGGATCTTTTTCTCTTGATTTAAGGGATTTTTTTACACAAGTTACAAGCTCTCTCTCTCTCTCTCTCTCTCTCTCTCTCTCTCTCTCTCTCTCTCTCTCTCTCTCTATATATATATATATATATATATATATATATATAAATATATGAGCATAAGCTCTCATTGTAATACACTAAGAAATCAAGAGACAGAGAAAACATAGAGATATAGATGTATTAGTATCAATATCAATATAAAAAAATAAAATGATGTTATGGTTGACCACTAGAATAGAAGAAACTGCCCCAAGAGGGGTGGCCTAGTGGTTGGGATCCGTTAATCAAATTTGTGGTCCCTAGTTCGAGCCCGGGCGAGTACTTGGGGAGGAATTTGGATATCCCTACTGAGGAGCCCTTGATTTTCAGCTCTCTCGAGATGTTAGGGTGAGGTCTATAATCATCCCATATCACAGTAATTATGACTCAATCCAACATTTCTTAGTGGGGGATGCCCCTATAGTCACGCTCAGGGGGTGAGTCACAATGGTCATCCCCACCTCCCTTTTTACTCGTCAAAAAAAGAATTGAAGAAACTCAGGTATAATCTTAGTCTCATATTTCTTTATCTTTTCTTTATATTTCCTTAATTCACAATAAGAACTTTTTTATTCTCACTCTTTTTTTGTTATTTTTCTTTTGGATGTTTTATATTGGGGTGGTTATAGAAAGTAACCTTTATAGAGTGAAAACCGAAAAGAGAGAAAAATGGTAAAAGAGGAAAAACAAGGACGCATCCTAGTTGTAAAAGCCCAGGCGTTTGAATCGAAACAATGAATTGATTGTAATTTTTAATCACTCTGTACTGTATCCTCCTTGGTCAAGGGAAGGTACGTAGTTTATTAATGCTCGGTTTAACTTTTACTTCAAAAAAATTCCAAAAACAAGACAAAATACTCCAACAAAGGCCTGCAAAATTTTGTTTGCATATTCAAAAAGACAAATGCATGTGTTGCATGTTAAGCCGAAAACTAATGAATCAAAATTATCATATTATAAGAGTCAATGCATTAGACATCCTAAAAGAACTAGCATTAGCGTCTACGACTACGACGCTACGTAACTCAACATTGACAATTTGACATGCGTTTAAGAAAAGTAACTTGGAAAAAATGGACTTTTGCCCCTTTCAAAAAAACAATCTAGTATTTTATCTCACTTCCCAAACTAATTAGGGAAATGTTCATATTTTGAAACTCGATTTTCTCAAAATCGAGTTAAGCCCTATAGTGACCTTTTTAAGGAACCTATAGTGACGTTTTAAGAACCTATAGTAGTGTTTTTTAACTCGATTTACATAAAGTCGAATTATAGGCAAAAAAAAGAAAAAAAATTGCACGTAACTCGACTTTAGGGAAATCGAGTTAAAAAACGTCACTATAGGTCCTTAAAACGTCACTATAAGCTCTTTAAAACGCCACTATAGGGCTCCATAATTTTTATTTATTTTTTATAACTCGATTTTGAGAAAATCGAGTTTCAAAAGAGAGGCATTTCCCTAATTAGTTTGGAAAGTAGGACAAAATGCTGGATTGTTTTTTTGAAATGGGTATTTGCCCATTTTCTCCAAAGTAACTTCGACAAAAACTATACAAACACGCGCATGTTTGATTAGCTGATTCACAAAATTAAGAAGTTTGATGAACTGAAAACTTATGCAATCAAATTAGAGCAACTGTATTTAGATCACGCGCATGGACACACACATATATATATCATCAATAGAGCGAAGTTGAAAATGACATGATGTAAAGGAAACAAACTTCTACCAAATTAACACACACATTCACAATTTTAACATGGCCTCCAATCTCACTCTCTATCAAGTATATCTCCCAATAGAAAAGTTAACAAATGCCCTAAGGTTGCGTTTGGGAACTTATATTTGGATTTTAAATTGGATTTTAAATTAATAAATTTGAAATGCTTTGATTTTAAATTCATTAATTTTAGGAGTTATTTCAAATCTAAACATTTTAAAGGTTTATAATCTTTGGTGGTTTTGTCAAATCCAAATCCTTTACATTTTTTAAACTTTCCAATCAAGTTATTTGAATTTAAATCACTCAAATCCAAATCTAAATGCCCAATTCATGCCATTCAAACACACCATAAGGGTATTGGTTAAAAAATGATTTTAGAAACTTTTAATAGAAAAAAAAAACTAATTTTAACTGATTTTTTTTTTATTTTATATTTTTCATAAAAATAATATTAAATTTTTCCTAAAATGATCTATTAACAAATACAGTAAGACTGTAAGAACATCCGTTAACCGGACTCTTTCTTAAATTACCAAGAACCTTATAACTTAACTTATTGACACTTCCTGACACTTCTAAAAGAAATATTCAGATTTAAATTCCTCCTCCAATTATCAAATTTTATAAGTATATATATAAAAAGATTTAATGATAATTGCATCAAATAAACGTGAGGTATCATAATGTGGATCCTAGTTCCCACCACAACAATGGCAAGGTCCCAACTCCCAACTAATGAACTTATTATCACTGTCAATGTCCAAGAGTAATTGAATGAGTACCTGATTCAACGGAAAAAAAGGAGTACCTATCCATCTACGACAAAGCTTAAGACAATATATACAGGAAGCCAAACATTATTGAACGAACATTCAACAACCTCCTATAGTTCATAGCATATATGCAGCAATTTTTACAATTTGTAAAAATATTAAGGATTTTGATTATCGATAACGACACTGGGATTACTTCAACCCTTACCACACAGAAAGAATATGCGAATATGCAATTCCGAAAATAATGACAACATTAACGATAATAATGAGCTAAAGTCTCCTTAAATGGGCTGGTTAATTAGTGATGAAAGTATGCAATAATAAAAAACAGCAAGTTTGATTTGGATTTACTTGCTGTGTTGGTCAGTAAGGTATCTGCATGGAAATTGGCTGGCACACTCTTGAAATATACTGTGCTAGGCAGTACTGTATCCTTGCAGGCTGCAGCTTTTTTTTTATAACTAGAATAATAGTAATAATGGAATAGCAAACTAGTTAGGTACATGCATTTTATTTATATGAAAGCTTGCGGAGTCGGACTCAGAGGTTTATGATTGAGGGGCCAGAGTAACAATTATAATTATGGACAGATAGAATTATTATATTCATCATTTAAGAGCTTGGAACAATCAAGAATGGGTTATTATAATGGTATCAAAGTATGTTGGATCGTGATTTTCAACTTTGTCTTCACTCTAGCTAGGACCTAGCTAGGACTATAGTTAAATGAAATGATTAATTCATAAATATATTTGGGGACAATTGGCATGGTAATTTATGAATAACAATTAATGGTATTAAAGAAAAAAAGTAATCAAACATAAAGTGGTTATATAGAAAATATGTTAATATTATGCACAAATTCTGTGCTATGGATCAATTAATACATAATGTTATTGATATGGATAATTGCAAAGTGCCAATATATTTCTTTTTCAATCTTAATTTTGCATTATTGTATTTGGCAATTAATCTGAAAATTCGCCAAATACAATAATAAAATTTAAAATTGATGCAACTATACATAAAATTTTGGAGAATTAATCTTAAAAATTGTATTTGACATAAAATTTTACTTAAAGCTTATGCCTAACTTGAAAATACAATTGTATTTGGAGAATTAATCTGATATAAAATTTTGAAAATTAATCTTAAAAATTGTATTTGACATAAAATTTTACTTAAAGTTTATGCCTAACTTGAAATTCGCCAGATACAATAATAAATTCACTAGTGTATGTCTCACGGCTAAAGAAATTCTCCTAACTTTCTTTGCTCCCACATATACTATTTATTTCTTCTCCACACAGCTCTCTCGCTCTCTTGTCTGTCTTCTTTTCTCTATGTGGCTCTTCTTTCTAGCTTCTCTTTTGTGCGACACCCGGTCATTGCTTTTATAAACAAGCCAATCTCCTCTTATTCTTTTTTTTATTTATTTATGGGAATCTCCTCTTATTCTTAAATCTTAATCATATTTGAATTAGAATTCTTTGGTAGTCACATAACTCACATTAAGAGTGTGTTTGGCATCAAATTTTAGCATTAGCTTTTATGTACAATTTTTTAAAACTTTACTTTTTCTATTTTTTCTCACTTTTTCAAATTTTTTTCAATGACATCGTTATTGTAATTTTCATATTGCCTAATTTTTTAATTTATAAGTATGGTCATCTGGGCAATAGAAATTTAAATTGATGGGGTTAAGATTCTCATCAATTTAAAATGTAAAATTTTGAAAATTGAAAAGAAAATCAAATTCTTCCTCTAAATGCAACTTGAACAATTAGGCTTTATATTTTAGTTATGAAACATTAGGTAGAAGTTTGGAATGATAGGTGAACAGTTTCATTTTTAATTTTAGTGAAATTTGGAGACCCACAATAAAAGAGCAAGAAAACATGGTAGTTGGTACAGTGTAATGCTATAGTGTGTCTTCCATTGGACCTTACTGATAAATGACTTTGATACTGATAAATGACTGATTGAAGTCCCAACTCCATAACCTCTTAAAGTTAATGCAAATTGATTGAAGTCCTAATTTCTTAAAATTGATTGAAGTGTCGGCCCACTAAATTTGATAGGCCGAAAAAGTTTTGCTCAGTGACTTGATTGACCATATGATCCTCGGAAACGTTATGTCTACAAATGTCTGCACTTCCTAGTGGGCTTCAAGCACGTTTGCAACTTAAAGGTTTTCCTTTACTTATTTATTTATTTTTGCCGGGTTAAAATAACTTGACTTTTCCAGACTGATTACAAAGTCGTATCTTTAAAAAAAAAAAAAAAAAAAAAAAGTCCGATTACAAAGGGGCCTATTCTAAGGTGACTCAAGGTGTTTAGCCCAGACCCGGTAAACAATTTATATATATATATATATATATATATATATATATATATATATATATATAAAGTCAAGTTAATTGTGGGGGGTTTTTATATACCTTATACATGCAATAAGAATAAGAATTGCATATTTATAGAGTGCGTGTAGGTTTGGGATGAGTTGAATTTTTCAACTTATTTCTACTTTCAGCTTATTTTTGCTATTATTTATGGGTCCTACTATACTTTTTGATACTATTTATAAGTTCCACTATACTATTCAACTTATTTTTTAACATTTTTTTTATACTTTCAAACAAACGTTTTCAATATTAACTAAAAAAGCTATTCCAAATAGACACTTAATCAATGATACTTTATATTATTACTACTGTTGCCGTTGTCATCACCTTCAAATATACTTTCATTTTATTTTTGCTATTATTTATGGGTCCTACTGCACTTTTTGATACTATTTATGAGTTCCATTGTATTATTCAACTTATTTTTTAACATTTTTTTTATACTTTCAAACAAAAGTTTTCAATTTTAACTAAAAAAGCTGTTCCAAATAGACACTTAATCAATGATACTTTATATTATCACTACTGTTGCTGTTGTCATCACCTCCAAATTGTTCTAACTATTTCTCAAAAAAAAAAAAAAAAAAAAAATCATTCTCACTATCAATGCCGTCATTATTGTATTTTCTATACTTATCTAATTTCATAATTGATAAATATGTTCATCTAGACAATAGAAATTTATATTGATGGGTTTAAGATTCTCATCAATTTAAAATTTTAAAAATTGAAAAGAAAACGAAAATTTTCCTTGAACGATTAGGCTTTAAATTATATGAAACATTGGGTAAAAATTTGAAATAATAGGTCAACAGTTTCAGTTTATTTTAGTGAAAGTTGGAGATCCACAATAAAAGAACAATACAAACTACTTAGTGGTTGGTTGTAGGGATGGCAATTTTGCCCCGCCCCACTTGACCCGTCCCTCCCCGCTTCGCCCCGTGCGGGTTTTTCCCGCCCCGCAAAGGTGATGGGGCGGGGAATAGGGCAAAATTTTAGACCCGCACCACGGGGCGGAGCGGAGATGGGTTTACACTTTTTAGACCTGCCCCGCCCCGCATTAATAAAGGTTAAATTGTAATTTTTTCATACCCTAAAACCCTACTATTTAAACAAAAATATCATCAACTTATTTTATTCTACTTAACATGGCTCTACCTCTTTTTTCTCTCTAGCAAAGTTGGAAATAAGGTACAAATTTTAACGCTTTCTTTTATCTTTATGTGGGGGAGTAAAATATGGGCCCATGATCTGGGCCCAAGAATGAAGTTTCGTCAGCAATACGCCCGAGGAGAAGAAGTCGCAGAGGACCGTTGTAACTAACAGTAGAACGCGTAAGGACCCAAAGAGGCTGGTCCGAGAGTAAGACGCTCCTCGGACATGACGTCCGATGGTGAGAGGAACCTCGGCTTTCCCTTAGTCCACCCTCCAGGAAGTTCCAGAGGTAAGGATAGATTACCGATGCATATGGAAGGGATAAGGATGCAGAAATATCTTGAGTAAAAGCTGCTACCACCGCATTAAATGCATCACAGCTGCTTTCCTGGCCGCATTTATGTGGAGAAGACCCCTGAACAGTGTGGAAAGTGATCTTTATCCCCAGGAAGTCAAAAAGCTGTAAGAAAGGAAATGGAAACTCAAGTACCGTGCTAGATGACAGACAAGTGGACGATGAGATCGGACAATGAAGGACTATATAATGGAATAAACCCTTCATAAGTAAGGAGGGAAAAAAAGGAAAAAAAAAAAAAAAGAAAGGAAAAAAGAACATCAAGAAACAACTACTGTAGCGCCGGGAAATAGGCAACCTAAAAGAGAACATCTTATCCAAGATCATACCCCTCAGATTTGATTATAACCCATGAAAATCACCCAAACCTTACTCCTCGGACGTAGAATCTTAGCTCGATTATGTGTTTTAGCCCCCTCGGCCAAGTACCCAGATCCCAGTAACTGTTGTAGAAATCGCTGCTAGCCCAATTCTTTAACCCACTCTCTCACAAATTTATTGTATTGGGCTTGTTGGGCCCATTTCCTGTTTCTATTAAGGTGTGGGCTACAATTCGTGACCCTACAATTGGCGCCGTCTGTGGGAAAGAATTAGCGCTAGTAGGAAGTTACGGCAGTTATGGCAGGTTCCGGACCGCAACAGGCCAGTCCGCCCCATGCAGAGTCAGTAAACGTCAATCAGCAAGATGAACTCCATAATCTTGAATGGGATAACCACGTAGATAACCAGCGTGAGGGTAGTTCGCGAGCGATCCATGCTGGGAAGAGCGGCTATCGACGAAAGAGCCATCTGGTGCAAGGGCACGCTGACGAAAAGGACTTACAGCGTGAAATAGAAGGATTGAAAAAGAAGCTTCGTCGAGCACAGCGAAATCGCACCCCTTCAAGTTCTGATGTCTCCTCCAACAGTGAAGGGGAGGACAGTTACAGGAATTCTTTAGAGACTCCCCCCAGTGAATCCTATTCCTATGAGGAAGAGCATTCTCACAAGAGAAGGAGAAAAAGTTCGTCTAGACGGGGAGTGGGAGCCAAAGACATGAAGAAGGCTTTGACCCAAATTTCTAAGTCCCCCTTTACTAGGGGAATAGAAAAGGCAAAGCTTCCCAGACGTTTTCATCAGCCTACGTTCTCTATGTACAACGGACGTACCGACCCTGTAGAACACGTGAGCCAATTCAGACAAAAGATGGCAGTCTACTCTCAGGACGAGGCTTTATTGTGTAGAGTATTCCCCTCTAGCCTAGGACCGATGCCGATGAGATGGTTCGATGGGTTGAAGACTGATTCCATCGGCTCCTTTAAGAAGCTCACTCAATCATTCTGCTCCCGGTTTGTTACATGCAGCAGAGTTCCTCAACCCCTTGATTCCCTGCTGTCCATGACAATGAGGGAGGGGGAGTCTGTGAGGTCATATGCCGAGAGGTATTGGGAGATGTTTAACGAGATTGATGGAGATTTTGACGAGGTCGCTGTCAGAACCTTCAAGGTTGGTCTTCCCTCCGATCATGGTCTGAGGAAGTCCCTGACAGGGAAACCGGTCACCAGCTTGCAACAATTAATGGATAGGGTGGATAAATATAAAAGGATAGAAGATGATCAACAACAGCAGCAACAAGGAAAAGGGAAAGATAAGCTTGTCCCACAAGAAAGAAGAGAGTTTAGGCCGGACAGGTACAATAATAACCGGCCGAAAAGGGATTATGCCGAGCAGCAGACATCCAGCAACAGCCAAATAGTAGGGGCTGTATTCCGAGAGCCTGTGCACCAAGTCCTAGAAAAGGTAAAAAACGAACCCTTCTTCAAGTGGCCCAACAAGATGATGGGAAACCCAGAAAAGAGAAACCGGAACCTCTATTGTCAATATCATAGAGACCACGGCCATACCACCGAGGACTGTAGAAGCTTATGGGATCACCTAGACCAGCTTGTCCGGGAGGGCAGATTGAAACAGCTGTTGCACCATTCCAATAATCTGGGTAGCCATGCGGATACTCGGTCAGAAAGGGAGAATCCTCCTAGACCTCCAATTGGAATTATTAATGTCATCTTTGCGGCACCTGGCAGGACAGGGTCATGCCCCTCCAGAGTAATGTCGGTGGCTCGTCTGTACCCTGAGGATGACTCTCATGAGTCGAAGAGAGCTAAATCGAGCCGGTCCCTGGTCATGGGATTCTCGGACGAAGACAAGATCGGAACAGTTCAACCACATGACGATGCTTTGGTAATTACCCTCCGAATTGGGGGCTACGATGTAAAGAGGGTAATGGTGGATCAAGGCAGTGCAGCCGAGATCATGTACCCTGACCTCTTCAAGGGGCTGAACCTAAGGGCCGAAGACCTAACACCTTATAACTCCCCTTTAGTAAGCTTTGAAGGGAAGATTATTATCCCGAAAGGGCAAGTCAGGCTGCCAGTACAAACCGGAGTGGAGATAGTAGAGGTCGATTTCATAGTGGTGGACGCCTACTCCCCTTATACAGCAATTGTTGCAAGGCCTTGGCTTCATACTTTAGGAGCAGTCTCTTCCACCCTGCATCAGAAGATTAAATACCCCTCTGGAGGCAAGATAGAAGAGATATTGGGTGATCAAACCATGGCACGGCAGTGCATGATAGCAGCTATCCGACATGAACCTGAAGCAGAATCTGAGGCTCAAAAAGAAGAGCTATAGCAATCAAAACCCCCAATGTTGTCCAAGGATGGGCTGTCCGAGGAGGCGAAATGTGAAGATCTTGTAAAGGTCATAATAGGAGATGACCCTGATAAATTCTTTCAAGTCGGATCTCAACTACCCCAGTCAGAGAAGGAGGAGTTGATAGAGTTCCTCAAGCGAAACATAGACGTCTTTGCATGGGATGCTTACGAGGCTCCGGGGGTAGACCCAGACTTCATTTGCCACCATCTGAATGTTAATCCGATGATGACCCCCAGGAAGCAGCTCCCCCGTCGGCCGTCTAAAGAGCATGCAGAAGCGGTCCGTCAGGAAGTGTCGAAGCTAAAGAAGGCAGGGGCTATCAAAGAAGTCTTCTATCCTGAGTGGTTGGCAAATACGGTGGTGGTCAAGAAAAAGACTGGGAAGTGGCGAGTATGTGTTGATTTCACGGATCTTAATAGGGCCTGCCCTAAAGATCCGTTTCCCATGCCCAAAATTGATCAACTGGTAGATGCCACAGTCGGCCATCCTCGAATGAGCTTCTTGGACGCCTTCCAGGGTTATCATCAGATACCTTTAGCATTGGACGATCAGGAAAAAACTGCTTTTGTCACGCCAGTAGGGAACTACCACTACAAGGTGATGCCATTTGGTCTGAAGAATGCGGGTTCCACCTACCAAAGAATGATGACAAGGATGTTCGAATCATTATTAGGGAAAAATATGGAGATTTACATAGATGACATGGTGGTGAAAAGTAAAAGAGCATCTGAACACCTTGAAGATCTCCGAGTAGTCTTCGAAATTCTCAGAAGTTATAAATTACGTTTGAACGCCGCCAAATGTTCGTTTGGTGTTGGCTCAGGCAAGTTCTTGGGTTATATGGTTACTCACAGGGGAATTGAAGTCAATCCCGACCAAATTAAAGCCATCATCAGTATGCGAACTCCTCGGAACCCAAAGGAAGTGCAAAAACTAACCGGAATGACCGCTGCGCTGAATAGATTTATATCTCGATCGGCGGACAGGTGCCGACCTTTCTTTCTGTTGATCAATAAATGGAAAAGCTTTGAATGGTCGACGGAATGTGACGCGGCCTTTCAACAACTCAAGGACTATCTTGCTCGGCCGCCTGTCATGTCAAGCCCTGAGCCGGACGAGGTCCTTTTTGCTTACATTGCAGTGGTCTCCTATGCAGTAAGTTTAGTACTGATAAGGGTTGACAACGGCGTGCAACGACCAGTATACTACGTGAGTAAGTCACTGCATGAGGCAGAAATACGCTACCTCCCACTGGAAAAGGCCATATTAGCGGTGGTCCTGGGCACACGCAAGTTGCCTCATTATTTCCAAGCGCACACGGTGATTGTTCTTACTCAACTCCCATTAAAAGCCGTACTTAAAAGTGCAGACTACACGGGAAGGATAGCCAAGTGGGGTACAATTCTGGGAGCCTTCGACATTAAGTACATGCCTCGCACCTCAGTTAAAGGCCAGGTACTGGCCGACTTGGTGGCAGAATTCACCGAACCGGAAGCGGATAGTCAATCAGCATTAGAGGAAAGAGGTGCAAAACTAGCCTGTAGTATCACCAAGTGTCCCCCTCCGACGTGGGAAGTGCATGTAGACGGAGCATCAAACCAAAAAGGAGCGGGTATTGGGCTAGTGTTGACATCCTCAGAGATGATCACCGTTGAAAAGTCGTTAAGATTAAGCTTTCCTGCCACGAATAACGAAGCAGAGTACGAGGCGCTACTGGAAGGAATGACTATGGTCCTAAAGATGGGAGGAAAGTCCATTAACCTCTTCTCGGATTCAAGGCTAGTTGTGGGTCAAGTCAAGGGTGAATTTGAAGCCAAGGATGAAAGAATGCGAGGCTATCTTAACCGAGTGAGAGCCATGCAAATGGAGTTCGAATCCTTTAGCTTGCTACATGTCTCAAGAAACGGTAACACGCATGCGGACTCCTTGGCCACTCTTGCAACTTCCTCGGCGCAGAACTTGCCTCGCCTAATCCTTGTTGAGGACCTGCATCGACCCTCAATAATAGCAAACGTAGTACAGATCAATCAAGTAAGAATGGGGCCGAGTTGGATGGACCCCGTCGTGCAGTTCTTAAAGGGTGATATTCTACCCGAAGAGAAAACGGAGGCCGACAAAATAAGAAAGAAGGCTCCTAGCTATTGGCTGTCACAGGATGATAAGCTATACAGGCGTTCCTTCTCTGGACCTTATCTACTCTGTGTTCATCCCGATCAAACGGAATCGCTCTTGGAGGAAATGCATGAGGGAATCTGTGGAAGTCATACTGGAGGCAGATCTTTGGCGCATAGGGCCATTACACAGGGTTATTGGTGGCCGAACATGCAGAGAGAAGTTTTGGAGTACGTTAAAAAGTGCGATCAATGTCAACGGTATTCACCAAGTATACACCAGCCAGGAGGAACCCTCAATCCAATATCTAGCCCGTGGCCATTCGCTCAATGGGGCTTAGACATCGTCGGACCATTTCCTAAGGCTGTAGGAAACAAGAAGTATCTGATAGTTGGTACTGACTATTTCACAAAGTGGGTTGAAGCAGAGCCTCTGGCTAATATCCGAGATGTGGATGCGAAAAGATTTATCTGGAGAAACATTGTTACTCGGTTCGGTGTCCCGCATGTACTTATCACAGATAATGGACTTCAGTTTGACAGTAAGATGTTCAGAAACTACTGCGGAGAATTGGGTATCACTAACAGGTATTCTACTCCGGCTTACCCCCAGGGGAATGGCCAGGCCGAAGCTGTAAATAAGGTCATATTAAGCGGATTGAAGAAAAGACTGGATGATGCGAAGGGAAGGTGGGTGGAAGAACTCCCACACGTACTTTGGACGTACAGGACCACACCTCGTAGGTCCACTGGGGAGACCCCTTTCTCAATGACTTATGGGGCTGAAGCAGTCATCCCTTTGGAGTCCGGGTTCCCAACGACGAGAACAAGTTCATTCAATCCAAAAGATAACGATGAAAACTTGGCGAGAGGTCTGGACTTGATTGATGAAAAAAGGGAAAACGCAATGGTTCACTTGGCTCATTACCAACAAAAGCTAAAGCAAGGTTATGATGCCCATGTAAAGACAAGACCTTTGGTCTCAGGTGACCTGGTGCTGCGCAAAGTCGTGGGCTCGGCAAAGAACCCTGCTTGGGGAAAACTAGGGCCAAATTGGGAAGGACCATATCGCATCACCTCCAATGCTGGCATTGGAGCATATTTCTTGGAAGACTTGGACGGACTTGTAGTACCCCGCCCTTGGAATGTCAATAATCTGAAAAGGTATTATTATTAATAAACTTATGTTTGATCAATATTCGTCTTTTATGTTAAATATGTATACCTCTTTTCATACCTTTCTACCGTTCTCTGAAGTGTTTAAACTTAAATCCAATCATGCATGAGTCCTCGGACCAGATGATTTGGGTTAGTTAACACCCTTGCCGTTCTCTGATGTGTTTAAACTTAAATCCAATCATGCATGAGTCCTCGGACCAGATGATTTGGGTTAGTTAACACCCTTACCATTCTCTGAAGTGTTTAAACTTAAATCCAATCATGCATGAGTCCTCGGACCAGATGATTTGGGTTAGTTAACACCCTTACCATTCTCTGAAGTGTTTAAACTTAAATCCAATCATGCATGAGTCCTCGGACCAGATGATTTGGGTTAGTTAACACCCTTGCCGTTCTCTGATGTGTTTAAACTTAAATCCAATCATGCATGAGTCCTCGGACCAGATGATTTGGGTTAGCTAACACCCTTACCATTCTCTGAAGTGTTTAAACTTAAATCCAATCATGCATGAGTCCTCGGACCAGATGATTTGGGTTAGTTAACACCCTTACCATTCTCTGAAGTGTTTAAACTTAAATCCAATCATGCATGAGTCCTCGGACCAGATGATTTGGGTTAGTTAACACCCTTACCATTCTCTGAAGTGTTTAAACTTAAATCCAATCATGCATGAGTCCTCGGACCAGATGATTTGGGTTAGCTAACACCCTTGCCGTTCTCTGAAGTGTTTAAACTTAAATCCAATCATGCATGAGTCCTCGGACCAGATGATTTGGGTTAGCTAACACCCTTACCATTCTCTGAAGTGTTTAAACTTAAATCCAATCATGCATGAGTCCTCGGACCAGATGATTTGGGTTAGTTAACACCCTTGCCGTTCTCTGATGTGTTTAAACTTAAATCCAATCATGCATGAGTCCTCGGACCAGATGATTTGGGTTAGCTAACACCCTTACCGTTCTCTGAAGTGTTTAAACTTAAATCCAATCATGCATGAGTCCTCGGACCAGATGATTTGGGTTAGTTAACACCCTTGCCGTTCTCTGAAGTGTTTAAACTTAAATCCAATCATGCATGAGTCCTCGGACCAGATGATTTGGGTTAGTTAACAACCTTGCCGTTCTCTGATGTGTTTAAACTTAAATCCCATCATGCATGAGTCCTCGGACCAGATGATTTGGGTTAGCTAACACCTTTACCGTTCTCTGATGTGTTCAAATTTATATCCAATCGTGCCTGAGACATCGGACCAGATGATCTGGGTTAGTTACTACTTGTTTTATTTCCCTTTTTTAACGTTCCAATACAGATAAAAGCGCATGACTCAAATTTCTTGTTTGGTTATGTGTTTAACTAGTATGTCAACTTCCGAAACTTTTCAATTAAGTCGGCCATTCTTTTAATGCAAAAAAAAAATGAATGGAATGACAGCGGAGGGATTAGCTATTACTTGCCATAATACGTAAAACAAAAGAAGTGTACTTTCCTTAATGATTAAAACAGTACATATCTTTAAAGTAATGAGCATAAAAAAAAAAAAAAAAAAAAAAAACAACAAACAAAACAAAACAGAAAGAATCACTAAAACAAATGTCCTAGGCCTTGATCTTGGGGTCTTCGTGGCCGACTGTTGGTTGAGGCTTCGAAGAAGCAGCACCCGGAGCTTTACCCTGGGAGGTCTCGGCCTTTTCCCCTTCACCGGCGTCCTGACGGGTGGCTGTTGGGCCTTCCACAGATGCTGGAAGGTCTGAGTTTGCCGCAGGAGCTTCAGGCGCTGAGGCTGGCTGCTCTGGAGGAGGAGGATCAGAATCTGAGAGCGGTTGGATTTCAGGATCGTAGTACACGCTCTCAGGCCTCCTGAGGCTGGAGTCGGCCGGGACCCCAGCGGCGTCAAGGGCTTTCCCCCACGTGACGTCGCAGTAGTCCCTAGCGACCGAAGCAAACTCCTCAGTTAACCTGCTCTGGGTTTCTTCCACCCCCAGAGCATAAGAAGCTTGCTTCTCGGCCTCGGCTGCCTCCTTCTGTAGCTGCGCAGCTTCCTTGGCCTTGCGGAGCTCTTCGCGCAGACTTATCACCATCTGCTTCTCCGTTTCTAAGTTGATCTGGCAGAGGTGCAGCTCGCTGCGAAAAGTCTCCGCCTGCTTCTCCATATTGTTCCTTCCAGCCTCAGCGCTGGCCTTGTCCTGGTTGGCCTTCTTCACTTGCTCGGCCAACTGCTTCTGCTGGGTCCTCAGCACGCTCAAATGGTCCTCCGCAGTATCTCGGGCCTGGTGAGCAGCCCTCGTCTCATCGCGAAAGCGCTTTGCCCACTCTTCGGCCACGTACACTTGTTGCGCGACCTATTATGCAAAAGGAAAAAAGTGTGTTAGACTTAAGAAATAATGTACAAATAAAAAGAAATCAAACTGAAGTAACTTACCATGGCCAAGTCCCTCTTCATGGAAAGGAGCAGATCAGGGTAATCAAAGCTCCTGTACGCCGCCAGGTCCGACGGAAGTAGGAGAGGTTGTAGCAGAGCGTCGGCTAAACGACCTGCATGGCCACCTCGAAAATGCCGAAGGGAGGCATCCATCATGATGGGGCCGCCATCGACCTCCAATTCAGGTGACCAGGTTCGTGGTGGCTGACGAGCCTGGGCCGCTGGTCGCTCCTCGTGGCTCTCCACGGAGTGGGACCTCCTACTTCTTCGCTCTGGTGCAGGCCTGGCCTGCTTATTGCCCCTTGATGGGCCTAACTCCCCCTCCTCAGCAGGCTCCACCGGCCTCTTCCTTCTCAAATCTGGATTCGGTTTGAGCCCAAGGTCAGCAGGCACTTGGGGCGGAGGAGGGGGAGGATGGGCAATTTGTTTGGATTTGCCCTTATCCTGAGAGGATGGCTCTTTATTCCTACCCTTCATCAATTCTTTTAAAGAAGGGCCAGTCCGGGGAGCCATGTCTTCCTCCTCGTCGGTGGTATCGGCGATGTAAGTTATCGCCTGAGCCGGAGGGTGCACGCTCGACTGCTCGTCCGCCCCTTCCTCGGCCTCTGATATATGTACTGTTTCCTCTTCAAACCTGAACTTGTCAATCTCTAGTTCTAGGGACGAAGAAGAAGCTGTCTCTTCTCTAAGGATGGCCTCCCCAAGTGTCACTTCGCGCAACGGTGCGACGGCGAGAGGAATTCCCTGTGGAATGGGATGGTCAACCGGCGGAAGGTCGTAGCTGGCAAGGAAGTTCGGCCGAGACACGTCTATACGAGCCAAGCGATGGTCCCCAGCTCGGATAGAGTTGCCGACGTCTAAGAAGGACCGAGAAATGGGTTCAAAATCCAAAATGAGGTGGACCGCTCGTAGTTGCCTGTCCTCGTTCACGAAAATTTCTGACCTCAGCAAATAATTCAATGCTGGAACGTTGATCAGGCTGAGCTTCGGATTAGTAAAAAATTTGTCTGTCAAACAAGAAAGTTACGTTATTAAGCCTCGGCTATAAAAAAAATAATATGGAAAGTCACTAACACAAAATAACCAAGCAAACTAGTGTAAAGGTAACAATCCTTAATGCTAAAGTTAGAAATCCTAGGTCTAAAGTGATCCACCTGGAGTCCCGGCCTTGGTTGGGCAGGCTAAGCCGTCGCTCCAAGGCCCCGACAAGATCAGGTAGTCGTCCTTCATCCCCTTATTTGACTTGGGAAGGCAGGATATCAGTTTGACCACGTTGTTACGGGACTTAAGGTAAAAGCCTGCCCGAGTCTCTATATGGCCCTCATACAGGTGGGCGACGTCGTACCACGTCAATCCTAACCCCAGATGCCGATCCAAGGCGTCGATTGACCCTAGGACTCTAAAGAAGTTAGGAGCACACTGATGGGGACACAGCCTATGGGCACGAAGGTAGTCCCGTGTAATCCTACCCATGGGAATGGTCATCCCCCCTTCTATGAAGGCAATCATGGGGATGACCACCTCTCCCATCCTCCGGTCAAACTCCACTCCCTCTGTGGTGCAGTGACGTACCACCACCTCTTGGGGAATGTGATACTTCTCCTTGAACAACTCTATCTTGGCCGGAGTGTCCACTAAGCGCTCGAATCTACCCATGGTTAGTGTCTATAAGGTGAGGTGGTTAGCCGAGGAGGTTAGCCGAAAGTACAATGGAAGTCGGAATGCGAAACTTACGTCGAAATGAACACGAATTGCTTCTCTGGTCACTGGAAGATCGTCGAGCTCTCTTTCTTGCACAAATTGGTGGGCACCTGGATATGAACACTCTGAAGCTGTAAGTTCTGATAAGAAGCAAAAAGTCACGCCTGGAAGTTTTTATAGTGGGGTTGAAAAAAGAAAAAGAACCATAATCCCGCCCAAATATTGAAGTTGCGATCTGAGCCGTCGGACTCGTATTTCACCGTAGGATGTCTGGTTGAAACGCAATTCTAAGCGTTTAATGATGATTGTGCGAGTTCCCAAGCGTCAGAAGCCCATACGAAATGACAGAAATGGCCCTTACGTGCGCCTAAATTTAGATACAACTATGGACTACATCGTAATTACATTTATACATCAAAATCCTAATTTTCCTCCTCGGATCAGAAAGAAAAATTAGAATTTTGAGGGGCTATTGTGGGGGAGTAAAATATGGGCCCATGATCTGGGCCCAAGAATGAAGTTTCGTCAGCAATACGCCCGAGGAGAAGAAGTCGCAGAGGACCGTTGTAACTAACAGTAGAACGCGTAAGGACCCAAAGAGGCTGGTCCAAGAGTAAGACGCTCCTCGGACATGACGTCCGATGGTGAGAGGAACCTCGACTTTCCCTTAGTCCACCCTCCAGGAAGTTCCAGAGGTAAGGATAGATTACCGATGCATATGGAAGGGATAAGGATGCAGAAATATCTTGAGTAAAAGCTGCTACCACCGCATTAAATGCATCACAGCTGCTTTCCTGGCCGCATTTATGTGGAGAAGACCCCTGAACAGTGTGGAAAGTGATCTTTATCCCCAGGAAGTCAAAAAGCTGTAAGAAAGGAAATGGAAACTCAAGTACCGTGCTAGATGACAGACAAGTGGACGATGAGATCGGACAATGAAGGACTATATAATGGAATAAACCCTTCATAAGTAAGGAGGGAAAAAAAGGAAAAAAAAAAAAAAGAAAGGAAAAAAGAACATCAAGAAACAACTACTGTAGCGCCGGGAAATAGGCAACCTAAAAGAGAACATCTTATCCAAGATCATACCCCTCGGATTTGATTATAACCCATGAAAATCACCCAAACCTTACTCCTCGGACGTAGAATCTTAGCTCGATTATGTGTTTTAGCCCCCTCGGCCAAGTACCCAGATCCCAGTAACTGTTGTAGAAATCGCTGCTAGCCCAATTCTTTAACCCATTCTCTCACAAATTTATTGTATTGGGCTTGTTGGGCCCATTTCCTGTTTCTATTAAGGTGTGGGCTACAATTCGTGACCCTACACTTTATTATAAACAAATTTATATATTATTGAATTACTGTTTTCATTCATGATTCATACGTCTTTCTCAACTTATTTTTCATCATGAACATAATATAATTTTTTTTAATGAGGTACGGGTTTAAGGCTTTAAATATTTGTTTGTGTAATTGTTTTTGTAATTTTGTGTGGGCATTTGGCTGTTAATATAAGGTACATCGTCACAGACTGTCACCCAGTTACACACACCCCCCTTTTCTCTTAACACTTGGAATTCCTATTGGGTTTCACTTTACTTAACAACACTGCTTCTTTATGCTTGTCAAAATCCATATCTATTTTATGAGTTAGGTTTTTGTTTTTGAATTTTCATGTTAGAAATATGAGGTGGTGAATGGAGAACAAGATGATGAGGAATATGTTTCCCTATTGGTTTGATTGTTGATATGATGGCATTAATCATGCATTAGCTCTAGCTAATCATTCTCCTCCACACAAAAATTATATACAATTTAATTTTGTTTTCTATATTTTTATTAAAAAATATAAGGTACAGGTTTGAGACTTTGTCCCATTTGCTAAAAATTACTTTGATTTGATAGGATAAATTTATTTATAATTTAAAGTATATTTTTATTATTGAAATATGTCATTTTATTTGAAAAAATGGTAATAGTCGTAGGAAAAATTGATAAGAAATAAAGTTTTACGAGGTAGGGCAGGGCTTCGCGGGTCTTCGAGGGGTCTTAAGGGGTAGGGATGGGGTAAGAAATTTTCCCTGTCATGCGGGGTGGGGCGGGAATGGGGCAAGAAAAATCCATGCGGGGCGGGGGCAAAGATCCCATCCTTCGGCCCCGCCGTGCCCCATTGCCATCCCTAGTTGGTTGCCGGTTGGTATCATGTAATGCTATGGTGTTTGGTTTTTGGTGGGCATGTGATACTATGGTGTGTTTCCTATTGGATCGCACTTCACATAATACAATATGAGTGTACTACTATGATGCGGATAAACATCATATTCACCTTGATTGAAGCGCTCTTAAAGTTTGATGCACATTGATTAAGTCCTAAGCGCAAATATCTTAAGACGTTCTCTCCTCTTTTCTTGTGTGCATGTGTTAAAACTACCCAGTATTCTCGAAAAAAAAAAAAAAAAAGTGCTAATATCTTAGGGCCATTTGGTTCGCATGATGTGATATTATATTGTTACATTATATCAATATAACATCAATATTTCCTATAAATAAATAAATAAATATATATATATATATATATATATATATATATATATATATATATATATATATATATATATATATATATATTTATATATATAATGTTTGGTTCATCAATTTCATTCCTAATATACCATTGCTTAGTCATCACAAATTCTACAATAAATTTCCAAAAAGTCCATCTAAAAGTAACTACATAAAATTTTATTTTTTAATAAAAAATTATAGAATGATTGAAAAATATTTTATTTTACTTTCTTCCCCTTTCTCATCAACCAAACAACAGATATTTAAAAGAATAAAATAAATTTCTTTCGATTTATTTTCTCATTGACCAAACAACTAACATCAAAAAATAAATAAATCAAATTTATATTATTTTTTTTCAATTTCTCACCATCCAAACAATTACATTGAACCATAACACAACCAAATAACGTAACTGAAAGCTCAAATAGTGCAAAACACTATAACTTGTTTAGACCCCTAATTCCTAATTATGGCTTGATTAATTTTAATCTAAACACACTTAATGTGGAATATACGTGATTAGCAAATTAATTAATCAAAGCATTCAACAATTGCATAGATGAACAAATAAGTGCAATGCTAAAATGGAAAGGGCAGTGGGTGAAAGGATAGCAAACCCAAGATAAGATGGCGATGTGTTATCGAAGAGGAAAACCAAAGAACTCATCGTAAAAACATCTTCGCGATTAATGATCCACTAGTAAATAAGTTGGAGTACAGGGATACCAAAAAGACCCTCAAAGCCTAATCTACTTAAAGTACTTGAGCCTTCCAAATTCCATCTACCAACGGACTTCTCGAAGTCTTGTCTTCACTAGTTATCCGGATCCTGCAATACTGCCCGATTACACCGCTAAGCCTCACTAACTTATTTTGACAAATACCCAATGCTTCCTAAGCTCCAAAACACTATCCACACTCTGAATAGGTGTGGGTTGTGTTTGGGTATAAATCACCTCTCAAGATATAACAATGAGAGAGAGGAGGGGAAGAGACTACAAGGATTTCTCTCATGAGGATGAGTAGCTCTCTCTAATAAGGTGGGTGTTTTAGAAACCTCTCTTTAGGTTTTCTTCTGAATAGTTTCCTTACAATTCTATGGGTAATAAGGGTTTATATAGTATGAGTGAAAAGTAGAAGAGTCACACTTAAATTCCCAATTGTCAGGCCATCTCGCGAGATATCTCGCAAGTTGGCCAAGAATCAAGATACTCGCGAAATGCACTGGCTCTTGAAATTCCACATGTGCTCCTCACATGACCTTTTGCGAGTGTTGAGTCCCAAGTCAGTCACAAGATCAACTATCTTAAGCAGTCTTCACCAACTTAATACTAAACCCATTACAATCAATTCTCTCAAAATACAAGGAAATAAATTAATGAAATTACAACACTTTTTGTCATGGAATAAAGCCAACATAAATGTTTTGTAAAAAACCATAACTTAACATTAACCAAACAACATATCAAGATGTTCAAGAAGGACAAAAAAAAAAAAAAAAAAAAATCTCATCGGTGAACTTCAATTTGTAGATTGATTGGCCATTTGTTCCGTTTCATGATGCAAGTGTTCCGTTTGATTCTTTTTTATCTGATTTGATATTGTATTTTTATGTTTTTGAAGGAGATAAACATAAAAGTGAAGCAAAATCACATATTTTATGGTTTGTTTGGGATTCGCTTATTTTATTGAAATTAAAAACTTTTTGTTGGCTGTAGATAAAGGTAAAAATTAATTGAAATAGTACATTGAGACCTATGAATATTACTAAAATGTGCAATGGAACCTATAAATAGTAGCAAAAATAAGCTGAATAGTAAAATAAATTGACAAAAATAATATTGCCAAACAAACACTTAACCATATTTTTAATAGTGTGGGTTAAAGAAATTTAATTGAATTAAACTTAGGCGATAAAATGTTAAATTTTAAACCATACAACAATCTAAATTTTAGCTAAATCACTTGAAATTTTAGCCAAATCACTTGGTATTAAGTTGTAATTTCAAAAAAAGAAAAAGAAAAAAAAAGCAACAATACCAACACAGATTCCATTTTCCATTAGTCTTCACTCTCATTCTAGAGCCCCAAAAAAAAGCGCGCGAAAGGCAAGAACCCCATCACAGTCGCAGACCAGACCGTAAAAGTAAAGTCAAAGAGAAAAAATGCCGGAGCTGCCGGAAGTGGAGGCGGCGAGGCGGGCGGTGGAGGAGCACTGCCTCGGCAAGAAGATAAAGAAGGCCATAATTGCCAACGACACCAAGGTCATCGACTCCGTCTCCGCCTCTGACTTCGAGGCCGCTCTCTTGGGCAAAACCATAATTTCGGCCCACCGCAAGGGCAAGAATCTCTGGCTCCACCTCGATTCACCTCCCTTCCCTTCCTTCCAATTCGGTACTCTTCTTTTCTCTCATCTCAAAAAACCCTAAATTTGAATTTACTAAGGCCGTGTTTGGCTTGTGGATTTTTATTTATTTTTTTCAGAATTCGTTGTTCGCTTCACTAAACATGCTTTTTAAAAAAAAAAATGTACAAATTATAAATGTGGACAATCTTCTTGAAAAATGTGTATACTTTGGGGTGAAAGTGAGGACATTGGAGGCTTAGGTTTGATCCGTGTATCCGAGGTCTAAAGGGCTTTGCATTGGGAAAAAAAATGTTGACATTGTGTGTACGAAGTGAACATTACGGAGTGTGAAACAATAAATAGCTATCAAATAAGCTTAAATTTTCATTATTTAGTAAAAGAATTAATTTTGCTTGAGTTGGGCAAAATCACAGTTGTAAAACATTTTATACTGGCAATAAAGATAGGTTGAATTTTAAGCTAAAAACAAGCGAACAATAAAAAAAAAAAAAAAATGCACATTTTTTTGGCTTGTTTCTCTTGATTGTAGAATTTTATGATCTTTATAATTACATTTTTTAGGCTTACTTACTTTACTTTGTTTGGTATTATGTCTTACAGGGATGTCAGGTGCCATATATATTAAGGGTGTTGCAGTTACAAAATATAAGAGGTGAGGCATGGTTGGATATATGTGTCCTTTTTTTTTTTTTTTTTTCAATTTAAGTATTATGTAAAATTTCCAGTGACCCCATTAAGGTTTTTCATATAATAGTTTCTCAAACTCTGTTGCATAAATAATGTTTCTTTGGAAAGAGAAAGCCCTTGTATGATACAAACACAAATGATAAACCCGTGCATTGCTGTAAAAAAATAAGAAACCGAAATGACAAGCTTAATCTGGACAAAACTGTATTCTTATTCTTCTTTTTTTGATTTCCTTGATCTTTGTAATTGTAGGTGTTAATTTGTCGTGTGGCTTTTGTATATTATCCATGTACTTGGTCTTTGCCCTTTTTGCTTTTACTTGTTTAAAAAAAATTGTATTCCTACAGTTATGAGCTTTTCCAATCTTTGACTATAGTGGGGAAATTTTTTAATTTTATGTATACCACCACATATTTATATAATTGCAAGTACAAACTATATCTTGCTATATGCATAGAGCAGGACATGTATGTCTTAGATGCTCTATGCTATAAATTTGGAGTGTATAAAGCTTCATGTTCAAATAAATTCTAAATTGTTACAGAACTTTAGTCTTGATATTTCTGTTTTCAGGGCTGAGGTGAAAGTCTTTCTTTTGAAATATTTTCTTGGCGTGGCTTTGTAATGCTCCTGGTATTTGATGAAGAGGTTGCTTTTATGTGAATGCCAAATCAATGGTGTTTCTGCATATTAACAAAGTAAGCCTGAAAAGGAAAAAGAAATAGAAAAAGAGTTTGATCAAGAACAGTTCTACTGATTTCGGAAGTTTAAAAGTGAAATAGATAATTATGTGAACGAATCAGTTTAAAGAGTTTCTCAGGAGCTTTTCATATTTGTTGGTTCTGCCAAATCTGAAACTTTTCCACAAATACAAACTGTATATAATATTGACAAAATTTCATGTGTTTAGTATGATAACTATCTCAGATGATTAAACTGTTTTCAGTAAATGTCTGTTTTCTTATAGGGATCACAATTTGCTCAATAATTTCAAATTGTTAAATGTAATAACAGAGTGTTGTACACAGGTCTGCTGTAAATGACACTGATGAATGGCCTTCCAAATATTCAAAGTTTTTTATAGAAGTAAGAATTTCGCCCCTTCCATTGATGTCAATCTTTGAGCCTATGTACACATTTTTTTTTCCCTTTATTAATGCCATCATTGACATGGGGTCATGCCTCACCCCAATTCTGGGAATTAATATACTTTCATGTAGGTTATACTGTGGTTCACATCATTTATTTACAAATCCATAGTTTGAATGTCACTGTAGCGAGTGAGTTTTGGCTCAAATGTCACGTTTTCCTCCCACAATAATGGATGGAGGGCAAGGTGGGTTCAAAATCCACTAGGTGTATATAATTTACCAAGAAAAAACTAGATGAATGTTGTTTTTATTAGAATACACGTCTGTAATGTATATTTGTCTGTTCTCAAGTTTTTTACTTATCTCATTACATTTATTTATTTATTTTATTTATTTAGTATAATTTTAAAATGTATATATAATTTTTGGGTAATAAGTAAAGAACTCATTAAAAAAGCAAAAAATTGGTGCAACCCAAGTACACTAGAAGTATACAAGAGAGTGACCAATAGTTAAGAACAAAAATTACAAAGATCAAGCATCTTAAGTAATTAATTAGCATGTTGTAAATTTATCTCTTTGTAAAAAGATGCACAAGGTCTCACAAAGCATATAACAAAGTTTGGTCCATCTAGTTGTATTCTTCTTGCTTTTAGTATTTGAGTGGGTGGGCATTTTATGTTGTTTCGTCCTCACACATGTCATTCACACCATTTTGTAAGCTAATATATGGATTTCTCTCTCTCTCTCTCTCTCTCTCTCTCTCTGAAGTGATGAGATTGCACTCTTATCACTTTAAGATCTTTTGCATATATTTGAACACTTGATTAGTATTATAAGTCATTGAATGTCCTTGTGCAGCTAGATGATGGTTTGGAGCTGTCTTTCACAGACAAGAGGCGCTTTGCTAAAGTCCGCTTACTCAAAGATGTATTATTATATCATTTGCTAATCAGCTTGAAGATTTCCATGGTGTTTCTTGTATTTATTTTACGAAACTTTATAGGCATTTTATTAAGCTTTCCCAATGGCTTTGTTGATACAGCCAGCTGCAGTGTCCCCCATATCTGAGCTTGGCCCTGATGCATTATTGGAGCCTATGACTGTTGATGAATTTACTGAATTGTTGAGCAAGAAGAAAATCGCAATTAAGGCTTTATTACTTGACCAGGTTACAGCTGCTTTGCTCACTTTCCTTGCTGTTCCTATCATGCCTAGAAATCTCTAGATGATTTCTGCCGAAGTCAGATTTATGCAATCTGTGAATGTTTTCTTGGGAACATCAGTTTTATGCATATATCCATGTAGTCTTTTCTATTTTCCCCCAATATGGTTAGATGTGTGCAATTTTTTACCCCATAAACTTTGAAGTGATGTGATCAATGTGTTAAGCTTAATTATGTATTTTGAAGGATTAGCTTAACGACAATCTGGATGAGATTTCATTCTTGCATATAGTGTTATGACTTCTGAGACGTAATTTAGAGCTAACATATGGATTGTGACAAAGTAGATTAGTAATTTAGTATTATGGATTCACGCCCTTTTTTTTTTCTTCTCGTATATGACCTCTTGTAATGTCTTTTTCAAGCATTTAAACTAACCAGTTGCAAGATTTTCTCTTTGGTTGAGTTGATTGTAATGATTTTGGACTCCATATACTAATTAGACTCTTTGTTGCCACTTTCTATATCCAGATATGTGTAACTGAATTAGGGTCTCGTTTGGTTTGCAAGAATTGGAATTGAATAGTTATTCCCTTGGAATGGCTATTTAATTTTTGGTTATATTTTCATTACAAGGAGTTTCTTAGAATAGTTATTCCCTATAAGAATTCTTCCCCCCCCGCCCAAAAAAAAAAAAAAAAAAAAAAACTTTTGCTATCTCTATTCTCTCCCTAAAAAGTTTTGCTTCTCTCTCTCTTTGGTGTAATTATTGGTTGCAATAATCTTTGCTGTATATTATAAATATTGATTTCATAGCATTTGCTATATATTGTAATTATTGGTTTTATAGTGTGATAAATGTTTATTAGGTTTTTGTTGTAGTATTTTTGGGCTTTCAATAGTCTTTTCTGTAAAAGTATAATAGATCTTTATAGCCTTTCTCAAGTTTTGCAAGCTAACAAGGTTTTCTCAATTCTAGAAGAATAGATTTTGCTCTACATTACCACTTTACTTGACAAGCTAATTAAATTCTTCCAAGTCTTGCAAAACTGTTGACAGGTATACACCTAATCAACTTCTATTATCCTTAAAAAGAAATTACACTCATATTTCAGAAAACACGTATAACTTTCTAAAAAACATGTATTTTTCTTTGGTTAGATTTACTAATTTGGCCCAACTGTTGGGCTGGTTTCTCAACTATTAATTATGTCAATTTAGTCTGTCGCCTTTCAAAACCTGGTTAATTTTATCCTTGCGTCTCTTCTCTGTTTAAATTATACAAAAATTAATAGTTGAAGTGGACTTGATTTTTGAAATTTTATACTTTTTATAATAACCTTTTTTAATAAGTGATATGATTTTGGTGAAAAATGAAGCTACCTTATGCTTACAAGACATATTTGTAGTATAGCCAAAAGAATTACAAATGAATAGGAGTGACATTTGGAAAGAAAGGGAATGAATGAAATCTACAACATTTTCAATATTGATAGTCCCTAAGGCACAAGACCATTCAAACAAATTCCAAGTAAAAGATGACTTAACTTGGACAACTGAAACAATTCAAATAAAAACCTTTTAACATATCTCCCATTTGCCACACTAGTTAATTTTGTTAAGATATAAAGGGAGATTCAATTTAAGAATGAAATTGACCTGATTTTGAAAGTTGAGGGACTAAATTGACACAATTAATAATTGATGGGGGGCTTACATTGACACAATTAATAATTGAGAGGAGTTCAATACCAATGAATACTAACCATGAAAAAAGAAAACATATAAACAAAAGAGTATAAATTGATCACTCCATGTGATTGACTCAAGCAAGGGAACCGTTCTTAGTTTACTTTTCCATTTTGTCAGATTCCATTTTGCCTTATGATTTTTAGATTTCCTTGGAGTACAATCTGTGCTTTGAAGGTGCAAGCATTAGAATAACCTTGTTAATTTTCATTTTTCTCATTTATAAATGTTTGCAGAGTTATATTGCAGGCATAGGCAATTGGATTGCAGATGAAGTGCTATACCAAGTAAGTCTTTTCTGTATATCTGATATCAATTAAATTTTATTTTCAACTATGACTTATGGTTCAGATTTGTGTCTTTAGTTTGGAACTCATTCTGAGATATTTGGTTATGCCTTTTGAGTTTCATACTTTCATATTTCTTCAGCTGGATGTATATAATTCAAGAATATTAAATGTTTGTTGGCTTCCTCATGCTGTAGCTTTTATTTTTGTAGCTGCCATTGAGCTCTAGCTCAAATGGTAGTTCCTCCTCTTTTAATAGTGACCCACTGGGTGCATGTGTAACTTACCAATAACTAATATATGTATATATATATATTGCTCTTCTGCAATTTGAATTGTGGACTTCAGTGACAAACTTTTTATATTTCCTCACAGGCAAGAATTCATCCACTGCAAAGCTCTGCCAGCATGTCCAAAGAAAACTGTGCAACTTTGCACAAGTCCATAAAAGAGGTGGGTTATAGTATTTTGTTCTGGACCATTTCCTAGCAATTTAGAAACATTGTTTTGTGGATCATGCATTCTTCATTAAAAATATAGAGGACAATATATTTAGGTTATTCAATATGCGGTTAGAGTTGATGCAGACAGCAGTTGCTTTCCTCTTGAGTGGATTTTTCATTTTCGATGGGACAAAAAGCCTGGAAAAGTTAATGGTAAGATACTTCTATTATATGTGATCATTTTGACTGAAGAATTGATTTTACAGGTCATTGAGAAAGCAATTGAAGTTGGGGCAGATAGTAGTCAGTTTCCTAAAAACTGGATATTTCATTCCCGTGAAAAGAAGTCTGGGGCTTTTGTTGATGGTTTGGCTCCTGATCTTTTGTGATATCTCATATAAAACTATAGTAACTTTGTTGTGGATTGTATGCATACTTGTGCAATATATCGTATTTGGTGATCTTCAAAATAGAGAAAAGACTACTTTTATCACTAGAACTATTCAAATCATAACCAACTTGATAAAATAAAATAATTAAATCATAAAAATAGTACTAGCACATTGTAGCTATTCACTGAGATCTTTCACAGCGACATGGTAGTTTTTCATAAATGTTACTGTATTCTCTTTACTGCTGCAAGATTATAATTATAATAATAATTGTTATTGTTATTGTTATTATTATCTATCAAAATTTAAATCATCTATCTATAAAAAAAAAAAAAAAAGTTATTATTATTATTATTATTATTTGCTTCTACATGGTCAATTCTCTATTGTGTCCTATGGTGTATTTGGCAAGAACGGAACTCAAGATGTTTTGAAGGGAAGGAACGGTCTATATCTCAGAATTTAAATCGCTTCTTCTTCACACCTAGTTGGAGTGGAGTTCTTTCATTAATCTTTTTCCTTGTTCTAATTTTTTAGAAATGCTTGATCTTTGTAATTTATGTGTTTGATGTACTGTTATCCATGTACACCCCAGGTGTACCTGAACTTTTGATTAATACAATTCCGTTATTTATCCAAAAAAAAAAAAAAAATGGTCAATTCTCCTTCAAAACACATGGCAAATGTCTCTACTTCAGAATGTTTTGTGCTCTCCATTTTAAGCAATTGACTCTCTAGTTTTTTTATTATTATTATATATCATCCGCAGTCTTTTGAATTTCTAGTTAGTTTGATGATGTCCTGAGATCAATGTCAAACTTGAAGGATCCAGATTATTATCAATTCAACAACTTTCTTTTCTACTTTCATTTCCCCCCCTAAATTGCATATTAAGTACTATTGGTGTGTAGTTACGTGTGTGGTTGTATTAAACTATTAATCAGATATTTTATGATTAGGTAATGAATATTCAACTGTGGGCAAGTATAACTCAATTTGTAGGATTTAAAATCGAAAACTTCAGCTGTCAAAACTGCAAGAGATTTTTGGATGCACGGCAGTAGAAAGTTCCATTTCAGATCCTATATTGATGTCTCAAAATCTTAATAGGGGTTGTAAAGAATCATGCTAATATAAGAATCTTGTAGCCAAAAGAAAGGAAGGGATTAGAAATAGAAATTCTTCTCTTACATGGGAAACCTGCTTCCTTGTACAAATTACATGAAAATGATTTTGTTGAGTTTTTCTCACTATTTAATATGCTATAGGAGATATGAGAGGAATTATTATCAATGATTATCACTTCCCACTACATCTACTTGTCTGTGCTTCTAAAGCATATGAATGGAAGATGCATTCTAAGCCCACAAATACTAGCCTAATGTGCTCATTTCAGGTCCACATATACATGGTTGAATTAGTAATAATTAAGACAAAATATTTTCTTAATTTATATTGGATAATGTTATGGTATGATATATGATAAATTTTTTTAACATCTGCCTTGGTTTCTGTAGACAATTCTAATAAAGTAAAAAAATTAATTTGAATTGGCCAGCTTGGATGATATTTCAAATTTAGAAAACCTAGCTAGTCTATCAGTGGATTTCATATATATATATATATATATATATATATTTTATAAGTAGGATTTCAATTAAAATTTGAATTCTCATTGCAAATAATGATATATTGGCCCTTCCACATGTTAGTGTTGAATATCCATTCATTTGATAGGCTTTATTTCTAATCAAAATTCTTTCAAGCGCAAGGCTGTTGTGAGGGGGTGTCTATGTAAAGCTTGATAAGGTCTCTTATGTTATATATATATATATATGTTAGTGGGTTGGTGGGTGGGTGTGTTAGATAAAATAAACTAGGTTTATTTGTAAGCATGAAAGAATAGGTCAGTTTCTTATTTTGTTTTTGGAGCACATTTTAACCTTTGCTTTTAGAATATTAGACGGATATTTATGAAATTCCATGTAATGTTTGACAGGGAAGAAAATTGATTTTATCAATGCTGGTGGCAGGGTATGTCACTCTCAAACAAGACCCGTTTATGTTTTATTGTTTTATTTTGTGGTTGACATGCTGAGCGTGGTTTTTGGTCTTAGACAACAGCCTATGTACCAGAGTTGCAAAAGCTAAGTGGAACCCAAGCTGCAAAAGTCGCAGCTGAACCAAGAAAGAAAACTTCAAAGAGAAAAAGGGGTGGGAATGATGACACTGATGAACTATCAAACGAGGAAGAGAAAATTGTTGAAACTGATCAACTGAAGAAAGGACCGAAGCCTAGAGGTCGAGGAAAAAAGCCTCCAATGAAAAGAAAATCTGATGACAGTGATGATGACATGGCTGGTGATGATAATAGTGATGATGATGAAGTTCAAAAGAAGACAATGAAAAAAACCACTACTAAGCAGGCTAAGGCAGAGAAGGCATCCAAGAAAAAGGTGCCAAGCAGTCAAAATAGTAAGAAGCCAACGAAAGCAAAGTAGGTAGCTATTGAGATATTTAGAAGGCAGTCAATCTCAGATGTGTTTTGCAGGAATGGAATGACGAGTATTTACTGTTGTAACTATTGTTAATAGTTCAACCTTTTTGTCATGGAATTTGGTCAGTCTTGATATTGTGGCTGCCTTGCTTGTGAATTTCATGACTTCTGTTATGTGGTAACTTCTATAAGGTACTTGGAAGCTTGGGATTACTCGTTCAATTGCACGTAAGAAATGTTTTGGTGTATAATGTATGAAATGTTCAATTTACTCTGAAAGTGGTATTGCTATCTTCTGCTTTGAAAAAAAAAAAAAAAAAACTAGAATCTCCCTGGTTTTTAAGGGTGGCAGATAGTTCAGCTTAGCTTCATCTTGGTTTACGTGTTCAATTGCAGATCGCACAAAATACATTTAGAAAATTCTTGAACTATTACTGCATTTCCTGATTTGTAAAAATTAAAATCTATTACCGAACTTCAATCCTTTGGTAAAATCTGAAATTTTAAATAATCAAATGCTGATGAACTTTTTTAGTAGTCTGCTATACGAGTTTGTGTGCATTGCAGCAATGAACTGAAAATTGCAACTTATAATGAGATCAATTGACAGCGACGGGGTTATGATTACTTGGCTTATTAGATGGTTTTCCTTACCTCAGCATATGCAATTTAAAAAAATTCTGGGGCTTTCCTCGACTCAAACTCAGTGTTTCTGGAAAAACTCTTGCTAGAAGAATATAGCCATGACTTCTATATATATATATATATATATATATATCAGAAGAAAGAAGTTTTGGCAAAATGGACAGAATTCATGAAAGAGATATCCAGCAATGTCCCTTTCTTTGAATACTTTGAGAACCATATTGAATGGCACAAAAAGTCTTGTGTTGTTACAAAAACCAATTGGACGAAGGAAGAGACCAAGGAAGTAGTTCGGTCTAGTCACCCACCCTTGGATAAGATAACCTTCAAACATTAGAAGACTGCTCGCAAGTGTGGTTCCTGTTTCTGCATTATGACATAGAATTACCTAGGCACTAATGAGGCTTGCCTGCCATTACTTGTATCCACAACTTTTGGACTCGTAGGTATGACAGGTTATGAGTGCTTCCTATCACTAGACCACCTTTCTAGGTGGTGAATATGGTCATGGCTTGTAGATGAGTTTTGAGTACCGTATGTATTTCATAAATCAAGTTAATATTTTGTAGATCATGCATCTAGTTGGACCAGACCACTATTAGCTTAGCAAATTTAAGTGACTTGAATTGGATTCTAGTCATCCCCATTCTCTAAATCATAGTACATATGTATTTCATAAATCAAGTTAATATTTTGTAGATCATGCATCTAGTTGGACCAGACCACTATTAGCTTAGCAAATTTAAGTGACTGGAATTGGATTCTAGTCATCCCCATTCTCTAAATCATGGTACATTAGCAAGGGAAGCATTACCCTGAAGCAGTGGACATCGAGATTGAATAGAACAAGATCACTAGAGAATTCAAATATTCATTTATAAGGTGGTTGAAGCTCACCAATCACATTTATTGCTACATTAGCTTGTAAGCTTTATATAGTTTAACTTGTAGTACTTTTAGCATTTTTTTTTTAAATTTTTTTAAATTTATTTTTTATTTTTTATTATTGGGAATTTAATATCAAAATTTTTCATTCATCCCAATTTGGGATTTATGCATTTGTCAATTTGGTTTACATGGTTCACAATCATTGAAATAGAGTTGGGTAAGGGTTACTTTATTTTAATAAAACAATGAGTTTTAACTAGTTTTAATTTGCAAAAAAATCAATTTAAAAATATATTTACAGTGATGACAGGACTGGAAAGCAATTTTAAGAGTCAAGACAAGATTGAAAGGAATAAATTCACTTTCAAAGCTTGTGCTGGAATTCACATTATGCTAAACTAAACTCGGATGGCTCCTACTGTGGTAACCTGAGAATGGTTACCACCTGAGAATGGCTGGCTGTGGGGGCATTATCGGTGACAAGTACAACTACGGAAATTGGATTAAACGCTTATCTAGAGCCATATGTATTGCTAACAGTATAATTACAGAGCTACGGGGTCTAAGAGATAGGTTGATTCTTTGTTCCCAACTTCAAGTAGATGCCATAGATATTGAACAAGCTGCAAAGGTTGCGGTCTGCCTTATAAAGCATCTGAATCACTTGGTGAATTTGCTTCTCTTGTTGATGATTGTAGGGACTTTCATAGGCCTAGGCAAACAAGCGTGCTAATGCACTTGCTAAAAGGGGCGTCAGACTAATTCAAGATTTTGTGTTTTTGTTAAATTGAAACCACTTCCAATGCTTTGTTGTTATTATATTTGGATATTTTGGGCTTGTATTATGAAAGACACGGTGTCTTGTGAGTGTAACCATACTATTATTATTTAATGAACTATCCTTGCTAACAAAAAAATTTGATTGTAAACATATTAGTCGAAATTAATAAGAAAATAAACAAGCAATTAAGTAGAAAATCAAACAATCAACATGGTGTAGATCCAATAGATTTGAAATACTATTGTATGAGTAATGTTACAGATACTACAAATTTTACAACATTAAGCTTACCAACTAATGTGTCACAAATCATAAAGAGACCATTCAAATTAGGGTTGAGCATGAAACTCTCCCGACCCAACCTGAACCGGAAGGGCTTTGGGTGGGTTAGGAGGATTTTTGGGTCAGGTTTGGGTCTTGGACTTAAGGTTTTAGTTTTAACTTGACTTGCCTGATCCTTTTTTAAATTAATATATTGTTCTCAAACCCACAAAAATATAATCTTTTGAAAATTATACACACACACTAGAGTACGCATTTAGAGGATCTTTTATTTTTTTGGGTAAGGTTAATAATTTGCATCTATTATAATTTAGAAATATATATTTTATTTTTCCAACAAATAAAAAAAGAATAAATTTTAGAGATAAACAACAACTGTAATTTCTTTTTTAAATGAGAAAAAAATCTTAAATTTTAGGAATTCTCTTTTTGAATTCAAAATGAAATTCGTTATTTGACATTTATGACCCTATTTCTAAATGAAGTTACCCTTCATTAATGAGGGTATTTTTTTATTACATAAAAATCTAGTTGAAAAAGAAGAATCCTCTATATAGTGTGTGTATATATATATATATATATATATTTTAAATTCTGATTATAAATATTTTAAAAAAATCCTATTATAAATTTCCCTTTTAGTTCCTTTTCTAATTTAAAACCTTGACCAAATCTCCTCATTTAAGACCCAAACCTATTTTGTACTTTCCTTGTTTTATTTTCCATTCAATTTCGAATTAAACCTTAAAAGGTAATCCCTTGGCATTTGATGGCCTAACTTATTTTGAAAAAATATTCAATCACTTTTTTTAAAATTTTCCCAATAGAAATGTCACTTAAATTTGAATTTAAGAGCTTAATTCCAATGGAAATATTTTATCTTTAGTCATCTAATTAAAACCTTTGCATTTTCCAAATTGATTGGATTCAAATTTAAAATTCAAACATTAACTAACCCGATTCAAATGACTATATATCATAAAATGTACTAAAGTCGACCCCAAAAAAAAAAAAAAAAAAAGCGTTGAAACAAAAAATTATAAATACACCCATCTCAAATTAAAAAGGCAATAAGCAATTAAAACATAAAGTTGTGTTTGTGATAAATAGGGAAATTATTGTGTACTCCCGGAGTACCATAAATGCGTACTCTCTCCTCTCACATGAATGGTGGGTCCCACTAATTAAATTCATGGTGGGTCCTACCATTCATGTGAGAGGAGGGAGTACACATTTATGATACTCCGGGAGTACTTAATAATTTTCCAAATAAGAAATAAGGAGGAATCAATTGCTAGCCAAAATTGAAGTTTTTATAACTAGCCTTCCTCCATTAGATCTTGATTTCAAATTTGAATTCCATTTTGAATTTAACTATGTTTTAGAAGGAAACAAAGTGTTTAGATTTTTTTGGATATTATTGAGAAATAACGTGTGTAGACTTTTCCATCTTCAAATTCTAAATTTGAATCTCATTTTGAACTTAAATTGAATTTTGTTTATTTTAAAACTTAATTGTAGTAGTTTTTTATTTTTCGAAATACAGAAATTGTAGTTTGGTCCTCTGTAAAAAAAGAAAAGAAAAGAAAAGTACCATATAGGCATTAGCATACGGTTGGCTTTCTCAGTTTCTTGTATTGTCTTTCACACAAGTCGAAACCTAGATGAGAATTCAGAAACCCAACTTTGCGATCAATCGATCAATAATGTCTAAATCTGCGAAAAAGCAAAAGAAAATATTATTGTCCTAGGAGCGTGTCCCGAACGACATCTTGATTGGGTTGCCATTGAAATCCTTAATTTGATTCAGGTGTGTTTCTAAATCTTTTGACTCCATCATCACCAACCCCAATTTCATTACTACAAATCTCAACCAAGCTATATAACTGTTCAATAAGAACAACACCCACACTGGTTATTTTCTATATATGCAATGATGCCAAAATTCTAAGGTCTAGGGTTGGTTTAGGGCCCAATTAGATTACAAATTGACTTGAGAGGTGTTAAAATGGAAAATCTAACTTTTTATGAGCAAATAAATCTATTTTTGGAAAATAAAAGGTCAAGAAATGCAAGCCAGAACCTGTGTACATAGGTCTGATACATATGCACGCAGTCACGAACGTGCGTACTCAACAAGGGTTTCATAAACCTATTAAATACAAGTTTTCTGTATTAATATTGAGGTTTAGAAAGAATCCCACATCGTGTAGGATTTGTTCCAAACCCCTATTTTCTCACTATATAAAGCCATACACAGCACCTTTTCAAAACAATCCTAAATGAAAACTTAAGATTCAATAGAAATAGTGAATCAAATAAGGAGTTTTTGACAAAATATTCTCAAGTCAATTTTATTGGGACTTTTTTTGGTCTTGATCCTTAAGTTTTGAAGTTTATTGATTTTTTGTTTTATTTTATTGTGAATAGATTTAATCGAGGGGAATGGTCAAAATCAAGCTAAAAGTGCCTTTGTTTTAAGGTATATGTTCTAACCTCTTTTCTTCCATTTCTGCTTTTAATCTTGCTTTTAATCTTGTTTCTTTGCTTTGTTTATGTGTTAACATGTTTGTTTAGTTTAGGTTTTAATTGTTTTCTATTTTAAAAGCATGCTAGGTTATTAGAATATTCTTTTTAAGTTCTGCTCTGTTTCTGTGTTCTTGTTTTCTGGATTAGGGTTCTTTAGGGTGTGTCTGCATGCGTACGCAGGCTCGAAGTATGCATATGCATTCAATTGGCCTGTGTATGTAGGCCTATGTATGCACACGCATACTCGTGCCCAGAAATCTTAATTCAAGTTTTCTGCTCCTGCTTCTTTGTTTCCTTCACATAATATGCCTTTGTTTAGTCATTTTTTATGCTTTCTAAGTCTCTGTTCCTTTGTTTAGTTGCTTGTTTGTCTTTAACATGCTAGATTAGGGCTTTTTTATTTTTTTATTTATACCATGAATATGCATATTACATGATCATGCATTAATTCCATGGGTGCTGAGATGCAGCAAGATGAGTAAGGTAAGTCATGCATTCACATGAACATGCATTTGTTTGTTATAAGAGCTTTATCTTTCTTTGATGAACATGTATATGCTAGTCTATATGCCATGCTTTGAATGATAATATGATTTGTTTGATGTCTACGTTTCTGCCTTGATTTGATATATACATGCTTCTGGCTTGGATAGAATGGATGCCATGTACAATAGATGTATGCTAGGGTTGGTTGATGAGAATGATAGATGAATGTTAGGTTTTGGGATGAAATGTTATGTTGTATGCTTAGATGTATGCTAGTGTGTGTGTGTGTGTTAAGATGCAATGTTGAATGTGCCTTTAATAGGATTAAGATGTAGGACACAATGAGTGGAAGCCAACCTACTGGCCGGGCTGTTTTGGGTGCCTAGCACATTCTTAGGACCATACCAAAACTTTGAACCCATAATCTGATAGTAAGACTAGTCATTCCACGTAAATGCGCTATATTCATGGTTCCTAAACCATAAAACTAGGTGGTGGCTCTTTGAGTTTTCTCCACCCCGGTCCACTCAGCCAAGGCATACTCTCCAAACCATGCGTTGCGCCTATATACAGGTTCATGGAGAAAGATTGAAATACCTGTGGATACATATGGGACATCTGTTACTTCTATATATCCATCACCCTATTTATTTTTCAATGGAGCTTTGCACTCTTTAGTATGTCTTGAGGTATTATGTTCTGAGGGGGACATGGACGCTGAGGGGGACATGGAGGTGGAGGTTGTGGGGGACGTGAAGGAGGATAAAAGCAAATTCGAGGCTATGGGGAACGTGGAGGAGGATAGCCATAGATTGATTTTGTCCTTTAACGTTGATGATGAGAAATTTCATGAAATAAAGCTGCTCGAAAAAAATTTATGTAGAAGACATTCCGAATGTCTTGCAATGTTAAAGGGATCACTGGCTTTCATTGGTTTCAGTCTTGCTGATAGCTGAAGTGGTACTTGCTTTGTATGGGTGATGAAGGAGTTTGGTGTGTTTGAGTCTTGGACTTGAATATGTGTACCAATGGCAATGGATGGATGTGAAAGTTTGCTTGGCTGCACTGTTAATGGTGAACTTCTTATTAAGCATTCAAGCCCTTTGAGCGACAGGATTGTCTCTCTTGACCCTCAGAGTTCAAAAAAGGAAACTCTTAAAACTCTACCAAGCACAGATGTGATTTATACTACTAATTTTGTGGAGTGCTTAGTTTTACTTGATGGGTAAACATGGAAAACCCGAAAGTTCTAGTTGGCCTTCATCAATTTTTTTTTTTTTTTTATAGAGAGTTTCAACCTATGGCGTTTGCTCTTGATGATAGCTTTTTATCATCAGACCAAGACACCAAACAGGTTTTGGTGTAGATGGGGATTGAATCTCAGATTTCTTATACAACTATCAGAGACTTTACCAGTTGAGCTAACTAGAACCCACGTTGGCCTTCATCTTTTTTAAATTCACATTGACAAGTAATTTTTGTTGTTTTTGTATTTGTGTAAATGAATCTATTATTATCTTATGTTTTCTCTCCCTTTGTTATAGACTTTGAAAGTAATGCCTTTGTTGTAGAAAAATAAATATATATATAAAAAAAAAAAATCCCTTTAGGGAATATGGCTTTAATTGTAAAAAATAAATGTGTGAGAATGTTGCGCATATTCTAGAACACGACGTGTCATGGTTTTAATATACATGTTTAATGGGTCTGGGTCCAATTTTGTCAGGCCTACACTTATTTCAGCCATATTACTATCAGCTTTTCAAGCATAAAAAGGAGATGATGATTTCTCAAAAGCCTAGGGGGGCATTGTCTTATTATTATTAATTTTTCCCCCTCAAAAGCTTTGGGCTAAGTAGGAGAAAATAGTAGTCAATATGTTGATGTTGGTAGGCTTATTGGACAGGTTGGGGAATAAGACCAAATTTCATTTGGTTAATTGGGTTCCAGTTTGTGCCCTTTTTCCCTCTAGTGGTTAGGCTATTAGGGGTTTGAGGTGCTTTAATGAATTATTATTGGGGAAGTTTTTGTGGAAGTTTGGGCTTGAGAGGGATGCATTATGGCAGAGAGTGATAGAGGTGAAGTATAGTTGTGAGTAGGGGTGGCAATGGGGTGGGTTGGGTTCGAAGGATGGGGTCTTCGCCCTCGCCCCACATGGTTTTATCTTATCCCATTTCTGCCCCACCCCTCCCCATCCTGACTTGCATGACGGGAAAAATTTTCTTGCCCCATCCCTGCCCCTTAGGGCCTCGTGAAGCCCCACCTCACCCTATAAAACTCAACTTCTTATTAATTGCTTTTAGCAAAAATTGAATAATATTATTAAAGTGTTTTGCAAGACAATATCACAAAAAAACAAAAATCTCATATTACAAAATTAATGATTCAATAGTATATAAATTTGTTATAGTAAAGAAAAAATATAATGTTAAAATTGGTACCTTATTTCCAACCTTGCTAGAGAAGAAAAAGAGGCAAATAGTCTTGTTGGGTAGAATAAAATAAGTTGATGATATGCTTGTTTAAATAATTGGGTTTTAGGTATGAAAAATTTACAATTGAACCCTTATCAATGTAGGACGGGGTGTGTTGGGTCTAGAAAGTCTAAATTCATCTCCACCCCGCCCTGTGGTGTGGGGCTAAAAGTAGGGGGGAAGGGGGGTTCCTATGGGGTGATTTATGGAAGTATCTCTTATGATCCATATATGTACTATGCTTTAGTCCTACTTAATCCAAAGCTTATGGATTTTAGAGCGTCTCTCCAAATTTCTAACTTGACATTAATTCCACCTCATCTAGTTTCATCTACTAGTACTATATCATTTGCAAAAGTCACACATTGAGGGATTTCCTCTTGATTTGATTTAGTTAATACATCTATCAATATTGCAAAGAGATATAAATTTGATGTTGATTATATTTATTCAAGCTATAGTGATGGTATATACAGTAGCGACTCCATGAATTTTTTTCTAAGGTGGTCATTATGAACCTTAAATTATACAAAATCTAATAAAAATAAAATTTTATATATTGACAAAAAAAAAATGTAAATACTTAAAATCTTACAATTTCCTTCTATGAGTTTTCTTATTTTGAAATTATTTTATGATAGTCTCATTATCAATTTTACAAGTTATATCTCTTTCAAAATTTTAGTTCAATAAAAATTTTCTTGGACTTTTCCTTTTTGTTTGTAAGTGCCTAATAAATTGTTAAGGGGACCTAAGTTTAAGGACAAAGTTTGGCTATAAACTTAGTTGTATCTTAAGGCTACAACTCTCACTAAACAAATTAATATGACTAAATATTTTGAAAATCTAATAGTTGAATTGTATGTTCTTTATGTTTTTAAAACACATGTCAAATTTTATGTCAATCAGATATTATTTATTATTTGATCTATAATCTTATTTTTTATTTATAATTTTAGACTACAAAAAATCAGAATTTAAACATTTGATTGATGACATAGCTATTGATCTTTAATTTTATTGATATTTTGCAAGCACGGAAGATATAAGAAGAAAATATATTCTAATGGTGGATTTGTCAAATTCACATTTATTAAAAAATATTAAAATAAGTTGTAGTCGTAATCTACAACTAAGTTTATTGCCAAACTTTGTTCAAAGTTTAATTATGTTGGGCTTAAAAAAATTTAGGGTGGTCACAAATTTTTTTTAAAAGTAAAAAAATAATAATATTGTTAATATATATATATATATATATATATATATATTTATAATTATTTTTTTTCGAAGTCAATGTGATCCTGTGACTACCCTGGCATCAATGTATAGCTGCCCTTGGGTATATAACCCTAATGTTCAAAAAATGGTGATGGAATTCTGTAATGCCCATAATTTCTAATTTAAAACTTCCAAGCATATAAATTCAATCCCAAAATAAAAGAGAGAAAATAATTCATCTAACTAATCTCTAGAAAAATAAAATGATCTAAAACCCATATAATTTAAAAAAAAAAAAAAAAATCTTAGACAACTCCTCACAAAAGCTATCTTTTGAAAATCAATACTTGAAATCCTACTAAATAAGAAACTTTGTCAAATTAACTAAGTGCTTGAGATTTCAATAGTAGTCCACCTGCAACACAACAATTACGTTCTAGCACCCACTTGTCACTATGAATCTAAGCAACTAATCTAGAATAAATGGGAATGAGCTAAAAGCTCAATAAGTAGATATTCATAAACCAACATTGCGGAACAAGAAAAGGTACTTAGTTCGCATGAAACAGGAAGCAAATAAAATATCAACAAGGTTGGATAACAATGATTTGATAAATTCATTTTATTTTGTTACAAGTAAATAATTTGAAAAATTCATAATGTTACATTATAAGGTTTTAAGGGAAAACAATGGCAACATGATAATTATATAATTAATTTCATAAACAATTGATTATATTATATGCATAGCAAAGTGTGATCACAATGTCACAAATACTAAGAGCCTGTTTGGTATTAAGTTTCAGTTTTTAGCTTTTAGCTTTGAGGATCCCTCTCATGTATTTCTCCAATTGCTAGGCTCACTGAAAACTAAATCATCATCCACCAACTCACAACACCCACCTCCACATCACCAAGTGCACAATTCGGGTCATGATCCGCATATTGCTCCAACGGGAGGGGACACTATATAGTAATTCATGGCAAGAGTACAATCTAGTTTCTTACAAACACAGTCAAATGTGTTTCACAAATGTAATTGCTCAAGGATTTAAAAAAAAAAAAGAAAAAAGAAAAGATATGTGAGAAAGAGGCCAATAATGAGTTTAAGGATACCCATAAAACAAGGAAGTTCAAAAGAAGAGTCATCCAAGTGGTTTTCGTCGATAAATATGGGAAGAAGTAAGGGGAATGATTTACGAATTCCACTTATCTCACTGCACATACCAAAAGCAAAATTTATTCCGCACTAGTTTCATTCCCAAGAACCTTGGAACCTAATTAATAATATTTCTAACGAGGGCATAAACAATTCTACACCTCTATCCAAAAAAAAAAAAAAAAAAACAATTCTACACCTACCCTATCATTTAATAACTCGTGAAATTCTAAAAACCTCAAAATTCCAATTTCCAAGTATTCATTTTATCCAAAACTGAAAGCGCAAATAGTGTGAAATAATATAGCCAATTTAGACCTCAAATTTTAAATTACAGTTTAGTTGTTTTTACTCTAACTTAACTAAAATTGGAACAAGAGTAAATGATACGCAATAAAAATAGAACACTGCTCTAAGGCATAAGCAAGTGCAATAAACAATAAATGTAAAGCTTAAAGAGTAGGGAAGAGAGATACAAACACAAGATAACATCAAGACGTGTTATCAAAGAGGAAACCGAAGTACTCAGCGAAAAACCTCTCTGCGGCCCTTCAAGTCGAAATCGATCCACTAGTGAATAAAGTTGGTGTACATGAATAACGAAGAGACCCTTCAAGCCTAATCTACTTAATGTACTTGAACCCTCCAAGTTCCTGCTACCAACGGGCTTCACGGAGCCATGTCTTCACTAGTTTTTCGGATCCCGCAATTAGCTCCAAATTGCATTCGCCACTCAATGGCTTTTTCCAAATGTGTGAGGTAAGTGTGTGAACTAAGAACTTCTCAAGGATGTATAGATGGAGAAGTAGGAGTCCAGGAAACTTTAGAGAAATGGTGTAGATGATTGTGGGAAAACAATCTCTAACTTTCAAGTATTTTAGCTAGGGTTTTCTCTCTCAAAAGTTCCTTGGAAAAACTCATTGTTACAATTTCGTGGGTAATGAGAGTTATCTAGTATTGGTAAAGGTATGTGCAAAGGCACACTCAAAATCATCTAAGCAGAGAATTTTGTGGGTCACTCACTACTTGGCCTGAGTTGCGATTGACTCACGAAATCCAACCGGCAATGAGACTCTTCAAATTCTAGCATGTGCTTCTCACATGGTCTTTCGCGGTTTGGCACTTGTGAGCCAGTCGCGAGTTAGTCGCGAATTCTTCATCTTCACAGAATCTTTACCAAACTCTCACACACAACCCTTACATTAAATCCCACAAAAATACAGGGAAATGATTAAACATGATTACAATCAAATTTGATACGGAATTAAAGTCAACATAAAAACATAGTTGTAAATTATAATTTTACAAAAAAAAAACTAGTGAGACCCTTATATTGAACCTAAAATAAATTTAAAATTATTCTAATATTTGTTTTTCACACCCAATAATATGTTCAACTAGCAATTAAGTAACATATTATGATTATTTCACATTTTTTTTTAATAATCAAGAGTATTTATACCTCTTCGAATATTTGACTATTCCGTTAAGTGTAAACCATCATCAAACTTAATGCTTCTTTAGGTTTACACCAAATTACATTATTCTACACCCATGTATATATTTAAATTCACACCACCAAATATATATAGTAACATAACAACTTCTCATGTATATGATTAATATCTTTTCTTATTATTATTATTCTTCACGAAAGGTTGTTGTTTCTGTTCCTGGTTTTTACAAATCCAAACAATGCTCATCTTTGAAACCTACTGATCATGAAACCGTGGGTGGGGCTGAATTGGTGGTGATGAACAATGTGAATCTGATGTCTATGCATTGTCCAGTGGCGATGAGCAGGTCCAAGAGGCCAGGGGACGTCTCGCACAAGCATTTAAGAGATGAAACCGTTATTTGGACTCTCCTATTGTAATGCAAAATGTACGATAACCAAATGATTTCGTCATCAACAACTCTCTAGCTGTTGAAAGCCCACAATTTTCAGAAAGTCTTAACTCCAAAAATCAAGGGATGTTTGCTTCCCCTGATTTGTTTGAGGTCACCATAAATGAGATTGATTTGGAGTCGACTAAATTCGACCACATTAATCTCACGGCCCAACTACCAATGGAGGGGTCAAGTAAACTCAGGAAAGTACACACTATAGCATTACACTGTACCAACTACCAAGTTTTCTTGCTCTTTTATTGTGGGTCTCCAAATTTCACTAAAATTAAAAATGAAATTGTTCACCTATCATTCCAAACTTCTACCTAATGTTTCATAAGTAAAATATAAAGCCTAATTGTTCAAGTTGCATTTAGAGGAAGAATTTAATTTTCTTTTCAATTTTCAAAATGTTACATTTTAAATTGATTAGAATCTTAACCCTGTCAATTTAAATTTCTATTGCTCAGATGACTGTACTTATAAATTAAAAAATTAGGCAATATGAAAATTACAATAATGATGTCCTTGAAAAAAATTTGAAAAAGTAAGAAAAAAAGAAAAAAGAAAAATGTAAGGTTTTAAAAAGCTGTACATAAAAGTTAATGCTAAAATTTGATACCAACCACACTCTTAATGTGACTAGCAAAGAATTCTAATTCAAATATGATTAAGATCTAAGAATAAGAGGAGATTGACTTGTTTACAAAAGCAATGACCGAGTGTTGCAGAGAGAGAGAGAGAGAGAGAGAGAGAGAGAGAGAGAGAGAGAGAGAGAGAGAGAGAGAGAGAGAGAGAGAGAGAGAGAGAGAGAGAGAATTTCTTTATCCATGAGACATACACTAGTGAATTTATTATTGTATTTGGCGAATTTCAAGTTAGGCATAAACTTCAAGTAAAATTTTATGTCAAATACTGTTTTTAAGATTAATTCTCCAAAATTTTATGTTAGATTAATTCTCCAAATACAATTGTATTTTCAAGTTAGGCATAAACTTTAAGTAAAATTTTATGTCAAATACAACTTTTAAGATTAATTCTCCAAAATTTTATGTATAGTTGCATCAATTTTAAATTTTATTGTTGTATTTGGCAAATTTTCAGATTAATTGCCAAATACAATAATATATTGTATTTGAGAAAAATTAAGATTGAAAAAGAAATATATTAGCACGTTGCAATTATATATATATCAATAACATTATGTATTAATTTATCCATAGCACAGAATTTGTGCATAATATTAACATATTTTCTATATAACCACTTTATGTTTGATTACTTTTTTTCTTTAATACCATTAATTGTTACTGATAAATTACCATGCCAATTGTCCCCAAATATGATTATGAATTAATCATTTCATTTAACTATAGTCCTAGCTAGGTCCTAGCTAGAGTGAAGACAAAGTTGAAAATCACGATCCAACATACTTTGATACCATGATAATAACCCATTCTTGATTGTTCCAAGCTCTTAAATGATGAATATAATAATTCTATCTATCCATAATTATAACTGTAGGAATACAATTTTTTTTTAACAAGTGAAAGCAAAAAGGGCAAAGACCAAGTACATGGATAATATACAAAAGCCACACGACAAATTAACACCTACAATTACAAAGATCAAGGAAATAAAAAAAAGAAGAATAAGAATACAGTTTTGTCTAGATTAAGCTTGTCATTTCGGTTTCTTATTTTTTTACAGCAATGCACGGTTTTGTCATTTGTGTTTGTATCATACAAGGGCTTTCTCTTTCCAAAGAAACATTATTTATGCAACAGAGTTTGAGAAACTATTATATGAAAAACCTTAATGGGGTCACTGGAAATTTTACATAATACTTATACTAAAAAAAAAAATTAAAAAAAAAAGGACACATATATCCAACCATGCCTCACCTCTTATATTTTGTAACTGCAACACCCTTAATATATATGGCACCTGACATCCCTCTAAGACATAATACCAAACAAAGTAAAGTAAGTAAGCCTAAAAAATGTAATTATAAAGATCATAAAATTCTACAATCAAGAGAAACAAGCCAAAAAAATGTGCATTTTTTTTATTTATTGTTCGCTTGTTTTTAGCTTAAAATTCAACCTATCTTTATTGCCAGTATATAATGTTTTACAACTATGATTTTGCCCAACTCAAGCAAAATTAATTCTTTTACTAAATAATGAAAATTTAAGCTTATTTGATAGCTATTTAATATGAGATATTATATTATTGTTTCACACTCCGTAATGTTCACTTCGTACACACAATGTCAACATTTTTTTCCCAATGCAAAGCCCTTTAGACCCACTCCTAAGGTGTAAACCTCGGATACACGGATCAAACCTAAGGCCTTGTTTGGTTTAAAAAAAGGTCACTCATCACTCAGTTTTCATCACCCATCACTCATCACTCAGTTTTCATCACTCATCACTCATCACTCATCACTCATTACTCATCACTTAAAACACCCCACCCTGTTTGGCACCATCACTCATTTGTCATCACTCAATATTTTTCAACTATTTATGGGCCCCATTCATGTACCTTTTGCAGCTTTTAATTTATTTATTTATTTTTTTCCTTCAACTTCCAGTACCCAAACTCACCCAGAAACCCGAAAAAAAAAAAAAAAAAAAAAAAAAAGAAGAAGAAGAAGAAGAAACTCGGAAACCTGAAAAAAAAAAAAAAAAAAAAAAAAAAAAAAAAAAAAAAAGGAAGAAGAAGAAGAAGAAGAAGAAGAAGAAGAAACCCAGCAACCCGAAAGAAGGAAAGAAAAAAAAAAAAAAAAAAGAAACCCAGAAACCGGAAAGAAGGAAAGAAAAAAAAAAAAAAAAGAGAAGAAGAAGAAACCTAGCAACCCGAAAAAAAAAAAAAAAAAAAAAAAAAAAAAAAAAAAAAAAAACCCGAAAGAAGGAAAGAAAAAAAAAAGAAAAAAGAAAAAAAAGAAGAAACCCAGAAACCCAGTCTATTTACGGAAATGCCACTGAATCATGGATGACCAAATTTGAAAACAACTGAAATCTGTTTTTTTTTTTAGGCTTCATCACTCAGATTTTTGAGTGATAGAATCACCAAAACAAAGTGATGGAGTCCAAACAAAAATTTTTTCGTGGGTCCCACCAATTTTGGATGATGAGTGATGAGTTTTGGATCATATCACTTAAAACACCCTTCATCCAAACAACACCTAAGCCTCCAATGTCCTCACTTTCACCCCAAAGTATACACATTTTTCAAGAAAATGTCCACATTAATAATTTGTACATTTTGGTTTTTAAAAAGCATGTTAGTGAAGCGAACAACGAATTCTGAAAAAAATAAAATAAATAAATAAGCACAAGCCAAACACGGCTTTAGTAAATTCAAATTTAGGGTTTTTGGGAGGAGAGAAAAGAAGAGTACCGAATTGGAAGGAAGGGAAGGGAGGTGAATCGAGGTGGAGCCAGAGATTCTTGCCCTTGCGGTGGGCCGAAATTATGGTCATTTTTATTTTTTTTTTCATTTCAGTACTTTAATATTTACTTATTTTCAGTTCATTCATTTTATCTATTCTTGTTATCTACGGTTTAATAATGGCAAAATCTCGTTTGCAAAAGAGTAGTTACCCTGACCCGAACAAGACACCGTCAAGGAATCCGCGAAGAGGGGCAGGTTTTATCTAGTGTACAAGTATGTCAGATTTGATAAAGGTATTACCTGAAGCCAACCTGCATAATGATTTCTTTTTTCCAGGAAAACATTCTTTGAAAAATCCAATATGGGCCCGTTTGGTAAAAAATTTCTAGTAACGTTGTTTAAGTTTTGTAAAATTACTTGTGAATGAAAAAGTGTATGAAAATATGTGTTGTGGTATATAAACAACAATTTTCGTTGTTTAAACACCGTTACCAAATGAGACACTATCGAAATATTAGGAATCATAAGCAATCAAAATATCACTTTCACATAATCAAATGCAATGTGAAATGTGAGTTGAAACCATTTGGCTCAGCTTTAGTGGCTCACCACCATATGCGTTACACATATTTTAAAGTACAAAATTTTAATTTCACTCTTTTATAGGTACAACCATTTGAAACAACTACATTTTCAAAAATTTGTCAAGCAAGTCATTTAAAAAAAATTAGATAAAATAAATAACGGAGAAGGGAAAAGATGTATACGAGCTATAATTTGACTGAACTTATGGATTATGGATAGCTAATTGGTTGAGAACGCTCGAAGCTTTGAGAAGGGTGGGATGTCCTATGATTTTTTTTTTAAGGAATTGTATGGAAAATAGATCACTAGAATGAGTGATTTACTCCAATCTTAAAATTAAGTACTATTGATCAAATATACTATTTTTATTTAATAAAAAAAAGGTTAAAATATAAACTACATCCTCTAAATTTGATTAAAATTTATTTTAATTCTTTAATTTTACTCTCTTTCAATTGAGCCATCTGAATTTTAAATTTATTCAATTCAGGTTTTTAGTTCAATTTTGTTAAAAAAATTGCCACTAAGCATACAATTAACTAATGAAAAGAGATTTTTTGAAAGAAAAAAAAAATTCTCACATAAAAAATCTATGAAATTTTTATTAATTTTATAAATTTTTTTTTTCACGTGAGAAAAGCTTTTTTTAATAGAAATTTTTTAATGAAATTGTACGAAAGACTTGAATTGAATAAATTTGAAACTTAAATGGCTCAATTGCACGAAAGTAAAATTAAATAACTGAAATGAATTTCATTCAAACTTCTTGGTGCAATTTGCACTTAGCAAAAAAAAAAAAAAAAAATGCTATTCTTGTTCTTTTTGCATGAACAACTTTGAAGCTCACAACCAATACCTTGAAGCTCCACTATCATATATACAAAAGATATTATCAACTCTAAAGAAAATAAACATTTTCTTGCAATATTGAAGTAATGAACCTCACAAAACCCTAGATATAACAAACATAGAAAACCTAATAAAAATTACAAAACTTAACTCAGATTTCATCAAATTAGCATTCATATAAACAGGATAAAACCCTAGAATCAAACCCACAACAAGCTAGAGGCAAAATTTGAGATAGATCATAGAAACCACAAAAACCAAAGATCTGATTGCTAGGTGTTTGCTTTTGTAAAGGACGAACAATTACAAAGAAAATGAGTATTGTTAGAGATGGGCTTTTCGGTAAAATATTGTTTAATTTCTTCTCTACCAACCCAACAACACCACTAGTAATGAGATCCTCGATAATTATGCATGTTTTGTCTTTAAAGAGAATGTTTCGATGGATTTGGAAGTGTTGTAGTCTTTGATTTCTTTGTGGAACCTGAGCATTGGGATTTGGCGGGAGATTAAAATGTAAGTTGCAATTAGGGTGGTAGTGTACAGGGATGCCACAAACGACATTGTAGGGTGGTTGAACGGAGGGAGGAGATTAGGGTTTTGGGAGATTTGGGAAAGGAGAGAAGGGAATGAAACAATGAGACAAAGGTTAATGTAGATTGGGGAAGTGATTCTGGATTTCAACTTGAAGTTGCTGAATTTGACAACATAGATTTCATGGAATTGGGGAATTAGCAACTCCATTGATGCCAAGGACATCGTTTTGGATTTAAGGGTACTCCCAACACAATGGATTTTAAATAGGAAGTAGAGTTGAGGAGACAACTAGACAAGGATCGAACTTAGTATCTCATACTCTGATACTATATTAAAATATTGATTCTCCAAAAAGTTTAAACTATTGAGATATAGTTCCCAAAAGTTTAAGCTTTGATACCATATCTTAACATTTTGTTGTTGTGTTAAAACGGTCCCTGCTGTTAAGAGATGAATGAAAAATGTTGACATGACTAACAACCAAAATAAAATATTAAATGATTGACACCACTCCAGCATCAATGATAGCATCTTTAGATTCAATTAAGTTTAAAGGTCTTGTAAGACCTATCGTAGTAACTGTAGATTTCTGGTTATGTTTGTAACATTGATCATTCATGCACACTAAGCTACCATTGTATATAAGTTATTAGATCTCATTCTAAATGATATAGAAATATTAGGTTTTAATTAAAAAATGATGTGAGAAAATCATAATATTATTTATTATTAATATTCTTTAATACAAATTTTCTTGTGCTTTGCACATGCTTCAAAACTAGTTTTCCAAAACAACAAAGATCATGGTCAATCAAAACAATGAGCAAAACTTCGTCGACCTATCAAAATAAGTCAATTTTAAGATAGTAGGACTATAATCAATGTGGATTAACTATAATATATTAGGACTTTAGGTGCATTTGATTTGTCGTAATGTGATACACATTACCGTAACATTAGGGGGTTTAATTCATTTGGTTTTTTCCAAATTTATAGTAATATAAGATTATAACATATATCATATTACCCTAATCTCATCACTTTCTTAAATAGGAGTAATCTTACATTACCTATTTTATGGGAAATGTAATATTTATCAATGAACATAATTATCCATTCTATTAAATTTAATTACAAAATTGCCCTCATATATTTTTCCGAAAACGAACGAAGACACAGTGGTTGGTGATCTCATCCCATCTCTAACGATGCCCAAGGCTATACGCAGCTGCCACCACAACCCCCTCTCGCTCTCTTTCTCTCCCCGATTTTCTTTCTTCATTTCTCTATCTCTTCATTTCACACGAATTCTCTATGTTTGTGAAGCTCAATGTGATTCTTCTTGTTCATTGATATTTGAGTTCCTAAGAGCTTTGCACCGCTGGAAATGGCACAAATGGCTAGTCAATCTATGAATTGGTTCACCGATGAGATTTTTTTTTTTTTCCTTCTTGAACATCTTGATATGTTGTTTGGTTATTATTAAGTTATGGTTTTTTACAAAACATTTATGTTGGCTTTATTCCATGACAAAAAGTGTTGTAATTTCATTAATTTATTTCCTTGTATTTTGTGGGATTTAATTGTAATGGGTTTAGTATTAAGTTGGTGAAGATTGCTTAAGATAGTTGATCTTGTGATTGACTTGGGACTCAGCACCCGCAAAAGGCCATGTGAGGAGCATATGTGGAAGTTCAAGAGTTAGTGCATTTCGCGAGTATCTCGATTCTTGGCCAACCTGCGAGATATCTCGCGAGATGGCCTGACAATTGGGAATTTAAGTGTGACTCTTCTACTCTTCACCCATACTATATAAACCCTTATTACCCATAGAATTGTAAGGAAACTATTCAGAAGAAAAACCTAAAGAGAGGTTTCTACAACACCCACCTTATTAGAGAGAGCTACTCATCCTCATGAGAGAAATCCTTGTAGTCTCTTCCCCTCCTCTCTCTCATTGTTATATCTTGAGAGGTAATTTATACCCAAACACAACCCACACCTATTCAGAGCGTGGATAGTGTTTTGGAGCTTAGGAAGCATTGGGTATTTGCCAAAATAAGTCGGTGAGGCTTGGCGGTGCAATCGGGCAGTATTGCAGGATCCGGATAACTAGTGAAGACAAGACTTCGAGAAGTCTGTTGATAGTTGGAATTTGGAGGGCTCAGATACTTTAAGTAGATTAGGCTTGGAGGGTTTTTTTGGTATCCTTGTATTCCAATTTATTTACTAGTGGATCATTAACCGCGAAGATGTTTTTACGCCGAGTTCTTTGGTTTTCCTCTTCGATAACACATTGCCATCTTATCTTGGGTTTGCTATTCTTTTACCCATTGCCCTTTCCATTTTAGCATTGCACTTATTTGTTCATCTATGCAATTGTTGAATGCTTTGATTAATTAATTTGCTAATCACGTATATTCCGCATTAAGTGTGTTTAGATTAGAATTAATCAAGCCATAATTAGGAATTGGGGGTCTAAACAAGTTATAGTGTTTTGCACTATTTGAGCTTTCAGTTATGTTATTTGATTGTGTTATGGTTGAGTGTAATTGTTTGGATGGTGAGAAATTGAAAGAAAATAATAGAAATTTGATTGATTTATTTTTTGATGTTAGTTGTTTGGTCAATGAGAAAATAAATCGAAAGAAATTTATTTTATTCTTTTAAATATCTGTTGTTTGGTTGATGAGAAAGGGGAAGAAAGTAAAATAAAATATTTTTCAATCATTCTATAATTTTTTATTAAAAAATAAAATTTTATGTAGTTACTTTTAGATGGACTTTTTGGAAATTTATTGTAGAATTTGTGATGACTAAGCAATGGTATATTAGGAATGAAATTGATGAACCAAACATGTTAATGTTTTATATATATATATATATACATATTTATAGGAAATATTAATGTTATATTGATATAATGTAACAATATAATATCACATCATGCGAACCAAATGGCCCTAAGATATTAGCACTTTTTTTTTTGTTGAGAATACTGGCTATTTTTAACACACGCACACAAGAAGAGAGGAGAGAAGGTCTTAAGATATTAGCGCTTAGGACTTAATCAATGTGCATCAAACTTTAAGAGCGCTTCAATCAAAGTGTATGATGTTTATCCGCATCATAGTAGTACACTCATATTGTATTATGTGAAGTGCGATCCAATAGGAAACACACCATAGTATCACATGCCCACCAAAAACCAAAAACCATAGCATTACATGGTACCAACCGGCAACCAACCACCAAGTAGTTTGTATTGTTCTTTTATTGTGGGTCTCCAAATTTCACTAAAATAAAATGAAACTGTTGACCTATTATTTCAAATTTTTACCCAATGTTTCATATAATTTAAAGCCTAATCGTTCAAGGAAAATTTTGATTTTCTTTTCAATTTTTAAAATTTTAAATTGATGAGAATCTTAAACCCATCAATATAAATTTCTATTGTTTAGATGAACATATTTATCAATTATGAAATTAGATAAGTATAGAAAATACAATAATGATGGCATTGATAGTGAGAATGATTTTTTTTTTTTGAGAAACAGTTAGAACGATTTGGAGGTGATGACAACGGCAACAGTAGTGATAATATAAAGTATTATTGATTAAGTGTCTATTTGGAACAGTTTTTTTAGTTAAAATTGAAAACTTTTGTTTTGAAAGTATAAAAAAAATGTTAAAAAATAAATTGAATAGTATAGTGGAACTCATAAATAGTATCAAAAAGTGCAGTAAGACTCATAAATAATAGTAAAAATAAACTGAAAGTAGAGATAAGTTGAAAAATTCAACTCATTCCAAACTCCACGCACTCTATAAATATGCAATTCTTATTCTTATTGCATGCATAAGGTATATAAAAACCCCCTACATTTAACTTGACTTTATATATATATATATATATATATAAATTGTTTACCGGGTCTGGGCTAAACACCTTGAGTCACCTTAGAATAGGCCCCTTTGTAATCGGACCTTTTTTTTTTTTTTTTTTTAAGATACGACTTTGTAATCAGTCTGGAAAAGTCAAGTTATTTTAACCCGGTAAAAATAAATAAAGGAAAACCTTTAAGTTGCAAACGTGCTTGAAGCCCACTAGGAAGTGCAGACATTTGTAGACATAACGTTTCCGAGGATCATATGGTCAATCAAGTCACTGAGCAAAACTTTTTCGGCCTATCAAATTTAGTGGGCCGACACTTCAATCAATTTTAAGAAATTAGGACTTCAATCAATTTGCATCAACTTTAAGAGGTTAGGGAGTTGGGACTTCAATCAAAGTCATTTATCAGTAAGGTCCAATGGAAGACACACTATAGCATTACACTGTACCAACTACCAAGTTTTCTTGCTCTTTTATTGTGGGTCTCCAAATTTCACTAAAATTAAAAATGAAACTGTTCACCTATCATTCCAAACATCTACCTAATGTTTCATAACTAAAATATAAAGCCTAATTGTTCAAGTTGCATTTAGAGGAAGAATTTGATTTTCTTTTCAATTTTCAAAATGTTACATTTTAAATTGATGAGAATCTTAACCCCATCAATTTAAATTTCTATTGCCCAGATGACCATACTTATAAATTAAAAAATTAGGCAATATGAAAATTACAATAACGATGTAATTGAAAAAAATTTGAAAAAGTGAGAAAAAATGGAAAAAGTAAAGTTTTAAAAAACTGTACATAAAAGCTAATGCTAAAATTTGATGCCAAACACACTCTTAATGTGAGTCATGTGACTACCAAAGAATTCTAATTCAAATATGATTAAGATTTAAGAATAAGAGGAGATTGGCTTGTTTATAAAAGCAATGACCGGGTGTCGCACAAAAGAGAAGCTAGAAAGAAGAGCCACAAAGAGAAAAGAAGACAACCAAGAGAGCGAGAGAGCTGTGTGGAGAAGAAATAAATAGTATATGTGGGAGCAAAGAAAGTTAGGAGAATTTCTTTAACTGTGAGACATACACTAGTGAATTTATTATTGTATTTGGCGAATTTCAAGTTAGGCATAAACTTTAAGTAAAATTTTATGTCAAATACAATTTTTAAGATTAATTCTCCAAAAATTTATATCAGATTAATTCTCCAAATACAATTGTATTTTCAAGTTAGGCATAAGCTTTAAGTAAAATTTTATGTCAAATACAATTTTTAAGATTAATTCTCCAAAATTTTATGTACAGTTACATCAATTTTAAATTTTATTATTGTATTTGGCGAATTTTCAGATTAATTGCCAAATACAATAATGGAAAAATTAAAATTGAAAAAGAAATATATTGGCACTTTGCAATTATCCATATCAATAACATTATGTATTAATTAATCCATAGCACAGAATTTGTGCATAATATTAACATATTTTCTATATAACCACTTTATGTTTGATTACTTTTTTTCTTTCATACCATTAATTGTTACTGATAAATTACCATGCCAATTGTCCCCAAATATAATTATGAATTAATCATTTCATTTAACTATAGTCCTTGCTAGGTCCTAGCTAGAGTGAAGACAAAGTTGAAAATCACGATCCAACATACTTTGATACCATGATAATAACCCATTCTTGATTGTTCCAAGCTCTTAAATGATGAATATAATAATTCTATCTGTCCATAATTATAATTGTTACTCTGGCCCCTCAATCATAAACCTCTGAGTCCGACTCCGCAAGCTTTCATATAAATAAAATGCATGCACCTAACTAGTCTGCTATTCCATTATTACTATTATTCTAGTTAATAAAAAAAGAAAAAGAAAAGGCTGCAGCCTGCAAGGACACAGTACTGCCTAGCACAGTATATTTCAAGAGTGTGCCAGCCAATTTCAATGCAGATACCTTACTGACCAACACAGCAAGTAAATCCAAATCAAACTTGCTGTTTTTTATTATTGCATACTTTCATCACTAATTAACCAGCCCATTTAAGGAGAATTTAGCTCATTATTATCGTTAATGTTGTCATTATTTTCGGAATTGCATATTCGCATATTCTTTCTGTGTGGTAAGGGTTGAAGTAATCCCAGTGTCGTATTCGATAATCAAAATCCTTAATATTTTTACAAATTGTAAAAATTGCTGCATATATGCTATGAACTATAGGAGGTTGTTGAATGTTCGTTCAATAATGTTTGGCTTCCTGTATATATTATCTTTGTCGTAGATGCATGGACAGGTACTCCTTTTTTTTCCATTGAATCAGGTACTCATTCAATTACTCATCGACGTTGACAGTGATAATAAGTTCATTAGTTGGGAGTTGGGACCTCGCCATTGTTGTGGTGGGAACTAGGAACCACATTATGATACCTCACGTTTATTTGATGCAATTATTACTATTATTCTAGTTATAAAAAAAAAGCTGCAGCCTGCAAGGATACAGTACTGCCTAGCACAGTATATTTCAAGAGTGTGCCAGCCAATTTCCATGCAGATACCTTACTGACCAACACAGCAAGTAAATCCAAATCAAACTTGCTGTTTTTTATTATTGCATGCTTTCATCACTAATTAACCAGCCCATTTAAGGAGACTTTGGCTCATTATTATCGTTAATGTTGTCATTATTTTCGGAATTGCATGTTCGCATATTCTGTGTGGTAAGGGTTGAAGAAATCCCAGTGTCGTTATCGATAATCAAAATCCTTAATATTTTTACAAATTGTAAAAATTGCTGCACATATGCTATGAACAATAGGAGGTTGTTGAATGTTCGTTCAATAATGTTTGGCTTCCTGTATATATTGTCTTTGTCGTAGATGGACAGGTACTCCCTTTTTTTTTTTTCGTTGAATCAGGTGCTCATTCAATTACTCTTGGACATTGACGGTGATAATAAGTTCATTAGTTGGGACCTTGCCATTGTTGCGGTGGGAACTAGGAACCACATTATGATACCTCACGTTTATTTGATGCAATTATCATTAAATCTTTTTATATCTATATACATATAAATTTGATAATTGGAGGAGGGATTTAAACCTGAATATTTCTTTTAAAAATGCTAAGAAGTGTCAATCAGTTAAGTTACAAGACTTTTGGTAATTCAAGAAAGAGTTTAGTTAACGGATGCTCTTATAGTTTTATTGTATTTGTTAATGGATCATTTTAGGAAAATTTTAATACTATAATTTTTATGAAAAATATTATTTTTTTTTTAAAATTAGTTAAAATCAGTATTTTTTTTTCTTTTTCTATAAAAAGTTTCTAACATCATTTTTTAACCAATACCCTTATGGTGTGTTTGAATGGCATGATTTGGGTATTTGAATTTGGATTTGAGTGATTTAAAATTCAAATAACTTGCTTGGAAAGTTTAAAAATGTAAAGGATTTGGATTTGACAAATCCACCAAAGATTATAAACCTTTAAAATGTTTGGATTTGAAATAACTCCTAAAATTAAAAGAAATGATATGTTTACAACAATTTTACAATATTTTTATAACAAATTCTAAGTGTCAGGTTGTTACTGGTTGTTATTGTTGGGTTAAAAAAGTAATCTCAGTGTTAAATTCAAATTTGAACCAATAATAACTAACCATCCATGATTTGTTAAAATCAAAACATTTCAAATCTATTAATTAAAATCCAATATTAAATCCAAATATAAGTTCCCAACGCAATCTTAGGGCATTTGTTAACTTTTCTATTGGGAGATATACTTGATAGAGAGTGAGATTGAGGCCATGTTAAAATTGTGAATGTGTGTTAATTTGAAGTTTGTTTCCTTTACATCATGTCATTTTTAACTTCGCTCTATTGATTATATATATATATATGTGTGTGTGTGTGTCATTGCGCGTGATCTAAATACAGTTGCTCTAGTTTGATTGCATAAGTTTTCAGTTCATCAAACTTCTTAATTTTGTGAATCAGCTAATCAAACATGCGCGTGTTTGTATAGTTTTTGTTGAAGTTACTTTTCTTAAACGCATGTCAAATTGTCAATGTTGAGTTACGTAGCGTCGTAGTCGTAGACTCTAATGCTAGCTCTTTTAGGATGTCTAAATGCATTGACTCTTATAATTTGATAATTTTGATTCATTAGTTTTCGGCTTAATATGCAACACATGCATTTGTCTTTTTGAATATGCAAACAAAATTTTGCAGGCCTTTGTTGGAGTATTTTGTCTTGTTTTTGGAATTTTTTTGAAGTAAAAGTTAAACCTAGCATTAATAAACTACGTACCTTCCCTTGACCAAGGAGAATACAGTACAGAGTATTTAAAAATTACAATCAATTCATTATTTCGATTCAAACGCCTTGGCTTTTACAACTTGGACGCGTCTTTGTTTTTCCTCTTTTACCATTTGCCTCTCTTTTCAGTTTTCACTCTAGAAGGTTACTTTCTATAATCACCCCAATATAAAACATCCAAAAGAAAAAAAAGAAAAAAGAGTGAGAATAAAAGGGTTCTTATTGTGAATTAAGGAAATATAAAGAAAAGATAAAGAAATATGAGACTGAGATTATACCTGAGTTTCTTCTATTCTAGTGGTCAACCACATCATCTTATTTTTGATACTGATACTGATACTAATACATCTATATCTCTATGTTTTCTCTGTCTCTTGATGCCTTAGTGGATTACAATGAGAGCTTATGCTCATATATATATATATATATATATATAGAGAGAGAGAGAGAGAGAGAGAGAGAGAGAGAGAGAGAAGAGAAGAGGCTTGTAACTTGTGTAAGAAAATCCCTAAAATCAAGAGCAAAAGATCCCTTATTAAATTGTGGTCTCTTAGTATATTAGGTTAGGTGGCTGACAAACCATCCATGCGGAAATGAATATGAGCATAACCGCAATTCCAATTTCCAACTTAACATATGAGGCAAGTAGGCAATCATCAAAGGCCTCATTGAAAAAATGCCCATAAATTTTTACCAATAAAGATATTGATTAAGTCTCAAATATTCACCAATAAATAAAAAGTATTTTTTTATCAAAGAAAAACCAAAAAATGAAAAATATTTTCATTAGATGTGACAATGATTGTTTGTTTTTCTTGGTTTTAAAATGTAGAACTTATTAATCTTTCACAGGCAAATACAAAAAAGAACTCATTAATCTTGTACTAGTAAATAAATTTATACTCAAATTTTATTTAGAGATATTAAATCTATAATTTTATTAAAATTTTCAATAATAATTTTTTAGTATTTGGTGTATCACTCAATAGATAGTATTTTTTTTAATTATATAGTTATTAAGTAACACGATTGATTTGTTTTAATTCGTAATTTTGCATCAAAAAAATAGATTTTAAATAATAAAAATCAAAAGTAAAATAAATATTTTATTAATATTCAAAATATAAGAATAAGTCACACTTAAAATAGCTACCTTAGGCCCTACAACGCCTTGAGCCAACCTTGCATAATTGTCCTAAAAATCTATTTTCATAGTATATTTAGATCCCGTAAATGTAGATATATATGTCTAAAACTCTTCAAGTATTTGATTATTATTTTCCTAGGTATGTATATATTGTCCTCCATTCTACACTCATAAAACAAGAAATTAGGATTTCATAAAGATGATCCCAAAAAACTATATGGAAATTTTGAATCTAAGACCTCATGATTCTTGGAGGCTTTGGAAACATCTAAGCTAACGCATCAGATTGGTACTATGGATCTATTTGGGATTTGCTTATTTTGTTAAAATTGAAAACTTTTTGTTGAAAGTATTGTAAATAAAGGTAAAAGTTAGCTGAAATAGTACAATGAGATTTATGAATAGTACCTACTATGGATCCATTTGAGATCTGCTTATTTTGTTAAAACTGAAAACTGTTTGTTGAAAGTATTGTAAATAAAGGTAAAAGTTAGCTGAAATAGTATAATGAGATTTATGAATAGTACCAAAAAGTGCAGTAAGATTCATGAATAATAAAAAATTAAGTTGAATAGTAAAATAAATTGACAAAAATAATTTTTGCTAAACACCCACTATATATATATATATATATATATATAGGGAAATGTTAATGAGTGCTCTACGGCATTGGTTAAGAATCTAATTAAAGAAAGTTTTTATGGAAAAAGAAAAAAAAGCAATTAATGTTTTGATAACTTTTTTTTATTTCCTATAAAAGTGATATAAAAACTTTCCTGAAATGAATTCATAACCAATGCCATACGGCATTCGTTAACATGACCCATATATATACACAAGATTTTTTGCCCTCTCCCTTTGCAACCTCTTTTAAGCTATTTGTTGGACTTACCAAGGACTTCCTCACAAAGAAGGCACCTACATAGTAGAGACTAGAGATTAGATGCTAAAAGGTCACATGTCCCACCGTCAAGCGGCTGATTGTCCCTAAAATAGAGAGGCTACTTTAAGGTGGTTTGATGTTTTCCATGATGGGAATCCCAACCATATGAAACCATTTGCATATATAGGTTGGAACGTGATACTCGTTGAAAATTTCAAGCCATATGAACAATTGCCAAGCAAGCTTTAAAGAAAATGACAACACATTGGTATAAATTTTGGCCATATTGGTTTCTTGCTTTTGCTGTTCTTCAACTTGTAAACAACATTACTAAATAATTTATAATCTACTCAAAGAACCAGTGAATAGAAACCGGCTTCTTCTCCAAATTTAGTCCCCAAAACATTGGTAACATCAACATTACTTGTGCATTTTTTTTTGTATCAACTTATTTTTAGCAAGCAATTGTTTCATGCATAGACAAATTGCTAGTATTTTATTATATTTATTTTCCATTTCTATCACATGTGAGCTTCTGTTTATAATAATGACCTCCATCAATTTTGTGTACTACTGGTCTACTAGTGGTCCAGTAACAATCTTTAACTTGCCAAGAATTCAACCATTTCTTATTCGCCAACTGAAAACTTTTTCCAATAGAATTCTAAAAGAAACAATTTTTGGGTCCTATGTGTGTCACTCAAGTAAATGGCAAGTTTAGCCCTGTTGTGAAAGAGTTCGTGGGGGCTAAAATTGCATTTTTCAACCTTTTTTTATGCCTAGGCAGTGGATGGGAACTAAAATTTTCTGTGCCCCACCAAAAATCAGCGTTAGCCAAAAGCCATTAGGTCAGTAAAATTGGAGGCAACATTTTCTCTGTACCCAACAAAAATTAGCATAATTGAAGCAGTAAAAAGCTTCTGTTTTTGGAGGTAAAAAATTGTAAACACTGAAAGAAATTAAAATATACCTCTAACCATGATTTTTCAAGTAATTTGTAAGAAAAACAAAAACTCACAGTTTCTAAAATTTTCTAACCTATGGCCTACACTTTTAGAAAGCCTTAACGAAATACATGCTTGTTCAAAAGTTAGGCTAGAGAACCCCCTTTGTTTTCTTCAGCAACAAAAATAAAAAATTATTGAAATATTTGAATAAATATTTATAAAATAACAGTTCAGGCTGTTCAGCGTATTCTACTCTACAAATAGATTTAAAAAAAAAAAAAAAAAATTTGATAGTTATAACCAACAGATTGAGGATGGATGATTTGAGCCTTACATATCTCAGAAATACCCGAGACAGGAGGTACAATGCAATTAGCCAATTAACATTCACGGATTGCCACAAGGCTCTTTTTGTTTTTGTTTTTTTTTTTTTTTTTTTTTGTTTTGGGTCTTTGAGAAGACTTTATCTATAATTCTTATTATTTAATATAAATCAAACAAATCTAAATATACAGTAATTAATAACTTATTAGGATAAACTCTGTATGATCAAATTAAATCTTGAAGATAATCTTATGTTGGATTTTTTTTTTTTTTTTTTTTTTTTGGGGTGGGGTGGGGGACGAATCTTATATTGAATTCTAATAGATACTACGCTAGCATTTATTTTTATACCCATTATATTTACATTTGACACCCCGAACATCTCTTAACTTTGAATGGTAGGTCATAATGTTAACTTCATAGTCCATATGAATCACATTTATTCACTATTCACCATTCACATTTGAAAAAAGAACGGAATCAAAGGATCATATGTATTCACTATTCAGTATTCACCATTCACGTTTAAAACAAGTTTTTGCATTTGGATCACATGTATTCACCTTTTGCTTTGATGTATGTCGATGTTCTATTATGGTGCATGGCTAGATGATGTACGTCGATGTTCTTGTTTTTTTTAATCAATTATGTTACTCTCATGTTAAGAGAGAAGGTAATAGGGTTGCTTACAGTCTTGCCAGGTATGCCGCTTATATCTCAGACTTTGTTGTGTGGATGTAGTATGTTCCACCACAATGTTTTCTGGTCATCCAAGCTTATTTAACTAGATATTCATATTAAAAGTTCATTATTTTCCTTCTTAAAAAAAAAAAAAACTCATGTTTATGATTAATATCTTATTATTATTATTATTATACCTAGCTTGCAGGGTGGAACTAGAAACCTCTCTCTCTCTCTCTCTCTCTCTCTCTCTTTCTCTCTCTCTCTCTCTCTCATTATTATAGCATAGGAATCTTCTTATTGATGATTTTTTTTTTTTTTGATTTGATGGATGTTATTCCCTTAGGGACTCAATCAGTACAACTATTATCTAAATCATGATTGCCTAACTAACCTACTTGATAAAATAGTACAAATTAGGATCTCTACCCAAGGATTGAGATCAAGTGCAATACCCTAACCTACTTGATAAAATAATACAAATTAGGATCTCTACCCAAGGATTGAGATCAGGTGCAATACCTAAGGTATTGCACCTGATGCAATTACTATAAATGGTTGAGATTGATAGTTGCAAAAAGCAACTTTCAATCTCAACCATTGATTAAAAAAAGTTAAGATAAAAGTTAACAAAAGTAAAAAGTAAAACGTAAAAAAATTTGTGAGAGAGAGGAAGGTGAATTGCATAGGTGGGTATTGTTGCACTGGATCCTAATCCTCTACCCAATCTCCATGATTAGCTTAATTAGTGGTAGAGGTAGAAAAGTTTTCGGAAGGTATTGCACTGAATCCTAATCCTCTACCCAATCCCCATGATTAGCTCAATCAGTGGCAGAGTCAGAAAAGTTTTTCGGGTGGCCAAGCTTGTTATGCCTACATGATGTCGATGGGTTATGCCTACATTAGTGTTAGGGCATATGTGATTCATGTTAGGAACATATGTCACTATTTTGTGTAATTAGCTAATTCTTTGACAAAACGCACTTTACTTGTAATTGGGTAGATCTAGGACATGTTTAATACTTCAAAGAACAAGAGTTCAAGTCTAGTATTGAAGCCATGCAAATCTATCCAAGAAACAAGTGAAGAAGTGCTGATTCATTAAAACTTGATAGCTGCTCGACAGATAGCTATCTATCGAGGTTTAATGAGGCTTGACAAATACTATCTATCGAGATATCTATCGAGAATTACGAAAATCAGTTTTTCAGATCTGATTTTCGGCCTATGCTTATGTATTTGTGTAGGGTTTCTTTTCTCACAACTCTAGACATATATAAGGCTTATTTTAGAGGTCGTTACGTAAGGGAATACAAGGAGAACATATGCAAAAGGTGACTGAAACCTTATTCTCTTTGAAAGAAGCTACTACGTCTTTACGCCTTAGGGTTTTGTAACCAAGTGCTTCTTGATCTTCATTGTTGATGAAGTGAAAAACTTTGCAGCCAACATCTTCTTCAAGTTGGTGAGTTAGTCACGTACTGGGGGCTGTGCATCATTGGTTAGTCATGTACTGGGATCCGTGAAAAAAGGGTGGCATTCATATATCGAAGAGTTTAGAGGTTTTGAAATGGTAGAATATTTCTATTATAAGTTTATCTATGGGGATTGTAGAGTCTAGGGACAAATGTTTCGTATTAGATCTGAAACTTCTCTTTACTATAGTGAATTGTATGAGAGACCGCGCCCCCGGCCCATTTTATAGGATGTTGGGCCAAACCCACGTGAATGGGTGGAGTTGTGTTATTGCCTCTCAAAATGGAGGTTCAACTGATTATATTTTCCCCCTTAGATTAGGGGTTTTACAATGGAGTCGCTACTTATTTAATAATTGGAAAAATAAGAAAACCATAATTGAAAGATTCCTCATTTTATTAATTTGAAATTGAATTTACATTGATCATAGGAAAATTACATGACTTTGGTTCTAGGTACAATCTAAGATAAAGTACATGGCTTTGTTTCTTAATTACAATCTAGAAATTGAAAAATTATATGGATAAGCATTTGATCTACTAACCCTTAATCTAAGTTCGGAGGTTACGTTACAAGGTGGGAAGGTGTTAGGCACCCACTTTACCCGTTGAAACCGGTCTTCTAGACTATGGTGGCCAACATTCATATCATATCATCCAATATGTCAATCAATTTACATGTTGAATTTAATGTGTGTGTATGTGATAAACCCTAATTCAATTTATTAAGCATTGCATTTGGATTGAAAAATAAATTCTAGTGAATGTGTGTGGATGGTGATAACCTAGATTTAAGGATTTGAAAGAATTATTAAACAAACATGTTTTTCATTTTTTTGATGTGAATTTAAGATTAAATCTAGTGATATGCATGAACATGTGATGAACAACCAAAAACATGTGAAGAACACATAAGAGCAATTAAGAACATTCAAACATATTCAAGGGAATTTAAATAATCACTATCATGCTTTAATATTAAATTCTCATCATGGCAACATAAACAAACAATTAGGGAAGGGGATTATACCTTCATGCAAAATCCATGTGGTGGAGGAAAGGACTCTTGATGGAGGTCCTAAGGGTGGAGGAAAAGAAGAGCTAGGAGAGGGAGAGTGAGTCTCACTCAATACCTTGAGTCTCAGAAAGACCAAGATATGACAAGATTACTCAACTTCACTAGAACTCAAGAGAGGAGAAGAGAGAGAATTTTTTTTTGTCCTGGAATGAATGAGAGGGGGGGTATATATAGTAGTGGTGGAGTGGTGTACTGTCGTAGGCAACCAAAAATAAAACCTATACTCCTAAAAATATATGTAGTAGTGCGAGTAGGATCGTTCCCACGAAGAGTATCTAGCCTAGTTTTATGTTACGTGAACAAGGAGAGGGGGGGGGTTTGAGTATAATGAAAACAATTTTAAGAAAAATAATTAAGGAACAATTCAAATTAAAATATTAAAATCAATTAAGAGAACAAACCTTGGCCCAAGTTAACATCTACCATCGGAATTTTACAACTGATCATCGATGCAAGTATATATCAATTCACACTTCGAATATTCACCGTTGGAACTATTTTCCTACCTCTCCTTAGTCGTAGTTAATTAGAAAACAAGCGATCTAATAAACCCTAACTACTAAACAACCCAAGACAAGTGCTAAAGGTTTAATCTAGTAGCAGCTTTAAGAATTAGAGAGATCGATGAAACTAAACAACACAAACACAAGCGGTTGCGTTTAATTTAGTCGAGCATTCTTCCTAAGATCTAATAATTTCTGGCGCAGCAAATCATTAAATCTTGGTTGCTTCACAAGTTAGAGAGATCAAACAATTACGGATTTGATATCTAACCTAGCAATAAATTGCAACGAATAATAAACTAGTAGACCTCCTAGTAATTAAACGAGACAATCATGAAAATAAGCACAAAAGAACATCCAATATTCAAAGCATAAATCGAACAATAAAAACAAATTAGATCTCACAGTTTTATTGATTCCGAGGCTTCAATTTCCTTTAACTAGGTATAAAAGTTTAGCCACACAAGGCCATGATGAAAACTCAAAGGAAAAAATCAGAGAAGAGGGGAGAGAGAGGCGTGTGTGTGTAATTCTGATTTCTCCTCCCCCTTTTACACATTAATTCCCCCTTTCCCAAGCCTACAAAATCTCCTAAAAATATTCTCAATAATAATATCCAAATCTAACTAATTAAGGAAAAATATTAAAAATAAAAAAAAGTCCTAATATAACTAGGAAAGTGGTTTTTTTCAGCTGGAAATTTCGTGCATCAGATCTGGAGGCTTCCAAAAATAAACCACATCAGATACGCGTATTAGAATTTTAGGCAAAGGAACATTCCAGAATGTCAACAGTGCAGGTGCAGCAACTTCAAGCCCGATTTTGACCTTGATGCATCCCGTATCTCTCAAAACTCAAAACATGAAAGTTGTAGAAAATTGTCTTGGAGTTCCATAGAATCTTGAATCATCTCAATCGGAGCTTTTATGAGAGAGTTATGCCCAGATTATGAAGCGATGTCAAAGCTGTCCAGAATCACCCAATTAGTTACGTTTTGCACGTAACGCCTCTATTTGCATACTAAATCAAAATATAAGAATAATGAGTAAATTTAGGCACCAAATAAATATAAAAGACTAAATATTAAGGGAGAAAAATATGACATTTTGCATTCTTATCATGGAGGAAATATGAATGGAAGACCATTTAATGAGGGTTGACAAAGAATCATAAACCTAGATCTCATTTTAGCCTTTGGGGAAATCTGGTGCATTAAATGTGGAGATTGATGAGAGTAAGGAGTAAGCAAAGTTCGGTTTTCCCGTAGCTACTGTAACAGCTTGTAGAGCCAACTTCGAAAAATCATATTTAACTCAATTTTGATCGGAATTGTCTCATTCTTATGCTCAAATTGAAGCCTAGATGTCTATACAGAATATTAAATCAACAAAACTAATATATCTCATAAAAAAAAACTAATATATATATATATATATATATATATATATTATAGAAACAATAAAACAAAATAAAACCATTATATGTACTAGAGGTGTGATGAGTATTATGTGTTTCCCAATCACAACAAAAAAACCTAGGGGTGTGATGAGTATTCACTACAAAACGCGAGGGTATTAGGCTGCATTTTTTTAGGCCGCGTTTTTATAAATGCGGCCCTAAAGCCCTGTTTTTAAAAAACGCGGTTTAAAGAAACCAATAAGGCCATGTTTTAAACATGCGGCCATAGAACGCGTCTACAGCTGTGTTTTTTTGAGCTGTAGCCACATTTTTGGGGGTGGAGCTATGGCCGCGTTTAAAACACGCGGCCATAGCTCCACCCCTAATTTTTTTTTTTTTAATTCCAAGTGAGGCCGTGTTTAGAAAACGCGGCTCTAGCTTTCCTAAAGCCGCGTTTTATAGACGCGGCTTTAAATTTAGTCTGAAGCTGCGTGTTTAAAATGCGGCTTTAAATTTAGTTTGAAGCGCCATGTTAAAAACACGGCTTTAGTTTGGAATGGGGCTGCGTTTCACCAAGCGTGGCTTCAAGTTTTGCCTATAGCCGCAGGTTAAAAATGTGGCTTTAGGCTTTGTATAAATAGCATAGTGTAAAACCCTAGCTTTCTATTTCTTTTTGTTCTTTTCTCAAGCTCTCAGCTCTCACAGACAATGCACAAACCCTAGCTTCCACAAACTCTCACTGATTCCCATCATCCTCCCCATCGCCGAAGCTCACGCATCATCACCGACCCATGCACCATCGAAGGCCAACTCATCTCTGCAAAAGCCGCCGCTACCTTCCTTAGCCTATTGCTTTGGTTTTCCGTCGATCTCAGGTATCACTCTATTCTTTCTCTCTCTCTTTTTTTTTTTTTTTTTTGTAATTTTTTTATTATTCTAAATTAAATAAAAAAACGTCTATGTGTTATGAGTAACATTGTGTAACGGTACCTAGGTCACCATCGACAGAGGGTCTTGCGATCCAAGTCCTCAACCTAACACCAGCAAAGGAGTTCTTAGCTTCTGTCCATCTCGTATCTCATCGCCGGTAAGAATTTGTAACTATCATTGTTATCTTATGGGTTTAAATAAAGTTATCTTTTATTGTTATATAAGATATGAATATTTGAAAGGACTTATATATTAAAGAAAATAAATTTGTTTAAAAGGATTCCTCTTAGTAATTATTCGATGTGGGATGGTAAGCTATACATGTCTGAGGGATTAGTTTGGTATTGTTTAAGCCTTTAACCCCATCTTAGTCAGAAAAAGAAAAAAAAAAGTGAGCTTGTTTAAGCTAAATGTGGGTTTCAATGATCTTCCCCTTTTTCTCTTTTTTATATATAAAAAAAAGCTAAACAACATAAATATAATGTAAAAAATTCAAGACAGAGAGACAAATAAAGAAAATGGAACACCAATTTTAAGTGGTTCAGCAAGGAAACACGATGAGTTCGTTTGTGAACAGTTTATTTAGCTGAAACAAACGTGGGGAACAAAATCCTCACGTTTGTTTAATTTGAATTTATTATTAAAATGTTGCCTTCCTTTTCCATTTGATTTTTTTGATCTCTCCGGTCATACCTTTCCAATTTGGTTGGTGTACTTTCCTTAACAGTTGGTATTCAACAGTAAATTAGGTTTGTGCACTTTCCAATTTTTCTTGGTCTTCAACAAATAAAAATATAAACATTGCAATGTAGGCCTTCCTCTAGTCAACCCAAGCTTTATAATGAGTAAGGATTTTTCAATTAAAACGAACCTTTATATCCCTTTCACATAGAGTATTGGCAATGGCATAAGCAACCTTAGTTAGTTTGCCTCTAAGGAGCACTTGGGTTGTTCCTTTTGGAATGCTATTTAGCACAACAACCACTACTAAACTACTTCCATCCACCAGATTTAGTTTCACCATTCCTATTAAGTTCCTCGCCCTGCAAAATTTACATTAGGGTCCATGAGGTTTCTGTGAGGACACAAATGCATGCATACACAAATGAGTTTGAGAAGAAGATGTCTTATTCATTTAATATATGCAAATAAAAACTTGAATTTGCTTGCTTGATTTAGTAGGCCTAGACTTAGCACCTTAACTCCTTTCATTTCAGCATCTAGTATGGCTCTTTCAATCATGCTATTGATTGCTTCCCTTGGCCATTGTAACTTGTACTACAATTTTTTTTTAATAGGAAGTTAGAGAAAAACAAGTTGAATCAAATTGCATATTAGCCAACAAAAATGGTTGATATGAAGAACTTAAAAGAAAAAAAAGAGAGATTTTTCTTTTGTTACTTGTATAGTGTATCTTGGAACCACCCAAGATTGCCATTTGAGCTTTTTGAAGGTGTTTGCCTCTACAACAAACATATTTCCATAGATCCATGTGATGATCAGGGACCAAGATGTCATAGGCCACATCAACCACAAGTACCATTTGGAAGTGTGGGGCTTGGAGGCCAAGGTTGCAAATCCTAGCCTTAGATAATAGATGGACTCCAATGTGGTCAGATGGGTTAGATGTACCACTTTTGGTGACAATTCAGGTCTTTCAAGTGAAGTTTCATAAACAGCAATCGTGGACTTGTCCATTGTTCCATAGACATAGTCATATATAGGCATGAAAAGTGAATAATTGGTGCGGAATTGGGTGTGATGTAGTGAATGAAACCTGTTGAGTCAAAGATTATACACAATTTCATGAAATTAATTCATTTAATAATAATTATAATACTAATGATTATGATAATATATCAAGGGAACATATCTTTTGCTATTTACTAATATGGAATCGTGGTTAATTAAAGCGTTTCAAATCAATAAAAACTCAACTCAACTTCACCTAACTAAACTTTAACAAAACTCAAATGCCTTTCAATTGTAAAATTTCTCTTTCTCCCAAGGGTGTGTAAACCTAGAGGCGAAACCATGAATTTTTGGTTGAGAACCTAAGTTATGCTAACGATATGTGTGTGTGTGTGTGTGTATTAGTGTAAGTCATGTATAAGAGCAAATTTTACGATAAAAATTGAAATCAAGGGAAAAGAAAAAGTTCTTTCTATAACCACTTAAGAAGATCCTTTGGCTTTGTTGAGGGCTAGCTCCTATGTTTATGGGCCAAAAATTCCAAAAATTTAATAATACATATTATGAAAAACTAAAATTTTGGGACCAAGGATGAATGTAATTCCACCCCTACGCAAAGAATAATGTTAGGAAACACGCCCAACTACGTACACACCCAAGTCCACAATATATTTTTAAGTGTCACATTGAGATTGATGCACCTAAAATATTTTTTTAACAAATACCCATGGTAAAGCTGTGTATAAGTGCTGAAATCTAACCCCAAGTTGACACCCAAGTATGTGTGAAATTAGATGTGAGTTTGTTGGTTTGGGTTTCTCTGAAGGTGGACTAGTGTGTAAAACGACAATACCTCTAACATGGTGCAATGCTCATTGTTAAACAAACAACATGAAAATAGACTACCATGATCTCCATCATGAATATCTCTAATCCTTATTGACTTGAATAAAAACCCAATGTTGCCCTTCACAAAAACACCATTCTCTTTGAGTTCTTACTAAAAGGTTGTTACATGACTTTACACGGGTTGAAATTTGTTTTGCAAGGTGTTCATGCTTTTTCTGAGCATTTATGGCTATCCTTAGCATAGATTATTGAAGATAAGGTTGCTTTTAAGCAGTTACTGCATGTAGGTTTTTCTAGGAAACTTTTTCCCATTTATGCGTTCTTTGTAGCTCCTCTTTCAATTTTACTATTCAATTGTTTTTGATGAGTTTGTCACCCCCTATTATAACAACTGAATATGGCTTATGTATTTATATCTTATTATTAAGTTGTCATAATGTTCTTAACAATGTTTAATAATTTTCTTATATGATTTCTTTTGTCCTAGGAAGTGTAACCAGCTAGAAAGCACGAACGCGCCATCAATCAGTGACTTTGGAACTCAATCTCAATACTGTCCACCCTTACTGATGTGCTCTGCTCTTGTCTCTCCATCATCGATTGGTGAGAAAGAGAGATAGTGAAGCCAGCGTGTTTTTAAGATAAGATTTGATAGTGCTGAAAAGTTGTCTCACTTCACTAATCTTGTTTGTAAAAGCGTCTCTAGCTGCTGTATAAACTGATCATAGCATTCAATATTGGAAAAGTAACTTATATTCTTCTTAGTTCTCTGCTTGGATCGAAATAGCTGACTATTGTGTTTTATATTTTTGCAGTGCCATTATGGACATAAACTGAGTATGAAACTGATGCCCCACTTGTAGACAAGGCACCCCTAGAAGCATCCGAGATAGCTATAAGAAGTTAGAAACAGTCATGTGCGTAATGTTTACAGTTGAGGTATAAATATATATATGTGTGTGATGCTTGCTGCATCTTTTTTGTGTCAAATGGACCCTAAACTTGATGCCTATTTTGTTGTTGTATTGAACTGCATATTCCAGCTTGATATTCCTTTGAAATTCTGGCTTGTTATTTTGTTGCATGCAACAAGCCGGAATTTTGCAAGAATAACAAGCTGGAATTGTGTGTGTGACAGGTTTTTTATAGTAGCGTTTGTAAATGCATTCGTCATCTGGCCTAGAAAGGGGGGAAAAAAAAACATTATAGCCGCGTTTTTAAAACATGGCTATAGACAAATTCAAAAAAAATATTAAGGGGGTTGTAGCCGCGTTTTAAACGCGGCTATAGGTCACAGATATGGCCACATTTAAAAAACGTGGCTATAGTTGCGGCCTATAGCCGTGTTTTAAATGTGGCTTAAATATTAGTCTGAAGCTGTCAACAAGGGTTCTATGGCCAAACTTTTTAAACACGGCCTAAGACCAAGACCTATGGCCGCGTTTAAAATGTGGCCTAAGGCAAAAACTATAGCTACGTTTTAAACGCGGCCATATGTCCTGGCCTTAGGTCGCGTTTTAGGTCCTAGCCTTAGGCTGCGTTTAAAACGTGGCTGTAGGACTTGGTCTTAGGCCGCGTTGAAAAAGTGCAGCCATAGACCCCTCAGGCCTATAGTCATGGGGTTTAAATGTGGCCTAAAAAAACGCGGCTATAGGCCAAATTGGGCTATAGCCACGTTTTTCTGACCTATAGCCGTGTTTTAAAAACGTGGCTATAGAACCTTTTTTTTTGTAGTGATTATATATTTGCAGGTGAAATAATTTTTCATCACACCCATAAGTTTTTTTTTTTTTGAATGGAAAATGTAATAATCCCAAGTTATAATGGATACAAATTATTAACTTTTTCCCCAAAAATTGAAGAGCCTCTAAGCATGCGCATGAGCACGTTCTCAGAGGCTAGTAAATTTAATAAATGTGTATAAAACTAGAGTAATGGTAAGTGTTCACTATAAGTCAAATTAGCACCAATAAGATTTTTTGATCTACAAATTGAAACTTGTACACAAAAAAACCACCAAACCTCTCTATCTCAAATTCATTTTCTCTTGAACACAAACTTTTCGGTTTTGTAATATGTAATACATGACACACATAACATAAAATAAAATGTATATAATTGAATTCAAAGCTAGCTAGTAGCAAAAAAATAAAGGTTTAAATAAAAAACTAACTCACACTCACAAAATCTCTAAAAATCCATACCTCTAAGCACTCAACCCACCAATTAACCCCCTTGGCAGGAACTCAAATTCTACTCCCATCGTTGTGCAATGATGAAATCCTAAAGCAGCCTCCTTTATGGGCTTATGACCACATCAAATTAGCCACTATGAACAGCAACCAAGAATCCTCCATAGCCCACAAACCACTTTCAACCTCTCTATTCAATTAAATGTTTGAAACTTTTTTTTTTTTTGAGCATGCAATGTTTCAAACTTGAAAGGGTGGAGAGCTATATATTTTGATAATGGTTTAAATTGGGATGGAGTTGGTCTTAGTTTAAATTGGTATCAGTTTTTTTAAGTAAGTAGTAATCTGAAATTCTTATTAAAGATCTGAACATGGTTTTTCTTTTTTTTCTTTTTTTTTTATATATATAAATTTTAAGAATTTGAATTTCAAAACATATACATGTGTTGCATATTTATAACTTCCTTCAGGTTTTTTAATAGTAGTTATATGAAACTCTTGCTAAATAAATTTTTTTTTTTTGGGAGAAGACTTGTTAAAGATTTGCGTGGTTTTTTTTTTAATTGTATTTTATAAGAATATGAATGTGGGTTGGGTTTGGACATGGTATTGTTTTTTTTTTTTAAATAAAATTTTGGACGTGGTAGTGGTATTTAAAATTTTATGGATTTGTTTGTAACGTTAGTTTTTTTTAGTAGTAGTCATCCAAAAGTTTTGTTAAAGATTTGAAAGTAGGGTTTTTTTGGGGGATAAATTTGAAAGTGGTTTTTTTTAGGGAAAAGTTGAACATGGGTTTGAAAAAGTTATCCACAAATTTGGAAAAAACAAAGTGGCTGAGTAGGTTTTTTTTTTTTTTTTTTTTTTTTGGTGGATAGAATAACAAAACGTTATATATATATTTTTAAAATTGAGATAAAAGAACTTTTTTTATAAAAAAATTTAGTTAAAATTTAGGAGTTTTTAAATTAGTAATTTTACATGTATAACCCTGTTATTTTAGCTTTACAAACTGGTAAATTTGAAGGTATTTTAGGCATCGAAATTGAGGAACCAAAATAAAGGAAGCCCCTTAAATAGTAGTATAGATATAAAATGTTGTACAGCTAATAGAACATTAAATTCAACAAAACTAATATATATCTATTATAAAAACAATAAAATAAAACAAAACTATTATACGTAAAATGCTATACAACAGTGATGATGTGTTGAAATCGTTAGTGAGTTGTAGGCTCCAAATCACTCCAATGGGTACCTATGGAATAAGAATAGAAGGACCAAACAGAAGGCATCGATGTGGTACTGACCAAGAACCCTTTGAAGGTCAAGTCAGTAAATGAGAAACCTCTAAGAACTCTATAGTGAGAGAGCTAGGGATTTTCTGCATACCTTAGAAAAGAAAGGGTTTGACGCTTATATAGTGGTGAGTGGTGAACTAAGATCCCTTGAGAGTGGGGATTTTTCCTTATGGAGAAGATCTAGTATTAGGGTTTCCGAGATTGTAAGATGTCTTTCCATATGAGGGAGATATGAATTAGTAGTAGGTTCATCTTTCGTGATATTCAAGATGTTTCCTTATATGAACATTCGTGAGGACCAAGCAAAGTCACGTTGGATCCGTCAGCTTTTTGGTTCACCCTGTCAACCCTACACCTCGTGGTTTTGGTGTGGCTTCATTGCTTTTCATTTCATCATTCTTTATCCTCTGTATGCTTCTGTGAAACTGACGGATCCATAGGCATCATCAGTTTCCTTCCATGGCGTGTCTAGGACTATTGAATCCTTAGTCAAAAATACCCTTATCAGTTGTCCTCTACTCCATGGCTCCATTGGTTTTAGTTGACGGGTTGTGGAGTACCATGAATATTTATGATCATTAATTAGAGCTTTATTGAAGAAGGTATCATTAAATGGTGTAAGCAGCCTCAGGTTTAAATGCCAGGTGACACGTGGCACTTGCCGGTTGGCCTTGTTTCTAATCAGAAGCATTGCTTCATATGTCGTGCCCCCTTGTTCTATAAATAGTTCTTCCTCCTCCTCTCATTTTCTTTACTTCTTTTTGGGAACTTTTTGAGACTAGAGCTGTTGTAATGTCGTCTACATCACCCGTCAATCGTGACCTCGTTGCTTTTGAGGAATCTATCGTTTCAATCCATCGTCCGTTTATTCTCGTAAGTTTCTTTTCCCTATTATTTTTATCTCTTACTTTTTGGGCAGTCATCATTTGTTTTAATGACCCATCGAATAGGTTCGTAGAAAACCTCCGTTGCTTGTAGGTGAATAGATGTCAGATAGAGAAGCGACGAGTAAACAGTCATCGTCAGTTTGTGAGGGTGCGGGCTACGACGAGGTCTATCCATCAGGGCGTGAGCTCGAGGAAGATGTCCCTTAGTCCCCAGAAAAGGAACCGTCTACCCACTCCCCTACTGAGGAAGAAAAGGAGGATGAGGAAGATAAGGAAGGGAGGAGGATGAGGAAAATGAATATGATGAGGGAGATGAGGAGGACGAGGGAGAGAGAGTTGACAAGGAAGATCAATTCGAGGGAGTCGAGGTTGTAGGCCAAGTGGACGGGGGTACCTGGCCTTTTATTCTCCCTTTAATATAGATAGTTAATAATTTTTATCCTACGATGTCTGATAAGGTCTTCTACACCCTTCGCGACCATTATTAAATCCTTGAGAACATCCCCCTCCGTCTGCCTAGGAAGTTTGAAAAGTGCTACTCTAGGAGGATTGCAAACGTCGGCATGTATGATGCCATGTTCACTGCAGGGCTGAGGTTGTCATTGATGGAGTTACACTCAGCTTGCCAACTACTTAGGCTTGTTTGTCAGTTAGATTGCCCCCAACATGTGGAGAATATTTATTGGCACAGAGGTGATATGGGGTCAACTTAGTGGTGGCAACCATCTTCTATCTCTCGAGGAGTTCCTTTATTGCCATAAACCCCAGCAAATCTCCTCGTTGAAGGGGATTTACCTTTTCTTGGCAAGGAAGATGTTGCTTAGGTTGGTGTCAGATATGCTTGACTCCTATAGAAATTGGAAGAACTGTTATTTCTTTGTTTAAGGGAATGGGATAGTATGCCTAATGGTTTTGATAACACTTGGGGGATTGTAAAGGAGGCAGGTGGGTTGTTGGTGTATGCTTTTATTTAAGCTTTGTCTATTTTGGTGATGCTCCTAATATATTTCCTCATTGTCTTTAGCTCAAGTCCGTCTGCAAGTTAGCGATGAGCAAGAAAGCTTCCACCGATGAGTTTGGGCCATACCTTTTGAGCAAAGGAAGTGGAAGGATATGGTCATCCTTGACATTCTCCATGCATTTTATGGTGGCCTTGAACTGATGCTTGTAGCCTAATGGTAGCATGCTTTTTCCTGTCGACATAAGTCTTAGTTTTAATACTTTATTTGGTCTGTCTGCCTTCTTTTCTAACGTTCGTTGTCATCCTTTTGCAGAGATGGACGTAGGTAGATAGAGGGCAATGGTGAGGAAGTCCGCTGCTGCCCGTAAGCACCAGGGTGGGGCTTTACCGTTGGCCTCCAAGGTGGGTGCTAAGGCAGGCTCTAAGGGAAAAAACAACATCAAGGATGTCCGTCTATTCAAGACGGGGATGGGCTGTCCCCCGGGGATAAGTAATGGAAGTCTTCTTTGTCCCTTGCCCCTTCCTCGCCATGGAGTAGGGAAGGGTTTGATGATGGGGAAGGGTTCTGTCACCCCCAATGCTGTCTAGAGGTTGGTCACACACAAAGACTATGCCATCAAGATGGTTAATTTGATCACCAAGGAGACAGATCTGGATCCTTATGGCGAACACTCTTCAAAAGACTTAAAGGCATCCGGTCTCTATGACCTGTCCAAGGTATGCTTTTGTCACTTATAATACTATGCATTTCTTTGTTCTCCTTTTGACGGTCATTTATGTCTTAGGCATTGGTGTGGATGAGAGCCCTTTAGTGTAGGTGCATGGCAACCGAGGGGGTGATCCATCGGTTTCACAAGCGTTAGGAGATAAAGAAGAAAGAATGAGAACAGTATAAGGAGGCTGTCCATACCCTTAATAAAGAGCTGACGGCTAAACTTGCTGCGCTTGCGGAGGAGACCTGTCTACGTGAGGAGGCTGGAAAAGCGAAGGTCAATCTAATGACAGAGCTAGTTGCTATTTATGATCAAATGGACAAGGCCAAGGCCAATGCCATGGCGAAGTTCCGAGTTTCTTAACCATTTTTTGATGCATGCGGTGTCTACTATGATGACGGGTTTGATGACTGCTTAAAACAAGTTGGATCTGTCTACCCTGATCTAGACTTGACCCAAATCATCATAGATGACATCGTACTGCCGACTCCTAGGGGAGATGATGCTGTCAGCGACGAGACCGATGATTCCATTCATATGGTTGAGCAAGAGGTGAAGGATGATGGCATGGTCATTGCTCAGCCTACCCCTGAGGGCCTTGACACTCCCGTTGTCTCGTTAGTTGTGGATCCGCCGATTGAGGATGGCCCAACTACTGTGAATCTGACCGTTTTTTACGCTCCTTTGTCTTGATTCCTACCATTCTCCTTTTAAATTTCTTTTTATGGGTTTATTTGTAAGACAATGATTAATGCTCCCTTCTTTTGGGTTTTTATGTAAAAATATTTCCCTTTTTGGGTTTACATCTACTACTTCTATCCATTGCCTATACTTGTTTCATTTTTATTTTTATTATAATTGTGTATATGCCCCTGTTGCATGGGTGCCGTTGGTATTCTATTTTATCCGTCCACCCCGTATGTAAAACTTTGCATAACTTGATACCAAATACCTGTCGGTTTTGCTTGGCCATCCGTCCACCCTTTAGGTAGGACTTAACATAATTCGAGACTAGGTACCCGTCGATATTCTTGGTCGTCCATTCACCCCGTAGGTGGAACTTAGTATAATTTGAGACCAAATACTCGTCAGTATTTTTTGGTTATCCGTCCGCCCCGTCGGTAGGACTTAGTATATTTTGTGAGACCTAAATACCTGTTGGTGTTTTTTGGTTGTCCGTCCATCCCGTAGGTAGGACTTAGTATATTTCGCAAGACCAAATACCCGTCGGTATGTTTTGGTTGCTTGTCTGCCCCATAGGTAGGACTTAGTATATTCACTAAAAGGTAGAGAGTAGAGCCGTGTTTCTGATATTCCGTTCTTAATAATAAAAGAAACTTAACATCCTTAAAACTTAAAAGAACTAAAAAGAGCTTAAAAAGAAACTTAACATTCAATTCTGACAGGAAAATAAAGGAAAGCGATAAAATAAGCTACTTTGTCTACTATTGGTAGTGCTTCCTCAGGTGCTCGATGTTCTATGGGTGATGGAGCCTCTATCTGTCGAGGGTTTCTACGTAGTAGGTCCCCCTTCTATTGTAGACGATGATCTTGTAGGGTCCTTTCCAATTAGGGCCTAACTTACCCCGTGCGGGACCTCTAGTAGCCATTGTTACCTTCCTTAGAACGAAGTCCCCTCGCTTCAACCCATTAGTGAAGACAGTGACAAGGACTTTGTCATCATCTTCGTCAATCAAGAGAGCTTCTTTGTTGAAACGGGTCACGTACGACCTCAGGCTTTCGTCTTCCCATTGCTTAATGTTCAGTATGGCTGTGGAGGATCTTCTATGTCTCTGCCTTCCAATAAAGTGTGTAACGAAGTGTCCACTCAACTCTTTGAAGGTGAAGATTGTGTTCGAGGTAAGCTTGCTGAACCATACCCTTCCTAGCTCTTTCAATGTGGTAGGGAAGGCCTTGCACATAATTTTGTTTGGAATTCCTTGTAAGTGCATGAGGGTTTTGAACGACTCTAGATGGTCGAGGTAAGAATGAACCTACTTGATTTGTCATATGCTTCTAATTGCAGTATCCGAAACTTCACTGGGAAAGGGAAGGAAGTCACCTGTGCAATGAACAGGAAGTCGGTCCGATGGACCAACTTGTCTAAATTGGTAGATACCCATCCCCTCATGGCATTCATCATCATGTCCATCTTCTCCTTCATCATTTGCATATCCTAGGCCATGCACAACACACCGATTTCCATTTTGAAGGGGTGGCTAGTATCTTCTGGGCCATCCCTTTTGTTTGGGATATTGCTTTCTTCTTGGTCTTCCCTTACCTATCTGTCCCTCTTCAGTAGGTCGCTACCATTTTTCTGGTTGACATCCCGCTCGTCGCATGGGGCTTCTTGACACCGCTTGCTCCTTTGGTTTAGTTGTTGCTCCAACTCCTAGTTGCACCGGGTTAGCCGTTCTACTGTTGCAGCCAGGGTTAGCACTTGTCCCTCTAAGGCATTGGAGGGGTTTCCTGTTTCCTGGTTGATGATAGCCATTGAACATGTTTGGACCATGCAACTCTTTTGTCTTAGAAGTAGCGATATGGTCAATCACAGTTGTTGCTTCCCATAGACGACGCCAATTGATGATGTGTTGAAATTGATAGTGAGTTGTAGGCTCCAAATCACTCCAATGTGTACCTGTGAAATAAAAACTGAAGGATCAAATAGAAGGCACCAGTGTGGTACTGGCCAAGAACCCTCTGAAGGTCAAGTCAGTAAATGAGAAACCTCTAAGAACTCTATAGTGAGAGAGTTAGGGGTTTTCTGCATACCTAAGAAAAGAAAGGGTTTGGCACTTATATAATGGTAGTGGTGAACTAAGATCCCTTAAGAGTGGAGATTTTTCCTTATGGAGAAGATCTAGTATTAGGGTTTCAGAGATTGTAGGGTGTTTTTCCATATGAGGGAGATATGAATTAGTAGTAGGTTCATCTTTCGCGATATGCAAGATGTTTCCTTATATGAACATTTGTGAGGACCAAGCAAGACCATGCTGGACCCGCTGGCTCTTTCGTTCACTTGTCGGCCCCACACCCCGTCAAGTTTTGGTGTGGCTTTGTCACTTTTCATTCCATCGTTCATTATCCTTCGTATGCTTCTACAAAACTGACGGATCCATAGGCGTCGTCAGTTTCTTTCCATGGCGTGTCTAGGACTATTGAATCCTTAGTCAAAAATACCCCTATCAAGCAGTATAGAATAGAACTTCATTACTATATACTAGGCCAAAAGTGAATTGCATAGTAGTGCGTAGCAATTAGCACATAGACGACTAGATGAGAGAGAGAGAGAGAGAGAGAGAGAGAGAGAGAGAGAGAGAGAGAGAGAGAGAGAGAGAGAGAGAGAGAGAGAGAGAGTGCACTAGTAGTGCCGCTAGGGAATGGTGTCATGGACTCCTAGAAAGACCACAAGCGGCAGATTGGGACAGTATAGTAGTACACATAGTAAACTTTTTTTTGGTGAGAAAGTACACACAGTAAACTAATTTGTTATTTTTCTCTTATTTTTTCCTTTTTTTTTTTTTTTTTGATGAAAAGACTTGTAATTTTCTATTGGTCCACTTGTTCTCTTCTTTTTTAGCTAGCTTCAAAGGTTGAAAGTTGACGACCTGGAATTCTTCAATCAACGTTCTTGCTTTGTGGATATTCATGGCTGCAGATTGGCATGGCTTATTGTGTCTGACTTGGTTCTGGTTGAACCATATACTTCAAGCTATGGTTATAACTAACTCCAACACACCATTGCCTACATTCTGCACAAACTTGAGGTACCACTGAAGATCAATGAATTTGGGAAAACGGAAACCTTGCATGTCTAGTGGGAGACTCAAGAGAGTCCAAACCTCCTGAGCTTGGGGCAAAACCAGAATAAATTGCCATTGCTTTCGGTCCCCAAACCACAAGCCTCATAAGTCGGATCATCAAGAATTTTCCGGTGACAGAGGTTAGCCTTAGTGGAGGGTATATTATGACAAGCCCACCATGCAAAGTTTTTAACCTTATTTGGCATATTGAGACCCCACAAAAATTTCCAAAATTTTCTACAATTCTGCCCATTCGAACCTTCAAGACTAGGATTGGATATGGATGAAAAAGCCACCTTATAGGCACTGCTCACTGTGAAGTGACCCTTAGATGTGTATGCCTAGATTAAGCGATCTATGGGACATTTAGAACTAAAGGGAATGCCTAAAATTGTATTAGCATCATGAGAGGAGAAAGCTTGTCGGATCACATCCGCTTGCCAAGTATTAGATGAGGGGTTGATGATTAAACTGACCTTGGCAACAATAGTTAATCCAATTGGTGGTGAGGTCAAGCGGAATCTAGATGGTGTTGGCGACCACTTATCAAAGCATAGCCCAATAGATTCTCCATTCCCCACCTACCATCTACAACCCTTTTCCACAATTGATTAGGCCGACATAATGCTTATCCAAGCGTAGGAAGGATGATGTAATCTCTAAACTTGTTTGGCTAGTAGCATAAGATTGAAAGCCTTTAAATCCCGAAAACTCAACCCTCCTTCATCTTTTGGAAGACACATTTGTCCCAACTTAGGCACGCCATTTTAGTTCTTTCATGCGTTTGTCCCCACCAGAAATTTTGAACCATTGATGTCATTTCATCACACAACTTGTTTGGGAGCTTGAACGTGCTCATAGTATAGGTAGGTACTGCTTGAGCCACAGTCTTAATTAATATTTCTTTTCTTGCGTGAGAAAGTAATTTTTCCTTCCACCTCGATGGCTTATTATACAATACTTCAATAAGTTGCCGAAAAGTGTTGCATTAATTTTTCCCAACTAGTGATGGAAGACCAAGATACTTTTCATGTTGTTGAATGACCTTAGCGCCAAAACGAGTTTTGATTTCATGCTGGATATCTGGAGATGTATTTCTGCTAAAAAATATCAAAGTTTTATCTCTATTTAGTTGTTGCCCCGATGCTTGCTCATAAGTTTCCAAAATCTTCTCTAAATTGAAACAATCCTCCATAATAGCTCGACAGAAAATGATACTATCATCAGCAAAAAATAGATGAGAAATTTTCGAAGCACCTTTGCAAGCCGCCACCCCCTTAAGAAGTCCTTGGTCTATTGATGACTGGAGAAGAGATGATTAGCCTTCTTCACACAACAAGAAGAGTCTCCTTGGTGCAACCCCTTAGAAGGGATGATATTGCATATGGTTTCCCGTTAATTAGAACAAAATAAGACACTGTGTGAACACATCTTTATATATCTTGCTAACTTGGAATTTATTAAAGGTGAATAAGGAGTTTTGTGAGGGACATAGGCCGATTAATGGGCTAGATGGTGGATTTGATTTTTTTTTTTTTTTTTTGGGTTTTTTATTTTTATACCAAATTTAATTGTTTGAGTTTTATTTTTTTATTTTTTTTCCAATTAATTAATTTTTTTTGTTAAACTCTTACTAGATTACCTTAAAATTTTGAGAGAGCAAATTCTCAGGGTAGGCCGACGAATACATTTTTGTGTAATTTTTAGATTTGTTACCAACTGTAAAGGAATATTAATGAAAAGTTTCAAAAGCTAGGGGGTCTGGCCCCCCGGCCTAGCTCCGTTTCTGATAGGGCTATCTACGGGTTGGGCCAGGTCGGTTTTGGACCTAACTCGGACTAGACCCACGACGTCGGGTGGAGGGGCGGAGAAACCCGAAATCGACCGTCAGAAAAATCGGTCGGTTCGGTTTCGGGTGATGGTTAGTGTCGGTCGGGCCCGGTCGGTTGCCGGAATTAAAAAAGGCATTGAAATTTGAAAAAAAAGAGTCGCTAGAATCTGAAATTTTCGCCGGAAACTAGAAAAATCTCGTCGGAAACTTGCTTTTTTTTTTTATTTATTTATGAAATTTGCATTTTTTTTGGCTAGAAATTGCTGGAATTTGGCTGAATCTAGATAAATCCCACTAGATCTAGCCAGATCTAGTCGAGATCTAGCCAGATCTAGTCGAGATCTCGCTAGATTTGGTTGAGATCTTGTCGGATCTGGCTTGTTTTTGCGGAATTTGGTCGGATATTTTTGTAGCTCTAGTCGGGTTCGGGTTGCTCAGGTTTTAGAGATGCAAACCCACCACTCAACCAGCCGGTGTCGGTTTTTGAGAACGGAAACCCACCACCGACCGACTGGACCTTCGGTTCGGGTTGGAATCGGGTTGGTGTCGAGCGGTTTGGCCGGGTTTTCGAGCTCTGGTCAGGTTTGGACAGCCCTAGCCCCTGATCTCAATTCAAGCATCTGACATGAATACGTGCATTTCTTTTCGGGTCTGGATTAGGTCCAGTGTCCAGTGACACTGGATCCGTTGGAATTGTGACACGTGTCCATTTTTGAACACATGTCGTCATCCTAACAGGTCCAGTGCACTGGAAACATTGGACCAAAACTACCCCCTTTCTTTTCAATGCAAAAGTACATTACATGTTTGATTCAAATTGGTTTGATAAGCACTAGCTAGAATTTATTCAATGTGTAGCTATTAAATAATTGAGACAAGATTTATATACACGACAAGCACTAGCTAGGGTTTGGACCCAGTTACAAAACTTAGCCCAGCTTCACCATGTTTGTTCCAACGTTAAATATTTTCTAAAATATGTGTCATTTCTTAAAAAATGAAATGTTTAAATAAGTATCTCATTTTCCTGTGTTTGACAAAAACTTTGAAAATAAGTTGAAAACAATCTCTTAGAAATAAGTCATATTTTTAATAGAGTTTTATGTTGATTAAAGATAGCTTTTTTTAAAAAAAATATTTTTTTCACGCTACCAAACACCAAAAAAAAATGCGAAAAATTAAATTCACATAGGATTTTTCAACGTAACAAAGTGTAAATTTTACTTTCTAGTAGCCAACTAATTAATATATAAAATGATACTTTTTTATTTTTATTTTTTATGTATATTAAAAATTCACCTAGTAACAATCCTATATTATTTGTCTTTCCAAATCGTGGTCACTTAAACGACGTCTAGCTCCTTGTCCAAAATTTTGGTATTTTTTCCTTCCCAAATTGTTAGGCCTACTTAAAAGTTCTAACTATTTTGGAAAATATCATTAAATGTCTTATCTCTTTATAAATAAGTTATAAGCTTCCTAAATTACCCTTAAACAAATTTATAAAAAATTTAAACAATTGTGCATATAAAAAATAAACTTTTTTTCTGCCAAGTAATTTTCAAAGTTGTTATAGATTACAAACTCTATTAGTGTATTACAAGTCTACAACTACAATTACAAACTCTATTAGTTGTAGATTACAAACTTATCTTTAAATTTGAATACAATTATTGGTAAATTCTACAGTGGCATAATGAAAATGTTAATAAAATAATAGGGTTTGACTTTTCAAATAGGACTTAATTTTGGGACATCATAAAAAAGAATACAGGCCAAACAATTTGGGCCGGAGGAAATATTATTTTATACTTATTGGCTTCATGATTGCAAATTCGCTAGGGCCCAACTGTCCCCACAAAATGTTTCATGATATATAGTTCAATTATTGTCATAAACATACATAGTTTAGTTAAAGTTATTAATTATTTTGAGCTATAAGACCATCGGGGGAGAGTGAGAAATGGTGAAAGCCCCCTTCTATGACAAAAATGGACTGAAGAAAGGTGCATGGACTCCAGAAGAAGATGATAAACTAAGAAGTTTTATTCAGAGATATGGCCACTCAAATTGGTACAAACTTCCCAAGCTCGCCGGTATGAAACTATATAATATTATTTTAAAGAATCGATCTTGGTTTTCTTTTTCTTTTTTAAATAATAAAAAATTTATGTAGGTTGATTATAATTTTTTTTTTTTTAATAAATTACCTAGGGTCCTATCATTTGTCTGGGTGAAATTTTTATTTTTCCAGTGAATATGAATTTGAACATACTATTTTAGCATTCCATCTAAATTAGAAGATTACAAGAGACAAGTGAAAGGATTTTCATCTAGAAGACAACATTATTAAGCAATAAGATCTCTTCCTGCACGTTGTTCCTCACTCTTTTCATGTAACAAAAATTCTCTTCATGCATCATGCATGAAACTTCATTATATATGCATGGCTTTGTTACTTTAATTCTGTTTATATAACTTTTAGTTATTTGTTTCTGGCAATTATACATGTATGTGTGTGAGAGATAAGAAATGAAAATAATATAGTATGATGTCACATTAATAATACTATGATGTTTTGGACAGGTTTATCAAGGTGTGGCAAGAGTTGCAGGCTGCGATGGTTGAACTACCTCCAGCCAGGTGTAAAACGTGGAAACTTCACCAATGAAGAAGATGATTTAATCATCAAGTTACATGAAGAAGCTGGAAACAAGTATATATAAAAAAAAATTCACTTTTTAAAACTTTGTGACATACATACATACATATATATATATATATATATATTATTTGTTTCTCAAAAAAAAAAAAAAAAAAAAAAGAATAACAAAAAAAAAAGGTATTGTTTATTCGTAATTTTTTCTTGATGTCCTTCATAAAGCTTCTTCTTCAGTGAATTGACGCGAAATGTTCTCCTTTCAGATGGTCTATGATTGCCAAGCATTTACCCAGACGAACAGACAATGAGATAAAGAACCATTGGCACACGCACCTAAAGAAGCATGTAAAGCAAAATCCAAAAACATCTGAGGTGAAGGAGCAATTTAATGAAACTTCCCAATGCAAAGCCAAGAAAAATAGAGAATCAGAAAGTGAAAGTCTTCATGCCAGTGCTTCCTCTCACCAAAGCTTAGAAAGCTCTCCCTTGTCCACAGAACTATCTTCCTCTGAACTCTTCTCTTTGAGCTATGATCATCCACCTGTAACTGGCATAAATTGGGCTGAAGAAGACTGGCCTACTTCATTCGAAACATTTGAAGACACCTTTGGAGACTTTTGGACTGAACCATTTGTAGCAGACAACATGAATATCGCAGATGAGTTTCCAATATCTCCATATATTTTATACCATGATGACATAGATTTGTTTGACCAAGTGATGCAGGAATTGCCAAAAAGCTAATCCAAGTTTCTGCACTACAAGGATCTATTTTTATAAATAACAATTGCGCTGGTGACTGATTATAAAATATTAAAATAATGCTTGGAATATTTCTCTAGCTACAAACAGCCACCTAAATGTCAGATATGTGAAAGCGATCATGCACGCAAGTTTATTCTTGCTGCTATAATAATGCAGGGAATATATGTTATGCATATGTAGCTTTTGGGCAAGCTTGTTAAGTTCAACTTCCTAATGATCAAGGAAATAATTCTTGTAATCATCCTAATCAGATCCCTATTACTATAAGTTAATTTATTCTTCAGTTCCTGATTTTTAGATAAGTGATAATTGGATTATTAGGTCTGGATTCTGTCTAAAAATCATGATATTAGGATCTTCTCCATTTAAAATGGATCTATTTAATGGTTTTAATGAATTTTACAAATTTAAAGGTATATATAATTTCATGTCATAAACTGTCAAATTTAAAAAGTAAAATATTAACCGTAAACTAGGTTATCTCAATTTTGCTAATATGAGGAAGATTATGCACTTTCATGGATTCATATTGGATGACACAAATGGCGTTAATTTGCACAAAAATGTGATACTTTATGGATACCATAAGCAATGCAGCAACCAAAAACAATTCAAGGGTTAGGTATATACAGGGCATATTCAATTGAATTTATCATTAGACTGATGACATGGTACGATGGCATTAACCATTTCAAATGCAACTTCCTCAAAATATAGAAAAAAGAGGCTGGTCTATACAGCTATGCAAGTCGAATGAACTAAAATATTTAGGACATGTTTTGTATGTGGTAAGAGATCTTGCAATGAAATGGTTAATTATGTGTTATAAATATTCGGTTATTTGGTGCATACCAGGAATGATTTTTACTTAGGAATAACTCATTAAATTGAGAACAGTTATTTATCTTTAAAATTTTTTTGGAGTAAATATTTATCTTTAAAATGGTTGTAATAATTATTCCTAAGTATGTCTAACAATTTTGAAATTAATGTATTTTCAAAAAAATACAAAATTTCCATGTGCATCACATTTTACAAACATTTCATATGTAAAAAATTAATTTTTACAACCAAACAAATGAATAGCAATAGTTATTCAATTAGAACATCTTTGAATCCTAGTAATACAAATTACTATTCTTATCATTATCTCTATTTAGTGTACCATACATACACTTGCATGAGTAATGAGACATTTATTGGAGTCCCAATTAATAAACTCAAAACATACATGTATAGAACAGTTTATGCATTTCTCTCATGCATTTGAAAAAATAAAAATAAAAATTTAGACATGAATTTAGTTAGAAAAGTTTAAATATTCTTTCTCTAATTCATTTAATAAATAGGTTATAGTGTGAAAAGAAAGAATCAGCGGCGGCTCAAGGCCCCCATTAAAAAAGTTCTACCCTCTAAAAAAAATGTCTCACCTAGTTAATTATAAAAAAACAAAAAATTGTAGAGTAATATTAGAGATATTGAGTTAATATTACTTTGTCTCACCAATCAAAAAATCAAATCAAATCAAATCAAACATTCATTTATAATTACGTTGTTGAAGCCCAACAATATTATTATTGCCACATTAGTTTGCATGTTTTATTTAGTAAAATTTGTATCACCTTTAGCATTTTTTTTAAAATTTTATGATAATAAGTAATTTAGACAATAAAAAAGGGTTGTGCACTATTTTTTTTTTCACCTCCAAAAGGGTTAAAAACATATTAGACCAATAGAAACTCAATCTAACAAAACCTAAACTGTCGAAGGAAAGAAAAAAATGTTTTGAGACTTTACAATGCCCTATATAATATATCCTCAACATTATCTTCCTAATCTTCCACACAAACACACATACAAAACAATCTCTATCACTTTGTTAACACTAAAATTAAAATTGAAAACTAGATTACAGCTTTACTTAAAAGAGGCATTTTCTTATCCACGATAAAGTAAACTTCAATTTGATTATTTAAAAAAAAGAAAAAAAAGAAAGTAAACTTCAATTTCTAAAATAAAAATAAAAAATTTCATTTATTTTAGTTAATTAACATTATTTTGGTTAATATTAATTTATTAAATTGTTTATTTAATTGATAGTTTATTCAATTTGATTATTAAAAAAAAAATTAGACTTCAATTTCTAAAATAAAAAATAAGAAATTTCATTTATTTTAGTTAATTAACATTATTTATGATTCTCTATATAAAATTAACATTATTTTGGTCAATATTAATGTATTAAATTATTTATTTAATTGATAGTTAAATATATAAATTTCAACTTAAATTTAAGGCTTTAAGCTCCAAAATATATGGCGCCGGCCCTGGAGTGAATCATATATTATAATAATATGAACGGTTTAAATCCTCACATTTGAAAACCAAAAAATAAAATAAAATAAGAAGACAAAAATAAAAAATAAAATATTAATTGATTTATATTATATAATGTCCCCGACCTTTAGAGACTATTAAGGTTTTTTTTTTTTTTTTTTTGAGAATGACTTAGCGACCATTAAGTGATTCGTGGTTAAAGTGATGTAAACTAATTGGTATCAGTGTGAAAGGAGCTATCACACCACCTTTTTTTTGAGACAAGCTATCACACCTTGGCCTTGTGTTTCACAGATAATTCCATCTACTAAATTAATGCCATAAATCTTGTTGACTCAACTATTTGAGACAATGCTTTGACATCTTTGTGCTTAAGAGGTGTTGTGAAATTCTCTCTCCTCTCCTCCTGAGAAATTGTTAGATCCATTAGGAGGACTGTTGACGTAGTCTTTCCAACCAATGAAACAATATCATCTATGCAAATGTGTGAGTGAGCTTTCTAATCAGTATAAGGAATAAAAAATAAAAAATACCTAGTGATGTTGCATTTACATAAATAATAGCATTTTATTGGTTGGAAGGTTAGTAAGGACCATGTCAGCAATCCTCTTGGTGGACCTAATAATTTCTCCTCTTTTTTTTTTTTTTTTTTTTTTTGAGAAATGATTACAACATGCTACTGATCCCGCAACTCAATCATTTCCCCTCCCTAAACCCCCAAACACTTTGTAAATGAGGAGGTGCCAATTCAACTACAAGGCCTTTGGCTTCTCCTCCCTTGTTTGCTGTAAACCAAACCAAGAAAAATAATAAAACTAGTAGCAGTCCAAGAAAAGATTAAATGCAAAATTAATTTCAAAATAATTAATCGGTATAAGTAACAACATATATACTATAAAATTAAATAAAGATGTTATTGTCATACATAATATGATAATCAAAACTTGGTCTTTACCTTAAAAATTTTATTTTTAAGGAACGTGAAAGAAATTGAAAGATAAAAGCATTTGGCTTTTATTAGTCGGAATGATAGAAAATTGTGAAATAATAGAAATTATTTTAATTTTTCCATTATGGATTTGTTTGGATACCGCTTATTGCTATAAACTGAAAAATATTGTAGCAATTTTTTTTTTAAATGTGTGAATAGTTCCGTGGAAACTCAGTTTTAAAGAAAAAGTTACTGAATTCCATTCTTGTGGGTCTCATGAACAGTGCATGAGACTCACAGAAAAAACACTTTTTTTGAAAAACGCGCAAAACATGCTTCCCAAACGGAGGCTATATGTGTTTAATTATGAAGATGAAAGTAAAATGATCGAAAAATAATATAAATTTTCTTTACCTCTAATTACATAGCATATGAGAAGTATTCATTTAATCATTATGGAAAACTATTATTTATTATCAATTAAATTAGTAAATATGACATCCTATAAAATTGAACACATCACACTTGTTATATTATTTTATTATTCTTTATCTCGTATATGACAAAAATAATAAGAAGAAGTTTCTATTAGCAAAAAAAAAAAAGAAAAAAAAAGAGACAAATAATAATAAGAGAGATGCTACGTTCACAACATTTTTATAACATTTTCACAACAAATCATAGGTGGTTAGTTGTTATTGGTTTAAATTTGAACCTAACACTAAGATTATTTTTTTGCCTCAACAATAACAACTAGTAACAATCTGTCACTTATTGCTATAAACTGAAAAACATTGTAGCATTTTTTTTTTAAAATGTGTGAATAGTTCCGTGGGGACTCAGCTTTAAAGAAAAAAGTTACTGAATTCCATTTTTGTGGGTTCCATTAACAGTGCATGAGACTTACAGAAAAAACACTTTTTTTGGGAAATGCGCAAAATACGCTTCCCAAACGGAGGCTATATGTGTTTAATTATGAAGATGAAAGAAAAATGATCGAAAAATAATATAAATTTTCTTTACCTCTAATTACATAGCATATGAGAAGTATTCATTTAATCATTATGAAAAACTATTACTTATTATCAATTAAATTAGTAAATATGACATCCTATAAAATTGAACACATCACACTTGTTATATTATTTTATTATTCTTTATCTCGTATATGACAAAAATAATAAGAAGAAGTTTATATTAGCAAAAAAAGAAAAGAAAAAAAAAGACAAATAATAATAAGAGAGATGCTACGTCCACAACATTTTTACAACATTTTCACAACAAATCATAGATGGTTAGTTGTTATTGGTTTAAATTTGAACCTAACACTAAGATTACTTTTTTGCCTCAACAATAACAACCAATAATAATCTGACATTTAGGATTTGTTGTAAAAATATTGTGAAAATATTATGGACATATCATTTCTCTTATAATAATAATACGTAAACATAAGACAAGAAGCATATAATGGAGTATTCGCATTTAGCCGACTTATTAATTAAGGCCACATTTTTCCGCTAGATTCTCTCCAAACAAGAGAGATTAGATTTTGGCGTCACTGGACTGGAAAACACCGGGACCACCTAAGCCCTCAATTTTCAACCAACTAAGGAAAAACCGAAAAAAAAAAAAAATTCTTTGATTTTTCTCTCCTTCCTTTCCCGTCCACATAAATTTCATTCCAACAAAACAAACTTTGTTTTTTTACTATATAACCTAATAAACTTGGGAAAAATACCAAAGTTACTACCAATTTCTCAAAAAATAAAAAATAAAAAATAAAAAATTAGATGACATATTAATGTAATTTTTATTGGATAGAATAATTCATTGTCCATGTCATTGAATACCAAATCAAAACATAGATTTCAAGAGAAAATTATGGGATTAATTGTTAGAGAAAATCTTAGGGTCGAGGTAACCAACATGCAATTCAAATTCAAATTATTATCGATTTTTAATGTAATTCATTTATAAATATGTATATCATGTAATGCATTTTCAAGAAAGGTGTATTAGAAAATGTACATTTTTAGGCCATTCTCCCAGGAATGTAGGCCATCATGCTGAACCATGTAATTTCCTTTATTCCCTTTCTCTCTTTCTTTGCTTCTGCCTTCACTACAATATTCTCTATTTCATTTTGATTTTAACATGGTATCAAGCGGGTTGATTGGATCTTACTTAATCTCTTTACTCACACTATTTTCCTCTTATTGGTGATTTCTTATACAATCACCTCATCAATCTTAATATAATTTGCCTCCTTTCTTACTCCTAGTTCCTTGTTAGGGAGTTCATAATAGCTTGCTTTCTAACAAGGAAAGTGTTTGGTTCATAACTTTTTATAACAATTTCACAACAAATTTTAAATAGTAAGTTGTTACTAGTTATAATTTAAACCTACCACTTAAATTATATTTTTGTTCACCAGAAATAATCTATCACTTAAAATTTATTGTGAAAATGTTGAGCGACATAGCATTTCTGTTGTAGCAATGAATTTTGTTGCATCAACATATTATAGTGACATCTTCAAGGGAGGATTGTTGGTTTTGCTCCTTATAGTTTACTTTTTGGTTGTTGTTGTTGTTGTTGCCGCTTGTTGGTTCTCTCCTTTTTATTGTTAACTTTCTCTCCTTTTCTTTAGATTATTTATTTATTTTTAAGTTTCTTAATTTTCTCTAAAAGATTCAAACTTATCTACGCTATAGACTACACGTTACCTACAGCCTACATGCTATCCTTAGTTCGTTGATTATCACATCAACATCATTTTGATAAAAAACTTATCGCATCAACCAACATGTCCTTTGTTACTCTGTTCCAATTTTTTTTTTTTAGTAATTTAATTGGATTCATTATCACATCAACATCATTTTGATAAAAAAAAAACTTATCGCATCAACCCACATTTCCTTTGTTACTTTACATTGAATTCATGGTAACAAAAATGTTTGTAACAAAAGTGTTTAATATAATATGTAACTATTAAGAAATTTCTCATTATGGACATAAACTGTTAGGTTGAACCACGTAAACTTTTGTTTATGCTCTCTCTTTTACATGACAACTTTCACAGTTTTCATGAAAATAGATAGAAAGTAAGAAATTTCTTTCTCCTAGTTGAGTGATATGATTGGAACATTTTCCAAAAAAAAAAAAAAAAAAAGTCATACAAAAACTTTCAGTGTCCATGAAAATAGACAGAAAGTAAGAAATTTCTCTCTCCTAGTTGAGTGATATGATTGGAACATTTTCCCAAAAAAAGTCTCTCAACATGCAAAAAGCATGTGCGAAACTGCTCTTATTGCTAATAATATGCAATTATGCATCTTCTTGTTTAGAGAAGAGAGATATCAACATTAGAAATAGTAAGTGGTGGCTTAAACCCTAGGCCTAAGGCCCTCAAATTTTTAATGAATTCACCCTTTACAAAAAGTACCATATTAGGCCCAAAATTGTAGAGTAATGTTAGGGATATTGCATATTTTACTACATAAATCTTTCAAATTAATGTGTCACTAATTACTAAAAAAACTCAAACAATCATTTATTAGGTGGTGTCGGGGACGGAAAAGTCTTCCTTCCGACAAATGAGATTTGTATTGGGTTGGGGGTCTAAACTGAAACTCGACGATGGGCTTGAAGCACAGCCCAAAGGCTATCAGTGAAGATTTGGAGAATTCGCCTTATTTTATGCCTTGGGCCTAGGTTGGGACTGACAAGGATTATGAGATGGCCCAAAAAACATTCCCTACAACAGACACGTCAGCACAACATAAAAGCATATTGCAATAAAGAAATAGCCTAGTGGTAGAATATTCCAGCAGTAAAATGAGATAGAACAAAATAAACCTTCAGCCGTTAATTATTTCACAGATTAAGGAGAGTGTCTACATCTCCAAAATCATCATCCATAGGTTCTAGTGAGAAAAAGTCTTCTAATACAAGATCATGAGGGAAAAACTCTATAATAACAATTACATTATAACCTTAATAGTAAATAAATAAAGATGGAGGGAGAGAGAGAGATTTCAGCTAGCACAGCAAGATCATTATAATGCCAAGGTATGCTCATGGATATAGTATACGTAGTGAGTAGTGAAAGTCATTTCGGGTAGTATGAGTAATGAGAGAGAGAGTATTTAATAGAGCTACTGGGACTTTCTGTTGGGGATGGATAAGAGCTTATAAGTAGAGGTGTGAAGGTTATTTGTGAGCTAGGGGCTAAAGAGCTTAGCTTCTAAGTTTGAAACTAAAAACTCAGAGGCTCAAAACCTCATGAGAGCTTAAAGAAAATTAGAGAGAGGAAAATAGAGAAATTTATGAGAGAGTTCTTCTCTATTGGTCTCTATCTATTGGTGTCTGTTAAAGGGTTGGTGGAGAGTTCCATTTATAGTTGAGTTTGAAGGGGTAATTAGCAAATAATTTTTGCTAAATCAACCTTAATCTTTAGAAAATCCTTGGAGAATCGTTCCTAGGATTTGGTTTAGAGTGGTAAGTTTAGCTTTTAGAAGGTTCCTTACTGTTTTGGGTAATGGAAGCTGTGGTTCTAACTTAGCATTAAATGCTGATTGTCCTCAACCAATGGGATTAAGGCATGCATTAAGCTAATGATCTTGATTTTGCTGTTGCTAGAATCAGAGCTCCCCAGGGCAGATTGCATCACCCCAAGCCAGGTGTCAATCTTGGAGCCCTTTGCTGGGAACTTTATTGGAGATCCCTTTAGTGCCTTCCAAACCACATTTCCCTAAGTTTCCCCATTTGGGTTCATGTGCTTGGTACATGAACCAGAAAGTACATGTTTTTGGCATGATAATGAACCGTTTTAAGTTATTCTAGAAGCTTTCATGGTCTGGTTCTGGTTGCCCTTAGTCCTTGACTGAATGTGTTAGAGAAGAAAGAGAAGATAGTTGGTTGAAGCTTCCCAGCTTTATGTCATGTCATCTCAGCTTTGTGTCACATCTGAAATGATGAAAATTAGCTTGGCAAGAAAGGGTTTAACCCATGCTGGACAGGTGTCCTCTCTTGATTTGATTTGATGGTAGTGGGCTCCAGCTAGCAGCTTGTGCTAAAATTTGAATTGACAGCTCACGTGAGTTTTAGCTGTTGAGATTTGCATGTGAGTTGGGCTGGCTCAGTTGGGCCTTGTAGTTGAGCCTCTTTAGGCTTGTTCATCCCTACAAGATGAATAGTTTTGCCATTGGTGACATACATGGGCTTTCATAGTTAGAGTTTCTTATGGAAAAATAAGTATAGTTCCATAGTTTTTGTAGGAGAAGTAGTAATGCATCATAAGTAGTTTTATGCTTCCCATAAGTTAGGGACTTTAGTATATGAAAATATGCTTTTGTCAAGGAATAGTTTTGGGCTTTATAATTAGGTGCCAAAATAGTATTCGGCTTTTATAAATAGTTGCCAAAATAATATTTGGGCATTTGTAAATAGTTGCCAAAATAATATTTGGCTTTTATAAATAGGTGCCAAAGTAGTATTTGGACTTTTTGAGATTTTGTAAAAATACTGCCGTATAGCAACAAACTTAGTAAGAGTGCCGTGCAATAACGGACTTTAGAGTGCTATGTAGCAACGGGCTTTAGAGATGCCGTGTAGCAATAGACTTTTAGCAACGGGCTTTTAGGGGTACCGTGTAGCAATGGGCTTTAGAGGTGTCGTTAGAGGTGCCGTGTAGCAACTAGCTTTGTAAGAGGGTTTTGTTGGGCTTTTTGGATTTTGCCCACAAGGTAAATGAGTTTGGGCCTTTTTTTGGAGATGGTATAATTTGTGGCCCAATTTTGGTAGTAGTGTGATAAGTATTTTTGTGAAAACCCAAGTTGGATAATATATGGGATATAATGGGTAATATTTGTGAAAGGGCCCAAGATAATTTATGGGGCTTATATGGGAAATATTTGTGGGAGTCCAAGTTGGGTAATAATATGAAGAATATTTGGGTAATATGTGGGAAGTATGTAGGAAATATTTATGTGGGCCCAAAATATTTTATGGGTTTGTATGGGTATTTTTTTAGAAAGTGGGCTAACGAGATTAGGGCCTAAAAATTTGTACTTCAACATTTAGCCCCCTGAGTCATGTATGAGTGGTTCTTGTTTGGTTGCACATGTGAGTTTGAAATTTGGTGGCAGTTGGGCTCCTGTAACTTTCCCACATTCAACACTTGGTGGGTTTTCAGTTATTCCCCAGGTTTCTTGCATTAAATGTTAGTATCTTCCCCATGTCTTATCACTTGTAGCTTTCACGCCTATCAGTAAAAGGTTGGCTTTGGTCGCTTCTTCTTCTTCATTTTTTTTTTTGCTTGGATCGAGGGATAGAGAAGATTAAAGCATAGAGTGAGCCTTTTCTTCTTCTTCTTCTTCTTATTTTCAGCCAAGGGTGAGAGAGCAACACCAATTTTGACCAAAGCAGAGAGAGTGACTGAGATTCTTGGCAAAGCAGAGAGAGAAACAAAGCCTTTTCTTTCCCCTTTTTTGTGTCTTCAACCAAGAGTGAGAGAAACAGAGAGCTTCGGCTAGGGTTAAGAAGGAAACTGAGATTTTCTTTCTTCCCTTTTTGCTTTCGGCCAAGTGAGAGAGAAACCCATAATTTCTTTTATTTCCTGTGGTGGCAATGAGTGTTTTTTTTTTTTTCTTTTCCTGAGGAAAAATATTTTTACTTCTGTGAGTCATAGCTGAAAGAGAAGAACCGCTGGGTTCTGGTGATGCTGGTACTGCAGGAGTGGCTATGTCAGGAAGTGAGGCTATGGCTGGGGGAGAAACTGAGGCTATTGCCGTGGGTACTGGTGCAAAGGCTAGGCGAGGAGAGCCTTTGCTGCCACTGCAAGACCCATGGTATTGCTCAACTTCTCTATTTCCAGTAGTTGGGGCTCTTGAGGTTAGCCCACATGGTGTGCCAAGGAAGTGGATTTTGAAGGGTGAAGCCCCTAGTCATGAGACAACATAGGTCCCAGCTGCTTCTAGTATAATGGACATATGGTTCCATCGGAAAGAGCTTCCGCCAGTACCTATTTAGTTTTTGTGTCCTTGCGGCACAACTATTGGTTGGTCCGATTAGGTAGAGTAAGAGATTGCTAATGAAGGATTCTGCCAAATTCTGAGGAATGCCAAGATCTTTGAAGCTATGGTTGTGTCCTATGGGTGGAACATGTATAGAGATATGAGAGCACTTCGATTCTTGGTACGTCATTGGAATCCTGATACCCACACTTTCTTTTTTCCTTGGGGTGAGACTACAATCACCCTTGAAGATGTGGAAAGGATTTGCTTGTTGCCTAGCATGGGAGATGTGAATCTGCTGAAGCTAGGGCTATCTGATGAAGAGTCTGTGATTGTTAGAAAGTTACTGGAGACCTTTGGAGGCACTTTTGCATCTTGGACAGGTAATAGAGCTAGGTTCTCCTTTTGGATTTCTAAGTTTAGAGAATCTGAGGATGTTGATGTATGGAGGGCTGCATTCTTAGCTTTATGGATGAGAAAATGCGTGTTTAATTCTGACCCGGTACTGTTCATGAAGCCTTTCACATTTCCTCTAATCGTAGTATTGAGTAGAGGTGTGTCTTTGCCTTTAGGTACTTTGTGTTTAGGTACCCTTTATTCTGAGCTTGATAGATTGCGTAGTGATGAGCTTGAATGATCCTCATACCATATTATTGAGTCTAGTGTTAATGTAGTACCATTGCAAACTTTCATATAGGAGCATTTGAAAGATTATGTTAATGTTGGGAAAGATGTTGGTGATGTCAAAATGGCCAATTGGGTGGTCCGAGCTGCTAGACCTAATGGTGAGCTTCAATTTCTTGGCTTTGAAGATGGTCTTCCTTTGCTTATCAAATGGATGGGGTTAAAGGTTTGGAATCTTCTTTCAATCACATTGCTAGATGATGGGGCTCACATTGCTTGGAAGCCCTATTCTTATGTTGCTGCTGGGTTTTGCTGTCCGAACCCTTTTCCAAATGCTAGACTTGGATCTCAAGAGTTTGTATTGGCTGATCATGAGAAGATTCCCAACTTCTTGCTTATTACATCCTATATCCAAGTGGTGCTGGGTTTGATTTGATACAATATAACCCCCATAGAGTTTTGAGGCAATTCAGGTTTGATCAAGACATCCCAGACATCAATGCCACAGGATGTCCTTTGAGTGATGCAATGAAGTCGTTGGTTCATGGTACAACAATGGAGTATTGGGCCAGCAAGGTGGAAAGAGTCTTGGTTCCAAGTAGGCACCGTGAGGGGTATGCCACTTCAAATATGCAACTATATTGGAGGAAGGTGATAAGCACCTTCGTTGATTATGTAAATAGCCGAGAGGTTGACCAAGTGGTGATAGGTCCTCCTTTGAGTGAGCCTTCTATCAACGCTTGGCTTATTATGAACACAAGGGTAGCTTTGACATGGGCTACTAGGCAGAATTTGGGAATTGCTAAGTGGTGGGCTAACCTTAATGGCTAGGTGGTTCATGGTGGCAATGTTCCCATAGAATGGAGTGAGAAAAATACCATAGTGGGAGCCCCCGAGTCTAATCCAGCCATTGGTACAACCAAGAGATCCCATGGCAAATCACCTCCTCCCGGGGACAGGCCCAAAAAGGTAAGGTGTAAGAAAGCAAGTGTTGAGAAGCCCAAGACTGATAGTCCTAAGCCCCCGACTATTGTCCAATCTAGTTCTGGTGCAGCTCCAGTCACTAAGTCCAGTGTTCCAGCTGCTACATCTGCTAGTGCACTTTCGCCATTGAAGCAATACAAAAAGAAAACTAGTGCTGGCAAAGTAAAGGTTCTTGAGTCTTTAGAAGAGGTATTTCGACAGAGCCCTTATCTTCTTATCTTTTTTCTTTTCTTCTTTGCCTTCATTTCTGGTGCTAACCATATGTTCTTATGGCTGCAATAGTCTGATGATAGTGAAGAGACATAGTCGAAGGAGTATGATTTTGAGGATACAGCTTCTGACTTTGGTAAACTATTGTTCCTCACTTCGGTTTCTTCTCACGTTTCCTCTCCTAGTGTCCTTTATTCTCTAGGTCCAACTGATGAAGACATAGAGGTTGCTGATGAGGGTCCTGCTGTTATTGTCACTACTAGAGAAACTGCTGCTGAAATGCCTAGCCAAGGACATGCTAGCAAGGATCCTGATGTTACTGTTACTGTTGGAGAAGCTACTGTTGGAATGCCCAGCCAAAGGCATGTTGCTTCTTCAATTGTTCATGATGTTTACCAAAGCAAGGAATCTTTAGGTATAGTAATTTTGAGTTATTTACACTGAGTAGAGTAAGTTTCCTATTCAATAATGCTTGGTTGTATGAGTGCTTTCTGTTACTGCTGGAGATGTAATCTTGTTCATTATTGTAGAGCTGCGAAGTGAATCTTCTAATGCTGCCATCAAGAGAATGAGCCTTGAAGAATTCTTGGAGCAATTTGCAGAAGATGAGGAGAATGAGAAAGTGGCAGCGGTCATGTTCCAACGATCTAAGATTCTTATAGAGGGTCAGCCATTGCTGGAAGTAATTGTAAGGAAATATCCTCTCTTCATGACTGGATGCAAGCTAGGTGCTTCATTGAGTAAATCTAGACTTCAATTGCTTGTTGCAGTACTGCTGGATATGCAGCGTACAAAGCTTGAAAGTACAAATTTGAAGAGAGCACTTGAGTGGAAGAATGCTCTTAAGAATTTGTTGTTCATGAAGTTTGGAGTTTAATTCATCCTTGATAAGATTTGGGTTGCTGTTGAAGCTTGTATTGCTCGGGATAATGGAACTATGTTGAATGATCTTACAGTGAAGATAGCTGATCTTGAGAAAGAAATTGCAACAATGACAGTTGAGCTTTCTCTTCTAGTGAGCCAAAAGGATGAAATGATGCGGTCCTTGTTAGCTGGAGGTGCTTCTTCCTCGGTAGAAACCTTTGGCGATGGCTTTTTAGACTAGCTTTTTATTAGTAGCTTAGTATTTTGAACAATTTGTCCTTAATTTATGATGTAATGAAACATCTTATGTATTTTGGGTTTATTCAGCTATGTAGGCTGTGTTTTGTGCAAAGGTGCTTCAGCCATGTGAACTTTATGTGGTAATTTGATACTTCTCCAGCTATAGAAGCTGTGTTTTGTTTATGCATAGGTATATGAACTTCTTTGGTGAAAAATGCTTCATTTATCAAAGAATAGTAAGTTCAAGCTAAAATATGGTCATGGAAATCATATACATAGTTTTGAAAATACTTATTGTGCTTATGACTATTTCAGTTCAAAATACCCAACTGTTAAGGTTGTAACTTTATTCGTAATTTAGAGTATGCATATTTATGTATGGAAAGTAATATTAGAGTGCTTATAAATATAAGAAATTCATATTTGAGGCAAAAGACAATGCTTACTTCTTGTTCACATAGTAGTGGTTTAGGATTGTACAAAGAGAGTTACTTGGTACATAATTGAAAGTTGAGTTAAGCATAGTACAACTTAAGCGATTTTCCATTAATAGGTTCTGTGAGACTTTCACCTTCCGCTGTAGCTAGACGATAATAACCGCTGTCACTGGCTTCCCTTATGAGATAGGACCCCTCTTAACTTGAGGCAAACTTGGAGGGTGCTGAGAGGTTCCTCCTAACATGATCTACTGCCTTTAGAACCATTTATCCCTTGACAAAGACCCTGGATTTCATGGCCTTGTTGTAAGCATTAGCCATCTGTTGCTAATATCACTGGGTACGTTTATAGGCAAGATTCTATGTCTCCTCCAAGGTTTCAAGGTCTGTAGTTCTAATTTTTGCATAAGTGGCAGCATCCATGTCTATTTCTTGTCCATGAACAACCCTTAAGGTGGGAACCAATAGCTCAATCGGAGATATAACCTCGGTACCATATACAAGAGAGAATGGTGACAGTCTGATGGCTGTTTTGCTTGAGCTTTGGTAGGCCCACAGGGTGTCCAACAGGTGTTCTGTCTAGCCTCCTTTGTATTCATGCACTATCTTGCTAAGAATTCTCAATAGCACTCAGTTGGTAGCTTCTGCTTGACCATTGCCTTGTGATAATAGGGAGTAAACTTGCGGTGCTTGATGTGGTGATGGTCAAGTAACTTTCGGACATCTTTGTTGACAAAAGGAGTGCCATTATCAGTAACAATCTAGTGAGGGATGTTGAATCTGTAGATTATATGCTCTCGGATGAAGTTTGCAACAGCTGGGCCTGTATCCTTCTTTAGGGGAGTGGCTTCTACCCACTTTGTGAAGTATTCGGTAGCCACTAATATCCAAATATGACCCTTGGATGTTGGATTGATTGGGCCTATTAAATCAAGCCTTCAAGTATGGAATGGCCAAGGGGTCATCATGTTTTGGAGGTTGGTGGGGTAAGTGTGTATGAGATTCCAATGGATTTGGCAAGTATGGCATGTCTTCACACATTTAGTTGCATCTTGTTTCATGGTGGGCCAGAAATACCCAAGATTGAGCAACTACTGGAGAAGTCGCTTTTTGCCTTGGTGGTCACTACACTCTTTCACATGTACCTCATGCATGACTGATTATGTTTCAGGGGTCCCTAGGCATTTCAAGGGCTCCCCATTGAATCCCTTTCGGAAAAGAATACCTCCTTCCACAAAGTAACTTCATGGTTGTCGAGCAAGATGCCTTCTATGAGATACTCAAGGAAGGGTATACACCAATCGCTGGTGGTAAAGATCGCACATGATTCCATCTGGTCAAAAGCGGATTGGTAGTTGGTGCATTGTCCTTGGATAGTGGCAGCTTATTTGCTCATTTCTGGCCAGTAATACCCTAACCGCTGGAGGCATTTGTAGAGACTGACAGAACCGCTGAAGCCACAAGATTTGTCATGAACTTCTTTTAATCACTTAGTGGACTCATCAGGGCTCAAGCATCTAGCTAGAACTCCTCCAGGAAGTTTTCTGTACAGCTCTCCTGCCATCAAAGCGTAATCTTTGAGCACCTTCAAATGATCCTTCATATTTGGTGATAATAGTGCTTCTTTAAAGGACGATTGCCAGTCTATCTATTCTAGCGGTTGATCAAAGAACTCATCTTTTAGCATTTGTACAACTGGGATAGGCCTTTTCACAATAGTGACATCTATAGTTGCACCTTCAAAGCTCACTTTTGATCCTAAGGTGGGTAGAGCATCGGCAAAGCGATTATCGAATCTTAGAAAGTGTTCAATATTGAATTCTTCAAAAGAGTCCTCCAACCTTTGAGCCATAGCTATATATGGAGCTAAAGATGGTTCCTTGAGTGCAAAATCTCCTCTAGCTTGGTAAACAACCAGATTTGAGTCTCCAATTACTTAAAGATGTTTAATACCCATTTTGCGAGCCATCAATAGGCTCGTAAGATATGCTTCATATTCAGCCATATTGTTGGTGCATGGAAAATCAAGCTTGAATGACATAGCCACTATTTCTCCGATATCCTTAGACAGTACTATTCCAGCTCCTCCTTCAGAAGTGGTAAAGGATCCGTCAAAATGTAAAGTCCAAACAGCTCCAGCTGTTTCCATATGTGCAATCTCTGGCAACTCGCTAGGTACATCATCAGTAATGTTCCAGTTGTTTTCACCAGGAAAATTTGATAGCAAATCAGCAATGGCTTGACCCCTTAAAGTTATTGGGGTGATCGCAATGATCTCAAACTCAGATAATTGTAAGAGCCATTGTGCTAGCCTTCTGAAAAGAACCGGATGCCTTAAGAGTGAGTGGGTCGGATGAGATTTTATAAAGAGCTGTACCGTGTGAGCTAGCAGATAATGACGTAGCCACTGGGCATCATATATTAGAGCAAGACACGCCCTTTCAGCCCTTGGATAGCGGGTTTCAGTGTCCTTTAACTTTTTGCTAATATGGTGAACTGGTTGCTCAATCCCTTCATAATCATCTTGGGCTATAAGTGCCCCAGTTGCTTCATCGTTGCTAGCCAAATAGAGCTTGAGTGGTTTTCCTAGTATGGGTGCATATACGGTTGGCAATCTGGTCATAAGTTGTTGCAGCTGGAGGAATGTCTGCTGGCATTTGGAAGTCCAATGGAAGGGTCTTCCTTTTTTCAGTAGTGGTGTAAAGACAACTGTAAAGGCAGCAAGACTTGGAATGAACCGCCGGATGTATGAGAGTCTACCAAGAAAACTCTTAAGCTGTGTGAGTGTAGTAGGGGGCTTCATAGTAGCAGTAGCTTGCACTTTGCTAGGATCAACACCTATGCCTCTTTGGTGGACAAGAAACCCTAAAAATTTTCCAGCCGTAACTCCAAAGGCACATTTGAGTGGATTCATGCAAAGCTCGTAGAGTCGACACCTTTCAAAGATTTTCGTAAGATAACAAGATGATCTCCTCTGGTCTTTGACTTCACAACAATGTTGTCCACAAAGTCTTCGATTTTTTTATGCATCATATCATGAAAGATTGCGGTCATAGCCCTTTGATAGGTGGCTCTAGAATTTTTGAGACCGAAGGGCATAACAGTGTAGTAAAAGTTGCCTATAGGAGTTCGAAAGGCTATCTTGGCTGCATCTTTGGATGACATTCTGATCTAATTATAACCGCTGAAAACATCCATGAACGAAAACATAGCATGCCTAGCAACTAAGTCTATGAGCATATCCATGTTCGGAAGTGGAAACTTATCTTTGGGGCACGCTTTATTAAGATTTCGGAAGTCGACACAACATCGTATTTGTTTGTTCTTTTTCTTGACCAGTATAATGTTGGAAAGCCATTTTGGGTGCATGATGGGCTTGATGAACCTAGCTGAGAGCAACTTTTGGATTTCTTGAATAATTTAGGCTTCAACATCAGGATGGAAGGTTTGCATGGGCTGTACTACCAGTTTTGCCCCTGGTTCCACGTTAGGAGCATATGCTATTAGGTTGGGATCCAAACCGGGCATCTCATAGTACTCCCAAGCAAAGACATCAATGTACTCTTTTAATAATGAAATGAACTGAGCTTTTTCCAGTGGTGGCAAAGTTACATTAACTGAAGTTGGTCGATGGACACTAAGATCATCACTGAGATTAATGGTCTCTGGCTCCACATTAAGTGAAAAATTGGTCACTACTAGAGGCTCTTCAGATAGTTCTGCTAGACTGCTGGGTAGATTTTTTTCTACCGTTGGAGTTTCTGTTTCTTGGGTATAGCGACATGTTGGTGTAGTGCTTGCTTCATTCAGTCCAAGACCTTTCTGTTTGATATAGCTAGGTCTCGTGTACCGTCATAATCGATACCCCAAATGACCATCTGGCAGTTGGACTTGCACACATCATGGCTGTGAGACACCGTTTAGGGCTTCCCTATGTTCTCTTTTCTTTCGCTTTTGATCAAGGAAAGACCTCATGTCCATTTCTGGATCATTCTCAATATCTTGCTAGCTGGGTAATAGGATCCCAATAGGCCTTGAAGTAGAATCTTCCCTACTTAGGGTGAGCTCATTATAGAAATTAGCCTCAAGTAGTGTGCCTCGGATAGATCAAATGGTGTAGGATTAGCAGGGGTGCGCATGGGATTACCATTAAGTCTTCCCCTGACACATTGGTGGTAAGTGGATGGCACAAGCTTATGTTTGTAGAGCCATGGCCTCCTAAGTAAAGCATGATAAGAGACGGGTGAGTCGATCACATGAAATCTGGTGAGAGCAACAATGGGCCCCACTTTGAGAATTAGTTGTTTACTTCCAATAGTGTACTCATGAATTCCAACAAAACTAGGAACTTCAATAGGAGCCCTAGCGACTTTGCTGAATGGGATTCCAGCTGCTTTGAGTGTGCTGGTTGGGACAAGATTGAGTGACGCACCAGTGTCGACTAGTGCCTGTCTTATGTGAACATCATTAATCTGAGCTGCAACATATAATGGTCTACTATGATCAGGGTGTTGTACCTCCATATCTTCGTCGGTGAAGGTAATGGCATTAGTAGTCTCTAGGAAAGCTTGGTTGGCATGAGTTTCAGCAGTGAGGTAGTGTGTTCCGGAGTTGGCTGCAATGGATACAAGAGCTTCGGTTGCTGTTCTCCTTGACTCTTCCTTGAGCCTCAATTGATTGAACAAAGTTCGAAAGGTAAGGCTTCTTTGAAGAGCGGAGATAGCTACTAGAGGCATACTTGTATTGTTGGCCATTTCATCCTCATCAGCCTTTATATGAAAAAGTACAGCTGTTGTGGCTTTCCCCCTGTGATGTTGAGGCAGAAGGTTCTGTTAGGTTCTAAAGACTTAGGTTTTATGTATTTAGAATCCTAATTTGTATTGTTGGCAAACCGTGATCAAAACAATGTATTTAAGTTGTTTTAGAAGTGCTCAAAGTTGGTTCTTTGTTGTAAAGTTGGAATAAACTACTAAGCTAATTAAAAAATTGTTTCAGTACATTTCGATCGATCGAAGCTTAGGCTCGATCAATCGAAAATCGTACCTGACGTTTTTTTAATTAGATTTTCCAACTCAGCCCTAAGTGTTTTATTTGGTTTAAGTTTCTAATTTACCCTAGGTATATAAGGGAAACCCTAGCCACGTTTTTGTGTTGCTCATATTGCGGTTTATGTGAATCTCTTGTGAGATCTTTGAGGAGCTTTTCTTTACATAAACTTAGGGTTTTCAAGGAGAAGATTTTTCTACACCTTGATGATCATTGCAGTTGCTGCCATTGAAGCTTAAAGAAAACACAAGCAGGTGTGCTTGTATTTGGTGGAAAATTCAAGAAAGAAGGAGTCCGTAGATTCGGAGCTTGCACGTGGTCGTGTCAATAAGTTCTGCTGGTGGGTAGCAATAAGAAGTCGAGCGTGGGGGCTTGTAAGTCTTATTCTATGAATTTCGATTCTTTCAAGATAGTGGATTTAAGTTTACCTTGAGGATAGCTAGGTTAAATCCTCCTCAGGTTTTTATCGGTTTGGTTTCTTCGGTGATCATATCTTTGTGTTATTTATCTTTTCGTTGCTTTACTTGATATGATTATTTGATTGTGTTAACCTAGATTTAATTAATTTGACTGAGTAACAACTTGGCTAAATTCCTAGGTTAATCCAATTGTGTTTTAAGGGGTCTAAAAACTAACAAGTGGTATCAGAGCAGGTAGCTCTTTTATTTTTGATCCTTTGATCTTTGAGCTGATCCTTGACCCCTGTTGTCATGGAACACGGACACTCTCTGGTTATTCCTTCTCACTTTGATGGGAATAATTATGCTTATTGGAAAGTAAGGATGAAAGCATTCTTGAAATCCATTGATGAGAGAGTCTGGAACTCCGTTGAATACGGATGGGAGAAGCCCACTACTCTTGTTAGTGAGTGGCAAACTTCTCAAAAAGAAGTAGCTGCGTTTAATAGTAAGGCTATGAATGCTATCTTTAACGCTGTTTCTATGGAGAAATTTAAGAGAATCTCAAATGTTGAGGTTGCTCATACTGCCTGGAATATCCTCCAGACTATGCATGAAGGCACAAAGGCTGTCAAAATCAATAAATTGCAGCAATTAACTTCTAAATTTGAAAGCATTAGGATGTCTGATGATGAATCTTTTGATGAATTCTATGCTAAATTGAATGATATTGTTATATTTACTTATAACTTGGAACCTAAAATTGTTAGGAAGATTCTTAGATCCTTAACTAAGAATTTTAGACCCAAGGTGAGTGCCATAACTGAGAGTAAGGATGTGGACTTCATCCCTGTTGATGAACTTGTAGGATCTCTTCAATCTTATGAGTTGGACCTACCCAAGACTAGCAAATCCAAATCAATGGATTTTAAGTCAGTTGATGATGTTGAGGTTGGTGGATTTGATAATGAGCTCTCTGCGACAAAGATTGCTTACCTTGCCAAGAACTTTAGAAACTTTCTCAGAAATAACAATAGAAAGGCAAGGGGTGTGAACACTGCTGAACCTAGAAATTTTAGGAAGAATGATCCCGCTAAGGTTAACAATATTGACAAACCTAGAGAAACAGTAGGTCAATCTTTTAATAATTCTATGGGTCCTTAGTGTTTTGGATGTCAAGGGTATGGTCACATGAAATCTGAATGTCCTACTTACTTGAAATCTAAGGGTAAGGCTATGGCTGTAATCCTTAGTGATGGTGAAGTTTTTGATGATGAGTCAGAATGTGATGAGGATGGAAACTTCATTGCTTTCACAGCTACTACTGTAGTGAGTGAAAGCATATCTGCTGAAGAGAACCCTTATGATGGGGAACTCTCTGAAGATGCAGATCTTCAAGAGGCCTAAAATAAATTTTGCAAAGTTGCTGCAAAGGATGCTATGAATGTTGAACTTGGCCTGAAGAAAATTGAATCTCTTGAGCTTGATAAGAAGAATCTGCTTGTTAAACTGTTTGATGCTAATGAACTTTTGAATAATGTGAAAACTGAGAATATGTTATTGCTTGATAAAGTTAAATCTTTGGAACTTGATTTATCTGTTGCTAGATCTGCTAGTTCTAAACTTGATTAAATGCTTGGTGTTCAAAAGTCTCCTTCTGACAAATCTAGAATAGGTTTTGTTGAAAGCATCTCTGTGTCTGCTCCCTATTCCACACACTTTGTTACTTCATCTTCTTCTGAACCTTCTGTGAGTGAGGTTGTGAGTGAAACTGTCAAACCCCCTGTGAGTGAGGTTGTCAAACTCATAGAAGTTTCACCATCTAGGAAGATTAGGGTTAATTTGAAAGAATCTAAACCTAAGGAGTCTACCTTTTCTAAGGACAAGATGCATGGTAACCCTGCTTGGGTGTGTCATTTTTGTGGGAAGTTTGGACACATTCGTCCAAACTGTTACAAGCTGTAAGCTGCTAAGAGAGCAAATAAGCCAAAAGTGTCAGTGCCTTAAGCACAAGTTCCTATAGCACTTATTGGTGAATTGGTAAAGGCGCTCAACCTTTATTCCAATCTTGGAGTTGGAAATCACTGTAATGTGAATACAAACTCCAATGCTCATGGTGCATCTAAAAAGTTTTGGATGCAAAAGACTCAAACTAATTGAGTCTTTCTGACATGGTCCTTGTGCTTCATTGCTTTTCCTTTGTGACCATTGTTCTTTGTTTTTTGTGTTTTTTTTGTCTCTAGGATTTGCATTGCATTACATTCATGCATTTCATTCTAGGTGTTTTTTTATTTAATATATATATATATATATATATATATATAAAAAACAAAAAGAGGAAAGAAAGGAAGGAAAAAGGAAGCACATTGTTGTTCTTGCACTATTTTCTTTGTTTTTGAAAACAAGGTTGGCCAATTTATTTTCACAAGACATGTTTATGTACCCTGTTTAGCTTTGATGAGCTTATTTATTGCAGTTCACTAGTGGAAGCTTTGTAGTGCATGTTGTGTGGGAAAGATGTTTATAGTTTTTGATCACTTTGTCTTGATCTTGAAGTCACATGTTTTTGACTATCGGACTTGAACCTTTTGAGAAATGCATAAATAACCATCTCACCATTGTTCACTAGCCAATTATGAACACCTTAGTGCATATCATAAGATTTTGTGCTCGAGAAAGTGTAGTACATGCACAAAAAGAACATAAGGTAAAGTCTCGGTTTAAATGATAAATCACTTAAAGTAAAAATTGGTGTATACTATTAGGCTGAATGCCAAATCACTTAAATTAAAAATTGGTGTGTATATTATGAGGCAAATTTCAAGAAACTTACATGATTGCAAGCTTATGTTCTAGGAGATGTGGGAGTTATATGATGTAACTTTGTAAGTGATAGTCTCTTTTAAATTCTATGTGATGAATTTTGTAGACTTTGTGGTTGATTTCTGTTCACATATCACCTCACATGTATCTCAGGCTTTTGCTAGTTGCACACACAACACAAGTTACTCTTTGCTAAACTCTGTACATATAATTGTGTGTTTATGGTCTGACCAACCACGTTTGAAAAATACTTTGAGTTTTATGCAAAATTGTTTTGTTGCTTTAAAAAAAAGGTGAGATTGTTTAAAATCAAAATTTTTGGAAAATTGGGTTTAAAACTTGTGTTTTGGGAGAGCATTTCTTCTCATACTCATGCATTTTTATATCTTATATTCAATGCTTTGAGGTAAGATTTCAAAAAATCAGGTTTTTTCTCTAAAAAACAAATTTTCTCGAATTTCGATTGATCCAATCTAATTTGTGATCAATTGAAATCTTGCTTTAAAAATTCTGTGAGCCTCTGCCTGGTTCGATTGATCGAACCTGTTTTTCGATCAATTAAACATCGTATTTCAGGTTTTTTAAAAGCCAATTCTTTGACTGTTTCAAACATCCTTTTCAAAAGCTTTTCAACTTTTTCTCTCTCTCTCTCCGACTTGGCAAGGCTGCACTCAAATTTTTTGTTGTTTTCTTCCTTAATTTTTGCAAGGTTTTCCTCCCTCAAGGCCGGTATGACCATTTTATCCCTCCTTTTGTTCTTATTTTCATTTTTTCATGCATTTAAAGGGTATTTTCGGACCTTTTGAATCTTGGGATTTTTGTTGATTGAAGGCTTTTTTTTCTGAAATTGATCATTGGGTTTTGTTGGTTTATTGTTATATTCATGATTGTTGTTGGTTAATTTGATCAATTTGGGGTTTTATGAAGAATTGAAAATTCTAGGGTTTATGTTGAATCCGATTTGAGGATTTTGTTCAATTGGGTTGAAATTGATGAAATTGGTTTGTTGTTTTGATGTAATTGATCATTCTAATCAGTTTTCTACCTTGTGTAATGATCAATTGGTCAATTTATTTTCAAAAATTAATAAGTGGTTTTAAAATTTTTTGGGGTTTTAGTTAAGAAACTCTATGCTCAAGCCAATTTTTTGAGTTTGAACTTATTTTGAACTTAATTTACCGCCTTAGCTCATGCATCATGTCATTTAATCTGTTCATGCATCATATAGTTCTTCTTGTTCTATATTCTTTATGCTAACTTGCAGTCTGCCCTTGGTTTTGTTTTTTTGTTTGTTTCTTTTTCCCATTTTTTGCTGTGTGCTCTTGTTCCTTATTCTAGCACCATGCCTAGGAAGACTAGAGCTAATAGGGTTCCTTCTACCCCTTCTGTGTCTCCTTCTAGGGTTCAGTTGTTTAGGAACGAGCGTTTGCGTGAGGCTTATGAATAAAGGTTGAGCAAGAAAGAAGGAGTCCGTGGATTCGGAGCTTGCACGTGGTCGTGTCAGTAAGTTCTACTGGTGGGTAGCAATAAGAAGTCGAGCGTGGGGGCTTGTAAGTCTTATTGTATGAACTTCAATTCTTTCAAGATAGTGGATTCAAGTTTACCTTGAGGATAACTAGGTTAAATCCTCCCCAGGTTTTTACCGGTTTGGTTTCCTGGGTGATCATATCTTTGTGTTATTTATCTTTCTACTGCTTTACTTGATATGATTATTTGATTGTGTTTGTTAGTTTTTAGACCCGTTAAAACACAATTGGATTAAACCTAGGAATTTAGCCAAGTTTTCACTTAGTCAAATTAATTAAATCTAGGTTAACACAATCAAATAATCATATCAAGTAAAGCAGCGGAAATATAAAGAACACAAAGATATGATCACCCAGGAAACCAAACCAGTAAAAACCTGGGGAGGATTTAACCTAGCTATCCTCAAAGTAAACTTGAATCCACTATCTTGAAAGAATCGAAGTTCATACAATAAGACTTACAAGCCCCCATGCTCGACTTCTTATTGCTACCCATCAGTAGAACTTATTGACACGACCACGTGCAAACTCCAAATCCACGGACTCCTTCTTTCTTGGATTCTCCACCAAATACAAGCACACCCGCTTGTGTTTTCTTTAAGCTTCAATGGCAGCAATTGGAATGATCATCAAGGTGTAGAAAAATCTTCTCCTTGAAAACCCTAAGTTTATGTGAAGGAAACCTCCTCAAAGATCTCACAAGAGATTCACATAAACCGCAATATGAGCAACCCAAAAATGTGGCTAGGGTTTCCCTTATATACCTAGGGTAAATTAGAAACCTAAATCAATTAAAACACTTTAGGGCTGAGTTGGAAAACCTAATTAAAAAACGTCAGGTACGATTTTTGATTGATCGAGCCTAAACTTCGATCGATTGAAATGCACTAAATCAGTTTTTTTTTAATTAGCTTAGTATTTTATTCCAACTTTACAACAAAGAACCAACTTTGAGCACTTCTAAAACAACTTAAATACATTGTTTTGATCATGGTTTGCCAACAATACAAATTAGGATTCTAAATACATAAAACCTAAGTCTTTAGAACCTAACATTGTTAACCTAGATTTAATTAATTTGATTAAGTAACAACTTGGCTAAATTCCTAAGTTAATCCAATTGTGTTTTAAGGGGTCTAAAAACTAATAGGTTCCACTGGACCTCCTGCTCACGGGTGAGGTTTAAGGTGCCATCAAAACTTTTCTTGTGAAATTTTCTCTGGATTGCTCTACAATCTCTAGTTCCATGACTCATATATCAATGATACCGACAATGAAAGGGCTTTCGCATGTCTTCCGGAGTAGGCTCTTGACTAGGCTTGAAGGGCTTAAGTACCCCATCAGCCATCCATTTGTCAATGACAATATTCATTTCTTCATCGGTGCATGGTATGGGAGGGTACTCTTTTGGTTCTTCCTCCTCTTATTTTCACTTTGCTCCAACCATTGGTTCATTGCTGGGGTCTGTGAGAGCTTGAGGAAAACTTTTCTTTTCTGACTTGGATTTTTCAGCTGAGGAAGGCTTGATTGATACTGCTATCTTACAAGCTTTCTGGAGCAGTTGGGCAAACTAAATAATATCAAGGTTTTCCAAATGGGCTCGGTACTTATGAGACATGTTGTTAATGCAAATTTCAATGAGCTCTTGTTCTTTGTACTGCTCATAACTATTAAGGGCAGCATCTCTAAATCGTTAGATGAAGTCAAGGAGTCCTTCGGAGGACTTTTGCTTGGTCTTTTAAAGTGTGAGAATGGTAACGTTTTCTTCTCCATGAAAATATTTCGAGCAAAAGCTTTCAACCATGTAATCTCATGTGGCAATGGAACCTGGCTGGAGAGTGGAATACCATGTGTACGCATGATCGGTAAGGGATTTTGAAAACTCCCTTAGACAAAGATCTCTATTTCTAGCAAAAGGACCTATAGAATCTAGGAACTTGTTGACGTGCTCAAGTGCATTTCCTTTCCTTCTGTCATAAAGAGTGAAGGTGGGAGTATCATACTTTTCCGGATATGGCTCGCTTAGTAACTCAGTTGGGTATGGTGACCTACAAACAAAGTGCCTTGGTTCTCTTGGCTGGCAAATTCTTTCTCTTTCCAGCAAAGCAGTGAGATTAGATAATGCAACAAACTGAGGAGGAGAAGCATTTTGCTCACCAGATTCAGGATTTCCAGTGGTTAATCCTCTCTCTTGCTGTGTTCTAAGATCTAGACCTTCATGTAATGGTTTGAGAACTGGTTCTTGAGCCTCTCTCAAGACTTTCATGGATTCAGCAAGTTTGAACTTGGCTTGTTGCATTCCTTGTAACATCTCCAGGAGAAAAGAGAATCGATGGTCAGAACCCTCTTGATTGACTTCATGTTGGTCAGCTTGTCCATCTCGTGCAGCTGGGCTGTGACTGCTTTATGCTGTTGGAGGGTTGTTGTTTTGAGTCCCTTCTTGTCGGCTATTCCGCAACCTAGAAGGCATGGTGAACTCTTGACTTCAGTAGGCTCTCCAATGGAGCCGCCAAAATGTCGGGGGTGGAAAAGTCTTCTTTCTAACAAATGAGATTTGTATTAGGTTGAGGGCCTAAACTGAAACTTAACGATGCGCTTGAAGCATGGCCTAAAGGCTATCAGTGAAGATTTGGAGAATTAGCCTTATTTTTTGCCTTGGGCCTAGGTTGGGACTGACAAGAGTTATGGAATGGCCCTAAAAACATTCCCTACAACAGACACATCAGCACAACAAAAAGCATACTGCAATAAAGAAATAGCCTAGTAGCAAAATACTCCAGCGGTAAAATATTCCAGCTGTAAAATAAAATAGAACAGAATAAACCTCCAGCCGTTAATTATTTCACAGATTAAGGAGAGTGTCTACATCTCCAAAATCATCATCCATAGGTTCCGGTGAGAAAAAGTCCTCTAATACAAGAACATAAGGGAAAAACTCAATAATAACAATTGCATTATAAGCTTCAATAGTAAATAAATAAAAAAACACTATGGGTTCCATTATAACAAGAAATGGAGAAAGCTTAGTGTGAGATGAAGGGAGAGAGAGAGATTCCAGCTAGCGTAGCAAGATTATTATGTTACCATGGTATGCTTATGGATATAGTATATGTAGTGAGTAGTAAGGGTGATTTCGAGCAGTATGAGTAATGAGAGAGAGAGAGAGAGAGAGAGAGAGAGTATTTAGTAGAGTTACTGGGACTTTCTGCTGGGGATGGATAAGAGCTTATAAATGGAAGTGTGAGGGGTATTTGTGAGCTAGGGGCTGAAGAGCTTAGCTTCTAAGTTTGAAACTAAGAACTCAAAGGCTCGGGACCTCATTGAGAGCTTAAAGAAAATTAGAGAAAGGAAAATAGAGAAGTTTATGAGAGAGTTTTCTCTATTGATCTCTATGTATTGGTGTTTGTTGAAGGGTTGGTGGAGAGTTCCATTTATAGTTGAGTTTGAGGGGGTAATTAGCAAATAATCTTTGCTAAATCAGCCTTCATCTTCAGAAAATCCTTGGAGAATCGTTCCTAGGATTTGGTTAAAAGTGGTCAGTTCAGCTTTTAGAAGGTTCCTTGTTGTTTTGAGTAATGGCAGTTGTGGTTCTAACTTAGCATTAAATGTTGATTGTCCTCAGCCAATGGGATTAGAGCATGTATTAAGCTAATGATCTTGGTTTTGCTATTGCTAGAATCAGAGTTCCCCAGGGCATATTGCATCACCCCAAGCCAAGTGTCAATCTTGGAGCCCTTTGCTGGGAACTTTATTGGAGATCCCTTAGGTGCCCTCCAAACCACATTTCCCTAAGATTTCCCATTTAGGTTCATGTGCTTGGTCAATGAACCAAAAAGTACACGTTTTTGGCATGATAGTGAACTGTTTTCAAATTATTCCAGAAGCTTTCATGGTTTGGTTATGGCTACCTTTAGTCCTTGACCGAATGTGTTGGAGAAGAAAGAGAAGATAGCTGGCTAAAGCTTCCCAGCTTTATGTCATGTCATCTCAGCTTTGTGTCACATCTGAAATGATGAAAATCAGCTTGGCAAGGAAGGGTTTAATCCCTGCTGGACACGTGTCCTCTCTTGATCTAATTTAGTGGTAGTGGGCTCCAGCTGGCAGCCTGTGCTGAAATTTGAATTGATAGCTCATGTGAGTTTCAACTGCTGAGATTTGCATGTGAGCTGGGTTGGCTCAGTTGGGCCTTGTATTTGACCTTCTTTGGGCTTGTTCATCCCTACAAGATGAATAGTTTTGCCATGGGTGACATACATGGGCTTTCATTGTTAGAGTTTCTTATGGAAAAATAAGTATAGTTCCATAGTTTTTGTAGGAGAAGTAGTAATGCATCAGAAGTAGTTTTATGCTTCCCATAAGTTAGGGTCTTTAGTATATGAAAATATGCTTTTGTCAAGGAATAGTTTTGGGCTTTTATAAAAATAACATTGGGCTTTTATGAATAGTTGCCAAAATAATATTGGGCTTTTATGAATAGTTGCCAAAATAATATTTGGGCTTTTGTAAATAGTTGCCAAAATAATATTGGGCTTTTATAAAGAGGTTCCAAAGTAGTATTTGGGCTTTTTGAGATTTTGTAAAAATACTGCAGTGAGCAACGAACTTAGTAAGAGTGCTGTGTAACAACTGACTTTAGAGTGCCGTGTAGCAACGAGCTTTAGAGATGCCATGTTGCAACGGGCTTTTAGGGGTGTCATTTACCAAGAATTCAAAAGAGAAAGGGTTGGTTGCTACCTGGAGTGATACAGAGAAATGACTCTTTTGATGAGTATGTGGATGAATGTGGTCACTTTATGCTTTTGCGGCCAGGACCGATAAGGTGATTATGGAGAGTGCTAGTGACAGTGATGATTTTTCTGATGATGAAGTACCCAAGAAGTTGACCCTTCAGGAAGCCTATGATAAGCTATGCACCGAATCAATAAAATCTAAAAAGGCTTCTCATCTTTGTAGAAAAGAGCTCGATAAGGTAAAAATTGAAAAAGCTAATTTGTTAGTCAAACTATCATAGGCCAAGAATGTATTGACCTCTTGTGATGAATTAATTGATTAATTAGCCAAGTTTATCAATTAATCAAATTAACATGCAAAATGCGTGGTAGCACAAACAAATCACCAATAAACTAAAATGTAGCGGAAAATAAATTTGACACAGGTGATTTTTTTTTTGAATGGGGAAAACCAACACGGCAAAAACCCCATTAGGTGATTTTAAGGTCACCACTCCCGAGAATTCACTATTATCACAACAAGCGGTTATAAGTAAAGGAATCCTAATACCTTATACCAGCTTACAGTTGAAGCCTTACCCCAATACCTAATTGGACTTGTTCTGTAGTGACAATCTCTCCTTTTCACTGCACGGCTCTCAGTACGTGACTAACCAATAGATGCATGGATCCCAGTACGCGACTTAATCACCAACTAGAGAAGGATGTTGGCTGCAAAGTTCTTTAGTTCATCACACGATGAAGATCTGAGAAGCTCCTTGGTCACAAAACCCTATGGTGTACAAACACAGCAGTTTCTTCAAGAGATAGATGAACTAGGGCAAATTCTGTCTCCAGTCACAATTTGCATGAACAAAACTTTGCTCCACACTTGTGCAACTCGTGTCACCTTTGACGGCCCTTAAAATAATCTTTATATATGTTTAGGGTTGTGAGAAAAGAAAGCCCAAACATACATTCATGGATTGGATAAAAAACAGACCAGAAATTCTGAATTTCATAAACCTCGACAAATACCCAATCTGTTGAGCAACTGTCAAGCCACAAGTTGAAACAACTCTTTAAGTCTCGATAGATGCTAGCTGTCGAGGTTTAATGAACAACACTTCTTCACTTGATTCTTGGACAGACTTGCATGGCTTTAATACTTGAACTTGAAACCTTGTTTCTTGAAGCATTAAACACATCCTAGATCCACCCAAATATAAGTAAAGTGTGTTTTGTCAAAGGATTAGCCAATTACATAAAATAGTGACATATGTTCCTAACATTGAATCACATATGTCCTAACAATCTCCCCCATTGGCAATCCACGACAAAACCACAACAAACAAATGATCATATGAGAGAAGTCATAAATCACTCAACTCATACTTACTTTTTTGAATACAATAAAATCTATCCTAACATAAACTCTTGAAAAACTTTGCAAGAAGAGAGTTTATGGCAAGTAGACTTTGACAACCTGTATTTCTAAAACACTTTAAACAAAATTTATCAAGGCATTTTAGTGTGAAACAGAAATAATCGATTGCATACAAGATATAAGAAACATATGCATAAAGAGAAAAAAGAAACAACACATGTAAAGGTAGGTGAAAAACATACATCTATATATAAAGAATATAAGTACAATGTATGTCAAAATGGTCACAAGACCAATGTACAAGAACAATGTATCTAAAATAGATATAAAAGAAAAAGATAAAGAAAATCCTCACTGCATCCCTTAAAATATGAACACTCCCCCTAACAAAAATCTCTTATACTAACCCTCCCCCTAAATATGACTACTCTCATATCCAAAACTACTTCCCCTTTTTGTCACGAGAGACAAAGGGTAAGAGTATCAAGTAGACATCTTGTCAACACTGGAAGAGCTAGCATCTCCATCCTCATCATCATCATCGTTGTTGGAGTCATCATCGTCGTTGGATTCCTCGGGAGGAGGAGAGGGAGACTCCACAAAGCCACCAAGGCGAGCCTGTCATCAGGCAATATGGCCGACATGGATGTTCACCTGACACAACACATCACTGAGATTGTCAAGGCGAGCATCCATGTGCTGAAGCTGTAACATGATCGCGTCAAGAGTCACGCCACCCGCTGAAGAAGAGGGAGCAAAGGTGGATGGAGTTGAAGGAGTGGGAGGAGCTATCGACTCGGACCGCCTCAAACATAGCTGCGCCTCGCTTTGTTTAACGGTAGTGGCGTCTATGGCACCCATAAAATTAAAGTGGTTGGACACGGGAAAGGGAACATAAAAATGGTGTAAAATCCTCGTGATAGCCAAAAGGAAGATTAGCTTATCACGGGTCGCCGTATCCCTATATACATCTATAATGGAAAGAATGAAATAAGAGGGAAAATCTATAATGAAATGCTCTAAAAGGGAAAGAAAAAACCGAGCACGGGGCTCTATAGTAGAGTTATAATGAGATAAAGGATGTAAAACAAAAGTTATGACCATGTTAAGAAACCTAGGGCCTTTAGCAAATGCCGAACAAGAAGTGAACTAATGCTCACTCCGATCTAAAGGACGCTCACAAAAAGAAGAAATAAGCTCGTCTTTAGACACAGTCTTAAGACGATCACAACCAGGGTAGTCAGGATGTGCTACCTTGGGGACGCGAAGCACATCAGATACAATATCCGGAGTGACCACTATGCACATACCTCAAATGCGAGTAATAAAGAGAGGTACTGAAAAATCAAATCCATGCATGTTGGCACGGATGGACAGGTGACCGAGACGTCACACAGTGTCCCCCATTCCCTACTATAGATGATAGTGGGAAGGTCAGTGTCGGAGAAGTCCGACAAAATGACTTGGCGTTCCGAATGAATGCCTCGTCTAGAAAAGTTCTCAAATAAGTCCGATTTGGCCTTCTCATCGTGGAACTGGACATGAGATGGTGTAGGATCAGATGAAGAAGATGCCCCAGAATGAATAGGGTTCTGGATGAAGTAGATTTACGTTTAGGTGCCATAGAAGCAGACTAATGCAAGAAGGAGAGAAAGAGGGAGGGAGAAAAAGACAACTAGAAAAGTCCCAAAACAGTTCAATATATAAGAATATAGAGAATGTAAAGTACGTATGCATGAAAATGTATGAGCATGTGATATGCAAGAGTAAAAACATCATGGGCTCAGCCCAATCCAATCTTACCAGCACACAAGTTTGCAACAAAGTAAACACACATCTAAGAATGCATGAAATAGTGTTATAATGCAAATGAGATGCAATGCATGATATTTTAAGATCAAAAATACAAACTCATCCCAAAATTTTTGCAAAAACCTCTTTGATTTTGAAAAACCCTAAATTTTTCATCAAACCCCAAAAGTTAGGTCACAAAAGATGAAATGCATGAAGAAATGAAAGAAAATAGATCTTACCAAAAGAAGAAAGATCAATCTAGGCCGAAAAACCTTTGGGAAGAGGTTTGGAGTGATTGAGAGAGGTTTGGGAGGTGAAAAGAGACAAAGGAATCGAGAGAGATTGAGGAAATAAGATCTGAAATCGTGCAGACCCTATATATAGAAGCTCAGTAATTCTCGATAGATCTAGAGGTGTCAAGAGGTGTCAAGCTTTAAAGGGTCGATAGATATAGCTATCTAGCAGGTGTCCACAGCAAAAAGAAGCTCGATGGATCGAGGAGCTGTCGAGGAGCTATTGAGGGGACAGAAAGTTGCTTGATAGATCGACCTAGCTATCAAGAGGTATCGAGTTTGCGATAAAAAGAAGTTGAAGAGCTCGATAGATAAGCTAGGTGTCGAGAGGTGTTGAGATTGCTTAAAAAATAGTTTTTCAACAAGAGAAAAACACAAACATGAATGCAATCAAACATGCAACTCAACCAAGGATCCAAACAACATTTTAAACTCTCAAAATCATCTCTCAACATGAAAAGTGTTAAGCACATAGATCCCAAAACACACACACACACACACTAAATAAGTCTAACCAATTTTATATTTCAAAAACAAGTCAAGATAGTTTAGTGAGCATACATTAACACATGTAAACCTTGTGATGGCCAAATCACATTGTACCTGCACATGTATCAAAAGTAGCAAAGAATATTGCATGTTACGTGTGAAAAATATCGCAAGATTGCATAAGTGTCTACATGTTATGACGATTTGAGATATGAGAAAATCACTTTAACTCACACACAATCATAATTGTTTGGTTGGGACTATCACCTTTGAGGTACATCCTATAACTCCCATATCTCCTAGAAACACGCTTGCAACCATAAAAGCATTTTGATTCTTTTTTATTTTATTTTTCTTTGCATATATTTTTTTTTTCTTTTTGAACATATCATGCATGGGCATATAAGAGAGAGAAAAGAAATACCTAATTATGTTAAGCATTTGAAATTCCACTTTTGCTATGCTGAAACATGCAAATGTCATTTCATGATTGGTAGGCAATAGTGGTGAGATGGTTATTTATGCCTTTCTCTTAGGATTTTTTAGCCATTCCTGTCAAAAAGAGTGATACGAGTATTAAGTACAAAAGATTACTTAATCTTACTCATCACAAACACGAATCACAAAGCTCACTTGCTTAGTTGTGCATAGAGATGCTCATCTAAGCTACAAAAGATACAAAGTTTAGAAAACTTTATTTCAATGGCCATCCAAGGTACACAAGTACCAATGTACACATAACACACACTATTTTTGTATTTTTCTGATTTTTCAATTTTTTTTTTTAAATTTTTATATGAAAAATAAAATAAACAAAATTGAAAACAAACAAACAAAAACATATTAACAAAGCATAAAACTAGACTGACTCAAAACGTGAAAGAAAAATACATAAGTAATGCAAACACAAAAACAAGAAGAGAGAGAGAAATAGTGATAAAATCACTTGGAGCCCTTTTCCTTCCATACTTTGGAGGAACTTTTCCTTTGAGTGAACCCTTGAACAGGCGGTGAGGGGGAAGAATTGAAACCGTTTAAGTTCGAAAGGAACATGAGGGTTTTGAGAAAATCTCCAAGGGGAGCAAAAGAGGATGGAAATTGATTCTAGTTTCCCAATGCGATCATGTCATTGCTCTGTTGAGTGGCTAACCACTTATAGCAATTAGGTCGAGTATGACTGGCTGCTCCACAGTGATGACAAAGATGCTGCTTCTTCTGTTTAGGCTTTTAAGAGTTACCCTTCTTAGCCTTAGTGTTTTTAACTTCTTTCTTATCCTACTTAAGGGGTGCTCCTAAGATAGATTTACCCTTGTGTACCTTGGATGGCCATTGAAACAAAAGTTTCTAAACTTTGTATCTTTTATAGCTTAGATGAGCATCTCAATGCACAACTAAGCAAGTGAGCTTTGTGGCTCGTGGTTGTGATGAGTATGATTAAGTAATCTCTTGTACTTAACACTCATATCACTTTTTTTAACGGGAATGACTAAAAGAATCCTAAGAGAAAGGCATAAATAACCATCTCACCACTAAAGCTCGCTAATCATGTATAACATCTATGTGCTTCGACATAGTAAAATTGTGATGTTTGTGGCTTAACATAATTGGGTATTTCTTGTCTCTCTCTTATATGCCCATGCATGATATGTTCAAAAAGAAAAAAAAAAATATGCAAAGAAAAATAAAAGTAAAAAGAATCAAAATTCTTTTAAATATGGTTGCAAGCGTGTTTCTAGGAGATGTGAGAGTTATAGGATGTACATCGAAGGTGATAGTCCCCATCAAGTAGTTATGATTGTGTGTGAGTTAAATTGATTTTCTCATATCTCAAATCATCATAACATGAAACGCTTATGCACCTTTGCAATGTTTTCACACACAACACGCAAAATTCTTTACTACTTTTGATACATGTGTAGGTACAATGTGATTTGGCTATCACAAAGAATACATGTGTTAATGTATACTCACTAAATTGTCTTAACTTGTTTTTGAAATATGAAATTGGTTAGACTTGTTGTGTGTGTGTGTTTTGGATCATGAATTCTTTGCATTTTATTGTTGAGAGATGTTTTGAAAGCTTAAAATATTGATTGGATCTATGTTGAGTAGCTTGCTTGTTTGCATTCATCTCTATGTGTTTTTCCTTTCTTTGGAAAACTACTTTTTATCAAGCTCGACAGCTTCTCGATAGATCCTCGATAGATTGCTATTTATCGAGCCTCTTCCTACTTTTCTTGACAGGAGTTAACGTAATTTCAATCCATTGATATATCTAGAGTTGTTCTTGATAGCTTCTCGATCCATCGAGATTGGTTTTTGCTCGATAGCATCTCGATCTATCGAGACTCTTTTGCATGCATTGTTTTTCACATGTTTTGCATCTTTATTTTATCTTGTCATCCATAGCATCTTGTTTCATTACATTCATGCATTTATATGGATTCCTTGTGCCCCCTTGGTCATCTTTAATCATCTTTATGTTTCTCGGGTGAAGCTTTATAGCTTGTTGTACCCTTTGTCAATCATGACAAAAATGGGGAGAAAATGTGGTTTCTTTTTAAGATTCTACATGTTAGGGGGAGAAATACATGCCTTTGTAAGGGGGAGTTGTGTTTCATCTTGTTAGAGGGAGTATTTACCTCCTTGTGATTTTAGGAGCTTCTTCTAGCTTCTTGTATATCGGTCTTGTGACCATGTTTACATACATTGTGCTTATCTTTGCTATATATATATATATATATGATGATGTATGTCTTCTTCACCTATCTCTTCATATGGTGTTTCTTTTCTCTCTTTATACACATCTTTCTTATTGTATGCAATCTTTTATTTCTGTTTCACACTAAGATACCTTGATGAGTTTTGTTTAAAGTGTTTTAGAAAGACAAGTTGTCAAAATTTATCATGCCATGAACTCTCTTCTTGCAAAAATTTTCAAGAGTTTGTGTTAGGATTAGATTTTATTGTACTCAACAAGTGATTATGAGTTTAGTGATTTATGACTTCTCTCATACTTCATTTGTTTGTTGTGGTTTTGTCATAGATTACCAAAGGAGGAGATTGTTAGGATATATGTGGAACTTGTTAGAACATATGTTATGTTAATTAGCTAATCCTTTGACAAAATGCACTTTACTTGTAATTGGGTAGATCTAGGATGAGTTTAGTACTTCAAGAAACATGTTATTCATGGCAAGTATTAAAGCCATGAAAATTGGACCAAGAAACAAGTGAAGAAAAACTATTCATTAAAGCTAGACAGAAGCTGGACAAAATCTCGACAGATAATATCTATCGAGGTTTAATGAAGAAAACTTGACAGATAGCTCGACAAAAGCTTAATAGAAATATCTATCGAGATCTACAAAATCAGAATTTCCAAATCTGATTTTCGGCCCAAGCTGACATGTATGTATAGGGTTTCTTTTCTCACAACCCTAGACATATATAATACTTATTTTAAATGCCGTCACGGAAGAGAATACATGGAGAACACATGCAAAAAATGACCGAATGCCTTATTCTCTCTGAAAGAAGCTATTGCGTCTTTGCACCTTATGGTTTTGTAACCAAGTGCTTCTTGATCTTCATTGTTGATGAAGAGAAGAACTTTGCAACCAACAACATCTTCAAGTTGCTGGAGTTATTCACGTACTGAGATTTGTGCATTAAAGGGTGGCGTTCATATATTGAAGAGTTCAGAGGTTCTAAAGCGATAGAAGGGGATTGTAGAGTCTAGGGACAAAGGTTTTGTACTAGATCTAAAATTTCTCTTTACTATAGTGAATTGCTTTTCGAGAAGGATTCCCCCTAGGTTTTTTACTATGAAACTAGTTTGTTTCATTGGTTTTCCTTGGTTATCATATATTGTCTTATTTACTTTTCCGCTGTGCATGATATTGATGTTTGTTTGTTTTAACAAGGTTTATTCATAAAAAAATCTAATTAACAACTTGGGCTTAAAACTTATTAATTATATCAACTGGGGACTAAATTTCCCAACAGTATTGAACTCTCGAAAGATTCCTGGAACTTTATTTTATGGATTGAACTAGATTACCAACACATAACAAATACCCTTTCCTTAGTCAGATAGCTCATACCCCCAGGATGGGAACATCCTAAGATAGAAATATTAAAAACCTAGAAATTTTATAAGTTTATTTTGGTTGATATAGACTCAATGCTAGTAACTCATGTGCCCTGCTCCCAAGAACAAGACAGAATTGGCTACTCTAAAGTAGTCATAAAACAGATCCTTACCCCTTCTCAATGGAAAGCACCACCTTGGATTACTAAGAATTTTTCCCAACCCTATAACCCCCAGTTTTATAATTATTACAACTATATAGAAGCCTGGGATAGGTTCCTTCTATTCCAAAATAATATTTACAGACATACTTGGTTTTTCCGCTTTGATATGTATAGAAAGAAAGACATAATGATTCCAAGATGGTTCATTGACTGGTGGAATTCTCATGGTCCTGAAGTTATGATTCTCCCTCCTGGTCTTCTAAAAGCTTATGAGACTTTCAAGAAAGAACCAGACATACTGCACCTTAAGAATTTTCCACATCTCTTGCAGTTTTATTACAGGTTTCTAGACCTTCCATGGATTATTAGATGGGAATTCAAGATAGAAAAGCATCCCCAATATTAATTCCCCATACTCACCAAAAAGTTTAAATTAAAATGGTGGAATAAGTTTAATTTTGATCACATTTGCCAAGAACTACCAAAAAAAAAAAAAAAAAAAAATTCTCTCATTCCTAGATAGAAACTTCTAATTTCCTTCTAGAAAAGAGTCAAGTCTAGTGCCAACTTGCCTCTGTCTCAAACAGAAGACATCTTAAGAAGCAATTACTTGAAGCTGTGTCACATATTTTGGATGATGAAGATGACACAATGATAGAGTCTTCCTCTCCAAATTACAGGCTTCACCTAAAAATGTTCCAAGACTCTCGAGATCCTCATGAAATATGATAGAATAAGACAGAAGAGAACAGAAAGACAATTATGACAGGCCACTATTCATCAGCATGTGCGAATAGCTTCCAGATAGAATAAGATGACAGATCCAGAAAGATCAAAAATTACTTTTGACAGATTATTATTCATTAGCACGCGTGAATGGTACCTTGATAGATTCCCATGACAGATGCCCAGACAAACTATGAATAGTAAAAGTTATTTCTACAAGGTTCCACAAGTTTCCACCGATAAATTAACTTGAGTTAACTTTACTTACTCAGGTTACTTTTGAAGACATACCATGATTTATTTCATCTATAAAAAGACATACTCCGAAGACAGAAGACAGGTTCAAATCTTAGGTTCAAAATTTAGAGGTCCAATTCCTTGAAAGAAGATAGCCCTCTCCCTCCCTTAGAAAGACTCTTGCAATCCTTCCTCTCTTGTAATCCTGCAACCCTTCCTTTCAAACAGAATCTTGTAACCTTTCAGTTTCAAAGAAAAATTTTACTTTGTAATCTCGTAACTCTTTAGACAGAGTTTTATTTTCAAAGCTTGTAACAAAGACAAACGTTTTTAGTTTTAATCAAGGATAGAAGTTTTTATTCAAGTAAGATTTTACTAGTTTCTGTTTTCATATTCCATATTCCGTTTTAACCTATTTTGAATATATCTATTTTGCTATTTTCGTCTTTATCATCTATTTTATTATTGTTTATGCTTCCATATTACTACTATGCTCTCTCTTGGGTAGTCAATGATATCAGAGCCATGGATGGTAGATGTATGAGTTTTATTTCTTTGCAATTAAGAAATAACTAGGAACAAATATTACTACTACAGCCACTAATTGCTCCTTGATAAAGTTGTTTAGCCTCACACTTGTTGGCAAACCATAGTTTCGCGTTGGTCAACCAGTTTTGTTAGCCGACCGACAGGCGTTGTTTGGGTGGTCCTGCAATGGAGTTTCCCGAGGAGGTGGTCCCGATAGCAAGGATACCAGTGGTTAGTAATAGTTTCGCTAGTAATTATTAATTGCTTGGAAATAGAATAAATAAGTTTATCAACTCACCATTTGTTTGCTTGTTCACACTTAGGCTTAGCACACACTAATTAGAAACATGGACTATGATTATATAGATTATGATGAAGATTATAGTATAAGAGATATAGACAATAATTGGTTAAATAGTAATGTGGATTATGATGATACAGATTTTGATTATGATAGTGATATAAATGATTATAACTATAATAATAGCACAAATAATTGGAGTACATTAACAGGAGATGAAATCAACCGACAGACTGATAGCCACAATAATAGTTTATTAGACAGAATTAATAAAAAAAATAGAATCTTTAGAAACTGTGGAAGGATCCATAACAAACACTAAAGTAGTAAGGAAAAATGATAGTTTTTTGGACTTACTAGAAAGAATGAAATCTTTAAATTCAAAGTTAGAAAAATGAGAATTTGAACCTCATCATAGATCACCTTTAGCAAAAACCAAGTATGTCTGTAAATATTATTTTGGAATAGAAGGAACCTATCCTAGGCTTCTATATAGTCGTAATAATTATATCTATGAAAGACTACTGTTCATCAGTAGTATTTTCCACAATATTCTACTGACAGACTAACTTGAGTTGACCTTACTTACTCAGGTTACTTTTGAAGACTTACCATGGTTTATTTCATCTATAAAAGGACAGACTCTGAAGACAGAAAATAGGTTCAAATCTCAGGTTCAAATTTAGAGGTCCAATTTCTAGGTTCAAAGTCCAGAAAGAAGAGAGAGTACTCCCTCCCTTAGAAAGACTCTTGTAATCCTGTAACCCTTCCCTTCAGACATAATCTTGTAACCTTTCTGTTTTAAAGATAAATTTTACTTTGTAATCTTGTAACCCTTTAGACAGAGTTTTATTTTCAAAACTTGTATCAAAGACAAACGTTTTCAGTTTTAATTAAAGACAGAAGTTTCTATTCAAGTAAGATTTTACTACTTTCTGTTTTCATATTCCATATTCCGATTTAACTTATTTTGAATAAATTTATTTTGCTATTTTCTTCTTTATCATATATTTTATCATTGTTTATGCTTCCATATTATTGCTATGCTCTCTCCTGTGAATGTATACTACACATAAACCTTCACACCACCAGAGATAATATGCATAAATTAAAACCTTCACACCACCAAAGGTAATATGCATAAATTAATGGATGGAACATGCAGCGGAATATAACTGGGTTGAGTGCAGCAAACATGGGGTTGACACATCCAAGTAAAAGAAGAGTTTTTACCAATTAAAATACCAATATATTATGGCTTTTAGCATATCCAGCTGAAGTCCAAAATTTATAGTGCTAGCCTGAAAAGTTCATCTGTAAGGAGAAGTGTTTGGATAGCCAATCGTTCATGGGCAACCTCAACGGGCTTTGGTCCATAGCATGCACGAGAAGGATCCTGCATGGTACTAAACCTCATTCAGTTAAAACAGTCAAAATAGCTTAAGTAGATAAATATAGTTAAGTAATGGTACTTAAAAATAAAAATAAAACCCAGATATTTTCAGAGGAAACTTGATAGTAGGAGAAAGAAACAGAGATCTAGCCCAACAATGACTTTCAGAGGATAGCATTCAACATGAATGAATTATAATAAACAACCCAAAAAGGATTTATACACGAAATCTAGAGGCTTCCTACGACAAGAACCAATATATATATATATATATATATAGGGTCAAGAACACCCACAAAACCAGCTAAAATAATATTACACTCTAAAAGATACATGAGAAAATTGTTTGAAGAAAAAAGGAAATCAAGTTTATTAAATGTTACTGATCAGTAAGGTTGTTGAGAGAAGCTGTGAATTTTGTGTGTGTAAGAGAGAGAGAGAGAGAGAGAGGGGAGAGAGAGAGAATAGTGTCCCGAAGTGGAATATGGTGAAGAAATTAGTTTCTGGAGAACAAAAATGGTTTATAAGTGAGATTGGTAAAGGGGTAAATATAAGGTGCTCAATCAAGCTGCATGGACCTTTTAATATTTTTTGTTTCCTTTTTTACTTTGTTCAATTTTTATAGAAAGAGGTCCGGCCGCTGAGTATTGGCCTAAAGCCGCCAAAAACACTTCATCTTTCTCGATCATGATATCTCTTTCCCTCTCCCAATATCTCTCTCTCTCTATTTTGGTTCTAAATTTCATAAAAATTTATTTTTTTGTCTCTAAACTTTTAAAAGTTCTCTTTTTATCTACAAACTTTTTAAAGCATTCTATTTTTCATCATTCCATTTATATATGTTAGTTTATGTCTTACACGTGACTGGCAATAATTCGTACAAATGAAAATCATTTTTTAAGAGGACAAAAAATACCCTCCACTCCATCAGTTGATAGTTGACACGCACAACCCATAGTCACGAAAATGATATTTGGTGCATCATCTTTTCGTGACTAGTGGACTATTTATATGCATTATTTGGTGCATTACTTTCTTCTGGAAGTCCAGCTATAATGGCGTGTATATTTCCTAAAAAAGCATAGCATATAGGGTATTCTGTAGCCACATAGATGACTCCATATTCAGAACACTTTGACTTCAATCCATGTTCAGCTTTAATGCTTTAACTTCACTTTTCTTGAGATATTTGTGGTGTTGATGGAATCTACTCTGTATGTCATCACATGTGGATGTACATGCATGTTTAATAAATATTTAGTTATCTAAACTAGTAATTCATCAAAAAAGTTATCTAAACTTGTAAGGTACTTTTTTTTTTTTTTTTTAGAAAAAGATAAGCGAAATATTATTAAAAAATTAAGGCAAATCCGATTGGAATACAACATCCAACTCAGAGGGTAGTTCTTCCACCCAAATATCAGTGTCTGTAGATAAAACTACTCTTCTAACTAAACTATGAGCTAACTTATTCCCCTCCCTACAAACATGCTAAAACGAACAGTGCCTTAGAGCACGCCCAAGACTTTTAACTTCTTCAGTAATGTGACCAAACAAAGTTTTACACAAACCCGAGCACTGAAGAGCCTGTATAACACAGAGGCAATCACCTTCAAAAATCACGTTAAAAAGACTCAGCTCCCCTGCCAACACCACAGCCCGTCTTGTTGCCAATGCTTCAGCTGTATCCACCGAATGGATTGAGTTCATTCGCTGACTCAAAGCCGCAATCACACAGCCCAAATGATCCCTGACCACCACCCCTATCCCAACACTATTTGTCCCATCGAAGAGAGAAGCATCAAAATTTGCCTTGAAGCAAACTTCAGGTGGAGGTAACCAATGCACTGAAGGTCGACGAGCAGATCCCTGCGACTCCCTCTGATGGACATCCCAAAATTCTCAAACCAACTCCTTAGCTCTATCCCTTATATCATGCAGCGACCAAGAGGGCTGATACACTCTGACTCTATTCCGCCTTTGCCACAGGCACCAAGCCACCGTAGTAAACAGAGCACACCTATAGGCTGAACCTTCACTGAATAGAGCCTCCAGAATCTCCACGAAGGACCTGCATTTCTTCTGAACCAAGAAGCCAAAACCCAGATCAAACAACCATACTGAACGAGGTTGATCGCATAGCCACAAGCAATGCATAATAGACCCCACGTGATCTCCACAGTCATCACAAGTATCATCTACAGGGATATGTCGTGCCTTTAGATTCATCTTGGTAGGGAGAGAATTCTTTACAGCTCACCATAGAAAGTGTCGGATTTTATTTGGAACTCGAAGCTTCCAAATTTTCTTCCAAACATCCTGTGAGTAAGTTGAAGAGGAAGAGCTTGGCGAGGTGAGATTTTCCACCTCAATGAGCATCTGATAAGCGCTCCAAACACTATATTTGCCATCCGAAGTGAAAGGCCAAATCAAGATGTCCTCATCCTACCCTTCATTAACAGGACTCCTTCCCACCAATTCAGCTTCCCAAGGCAGAAAACACCTCTCCAATTTCCCCAGATCCCAAATCCTAGTGTTAGGATAGGATAAATCACAAACTCAAGTCACCGGAGAACCCGCTCTAGGAGAAACAATCTTGCTGCAAGATGGATCGGGCAGCCATTGGTGTTATCAAACATCAATTAATTCCCCATTCTTCACCCTCCATATAGCTCCTTTGTTGATAACATCTCGTGCCTGCAAAATACTCCTCCACGCATAAGAGCACTTCGGATGTATAGGAGCCTCAAGAATATTACCATTTGGAAAATACTTAGCACTAAAAACTTTGTACAATAGAGTTTCTTTTTGATGGAGAAGACGCCAAACCTGTTTAGCAAGCATAGCAATGTTAAACTTTTGGAAATCCCGAAAGCCCATACCTTCAATAGATTTTGAAGAACAAAGAGAACTTCAGTTAATCCAATGAATTTTCTTCGAGTCACCATTCCCCCACCAAAACTTTCAAATCATAGCTTCAATATCCTTGCACAAGCCAATCGGTAACTTAAAAACACTCATCGAGTAAACTGGGATAGATTGGACCACAACTTTAATCATGACCTCCTTTCCAACTTAGGATAGGAGCTTTTCCTTCCAACCCTACATCCTAGCCCATATCTGTTCTTTGATTTGAGTGAAGCAAGTTGTCTTATTTCTGCCAACAAAAGAAGGAAGCCTTAATATTTCTCATAATGTTGAATGGATGGAACATTTAGGGCAACCTTGATATCCCCTTGTGTTTGCTCATCTGTATTTCTACTAAAGAAAAGGGTTGTTTTCTCCGTATTTATCATCTTCCCCAAAGCATTTTCATAATAAGCAAGTAGCTCCTGAATTCTATTACACTCTTCCAAGGTAGATCTACACAAGATTAAACAATCATCTGCAAAATACAGGTGGGTTAGTTTGGGCCCATTTCTACAGATTGAAAACCCTTGGATATCTCCACCTATAGCAACATTGTGCAAAAGAGCATTTAATCCTTTTGCATAAAAAAGGAATAAATAAAGAGACAGAGGATCCCCTTGTCGAAGACCTCTAGAGGGAGTAATCATACCCTTAGGCTCACCATTCATCAGAATAGAGTACGACACCGTGGTGATGCATTCCATAATTAAGGCCACCCATGATTCCTGTAAACCTAATTTGAGGGGAATCCATTCAAGAAAAACCCACTTCACCCTACCATAAGCTTTGCTCATATCCAACTTCATAGCCATGAAACACTTCTTTCCTATGCAATTAGTCTTCATATGGTGCAAAGACTCAAAAGCTATTAAGATGTTATCAGTAATCAATCTATCAACAATAAAAGCACTCTGAGTTTCCAAAATAATAGAATCAAGTAGGGGCTTAAGATGATTAGCAATCACCCTACTAATAATTTTGTAAATTACATTGCAAAGGCTAATAAGTCTAAAATCAGAAACTCTTTCCAAATTTTTTACTTAAGGGATCAAAGTGATAAAGGTATGATTGATAGATTTGAGAATGGAACCTGAATTTAAGCTAGAAAGCATGGCTTGAGTAACATCCATACCTACATTAGTCCAATAGGTCTGAAAAAATAAAGGAGGCATTCCATCCGGTCCTGGGGCTTTTGGTGGAGCCATCTCCCTAATTGCTTCACCTACCTCCTCACTAGTATAAGGTTTGTCAAGTTTAACCCTCATCTCTGCAGTAACCACGGTTTGAACACCATCCAAAATGCGATCCAAATCATGCGGGTTGGAAGACATGAAAAGATTGGAATAGAACTCAGTTAGTAAGGCCGAAAAAACCTCTTCATCCTCCTGCCACACCCCTTGCTCATTATGCAAACCCTTAGTAAAATTCTTTCTCTTCCTTTGAGTTGTTGAAACAAGGAAGAACCTAGTATTCTAATCGCCACTTTTTAACCACTAAATGCGGGAATGTTGCTGCCACATTTGTTTTTCCTTGTCCAATAAAACATTCAATTCCTTCTTCAACTGAGTTACTTCTTCATAATTACCAAACCTGCTTGAAACCTCCTTTGCCCTCCAAAGTTGATCCTTTAGTTGCGTTATAGATTTCTATACATTGCCAAAATGATCACGGCTCCAAGCTTTCAAACCCTTCTTGCACTTTTTTAGTTTCTGAGAAGCAACAAACATAGGTGTACCATTAGGAGCACAATCCCATGCTTTGGTAATAGTCTCTCTACATACAGGATCCGAAATCTACATTGCCTCAAAACGAAAAAGTATTTGACACCATTTTTGTTGCTCACCATCCACATTTAAAGCCAAAAGAATTGGCCAATAATCCGATGTAAAACAATTCAAGTGCTTCACTTTACCCATGGGAAATTTTGCTATCCATTCATAATTAGCAACAACCCTATCCAAACGCTCCCATATCATCTCCCCCCTTCGATGGCCATACCAAGTATAATACGGGCCTGAATAACCTAGATCAACAAAACCACATTGATCCAATACATCGAAAATTTTGCATCAAATTATATGCCCTAGGAACCCCTCCCCTCTTATCCTGCACCTCAAGCAATTCATTGAAATCTCCAAAACAGTACCATGGAAGCTTCGGTTTTGAGTTTAGCATTCTTAACATATTCCATCCCTCACTTCTTCTACTAGAATTAGGCTCACCATAAAACCCAGTCAATCGCCATGCATCTTTTGACCCTCTATGGACAATCAAATCAATATGATAATTTGAAAAGCTATCCACCCACACATTAACACCTGCTTTCCAAAGAAGTGCCAAACCCCCTCCCCTACCATCAGAAGGTATTGTAAAACAACCATCAAAGAAAATCTTATCTCGAACCCACACCATACGTTCCTTATCTGACCATGTTTTTGACAAAAACACAATCATGAGATTTTGAGCTTGTACAATATCAACTAGCTCTTGAACTGCACGACGCCTCCCAAGCCCTTTGCAGTTCCATGCTCAGAGTTTCATGGCTGTCGGCGGGGCTGATCATCAGCCTCTACTGTCAAATCACATGAGCATGTAGCCCGTCTCTTATGACAACCATTATCCTCCTCTGTATCCTCTTCACAATCCTGTCTCATCCATTTAGCCACAATTGATTCCAAAAGGTCATAAGACAAGCCCGACTTCCTAGCTATCCTTGTGAATCATGGCATTTTAGGAGCAGTACTACCTAGCACGGACTGAGCAAACAAGTTCTTTAGAAAGTTTGTTGGCCCCACAGCTTGAGACCCAACCCCACATTGCTGAACAACCAACTCACCCTCTGTATCTTCCCCCATGTCATCATACCGTGTCAACTCCCCATCAATCTCATTCAACTGATCTTGGAAATTATGATGAGAAACAGACACAGGTTGGTTTACTCTCTAACAAGACGCTATGCACAGATCAGCCGGGACCTTTTCCTCCTCAGTTCGAACTTCTAGAGTTAATTCCTGCGCTACCTAATCACACGTAGCAGATTTAAAGCCTTGCTTATCTTCTCCCTCACTACTTGTTTCAGTTTGCGGCTTAAACCGTCCCCTGCCACCATTGCTTCCAGGACTTGGATTACTCGTAGGTTCCTCACTAACCTCCTTCTCATAACCCGTGACACGAATAATCGTTTTCTTAGTAAGATTTGGGTTAGCAACACGTAACCATGAGCCAAATTGTTGATCGCCTTCTTTTAAGGTTCCTTTCCTTCTCTGCCATAGTGAACAATCCCTATCCTGGTGAGTTAGATGACCACACCAGTAGCATAAGTTAGGCAAACACTCGTATTTAAAACTAACCTAACTCTCCTCTCCATCGCTCAACCCAATCTTCCTACCTCTGCCCAGTGGTTTTGTAATATCAACTTGTACCCTAACCAATATAAAATTGCTGCCCTCATAATCATCACTGCCCACACCACTATTAAGCACTTCGCTTGCCACCAAAGCAATATCGATATAGCCACCCTCATGTTAGACTGCCTAATGGAAGGTCATGGACTCTGCCAGTGAAAAACCACGTTGCCAACAGGTGCTTACCAATGTAACCACTATCGTGCACTTGGTTCTTGTTTCCTTCAGCCTTAGATAGAGAGAAAGACTCCCACATATCGGACAAACTCTCCATAGCAAAATCACTCCGATGGACGAAGACGTGATCTTGGTTAAACTTTTTAGTGTATAGCTTAGACTAGTTTAGCCCATTGGGCTTAGCCTAGTATACTATACTTGTGGTTTACTCCTTTTACTTGTACTGCACACATACTTAGCCTATATAAGGCTCTCTACTGTACATTATTATACATACATCAATATACAGATTATTCAGTCTTTCTCTCTCACTTTATATTGTTAACATGGTATCATAGCCATTCCTCTGACTTTCTGGTTCCTGTGGACATCTTTGGCGTTCTTCTGCTACCTTCACCTTCATCCAGTAGTCACTGTCAGAAGCGAGTCATCGCCGTCACGCCCATAGTCCCTACAACTCTCGAATATCATCGTTCTGCTCATCCAATTGCCAAAGCAAAGGCATAGAGCAACAGAATAGCCAATCCCGAGCAAAATCCAACCAAGAACGGCCAAAAACTACATCACACGCGCCTCCACATGCCGGCCGAAGTTTCTGCCTCACAAGCACGCGCTTCACGCATCGTCAGTATCTCTCACGCGCTCCCACACGCCAGTTCCCATGCTCCCACGTGCCTCACACACCTGCTCCATTTCACGTACTGCCATGTAAGCCCTAAGGTGACATCACATTGCCACGTCAGCACACGTTAGCCGTTGACTGTTGACTTTGACCAGATTGTTGACCGTTGACTTTGACCATAGTAAAAAATTTTCAATAGGACCTATCTTGCTCAGTTTTTGGCGTAGATTCCGATTTTGAGCTCCGTTTCTGCATTTGAGGTCTCTAAATCCCAATTTTTGGTCATTTTCTTCATTATGGCTGAACAAAATGAATGAGATATCATACGTCTTATCACTATTATGCTGGATGGTCCTACTAGTTATTATGCGTGGTCTCAGAATATGATTGTCTTTCTCAAGGGTCGTAAACTGTGGAGATATGTGACTGGTTCAATTCCTAAGCCAGTACCAAGCCCTAAGTCCAAAGCCACAACTGCTGAAGAGTCGTCCAAGACTGCTGTTACAACAGATGATTATGAAGAACACCTAGAGGAATGGGAGAGTATTCAGAGTAAGATCTCATCTTGGTTTATCAATACCTCTATTCCCTCCATTCATAATCTTCTTCCTCGTCTTGAAACTGCTGAGGCTGCTCTGAAATTTTTGGCCGATCGCTATAATTGCACTAATGATTCAAGCTTGGAGTTCTACATTGAATCAAAGCTCTATCAAATGCGCCAAGAGACAGGTCAGTCTATTTATGATTTTTATTCTCAGACTTCTACTATGTGGGAACAACTCTCTGCTGTAGATCCTCCACTGGTGTGTTCTAAGGACATTGAGCTCTTTGTCAAATATATCGGGATCGTCGTAAATTTATGCATTTCATGATGGGTTTACGTGAGGATTTTGAGCCTACTAGGGCTTCTCTGCTTAGCCGATCTCCTACTCCTTCTCTTGATGCTGCAGTCAAGGAGCTCATTTCTGAGGAGAACCGTCGGCCTACTTATCACATGTCATCATCTGATCATGTATTGGCTACACCCTCTCCACAGCCTCCCATTGCTGCATTTATTGCTCCTCCACGAATAAACTCTGGGCGTCCCAACTCTCAGTCTACCAAAGGTACTCACTGTCAGTTTTGCCATAGCAAAGGCCACGACATCTCTGTTTGTCGCAAACTGCAGAAATTTGTGCAAGAGCATAATAAAGCTTCTCTTCCTCGGGCAGCTGCTGTATGTCCTTCAGATCCATCGGTTCCTACAAGTCTATATTTGGCTTCCTCACTTACTATGGTTGATATTGAGGCAGTTGTTCAACAAGTTTTATCCCGCACTTCCATTGCCCTTTCTGTCACCTCAGGTAAACAACCTTGATTTTTTGATACTACATGTTGTAACCATATGACTCCTGATGAATCCCAATTTTTTGATAAGGCACCCTTAGAACATCCAATCACCATTTACACTACTGATGGAACTCCTATGCCTATTAGTCATAAAGGAACAATCTCTTCTCCTTGTCTATCCCTTAATGACACTTTTCATATTCCAAAGCTATCTCTCAATTTGCTTTCTGTTGGTCAACTTTGTGAATTAGGCATAAATCTTCTATTTACTAATCATGGTGTGGATGTGCAGGATCCCCGGACGGGTCAAGTGCTTGGGACAGGCCGTAAGGTTGGTCACATGTTTGAGGTTCATAACTTGAAGATTCCTTCACAAGTTGTTTCTGCAGCTGCTACCATTGCCACCTCCTCACCTAATCTATGGCATGCTCATCTTGGTCATCCATCCTTATCTCTTCTTCAGTTGTTAGCTTCTCAAGGTCATTTAGGTTCAGTTCAGTTTCAAAAATTTGATTGTACTTCCTGTCATTTTGGCAAACAAACAAAATTGTCCTTTAATAAAAGTGACTCATTTTCTTCTGCCCCTTTTGATCTTATACATTCTGATATTTGGGGTCTTGCACTTGTTCCCATTGAGGGGGGATCTAAATATTTTGTCATATTTGTGGATGATTTTTCTCGATATACTTGGATTTATCTGCTTCACCATAGGTCTGAACTTATGTCTATTTACCAAACATTTCATAAAATGATTGAAACACAGTTCAATCGCACCATCAAAATCTTTCGATCAGATAATGCTCAAGAATATAATGATAAATCTTTCTTATCCTCTTGAGATAGTCATGGTACTCTTCCTCAGTGGTCTTATCCTTACACCTCTCAACAAAATGGTCGTGCAGAACGAAAACATCGTCACATTCTTGATGTTGTCCACACCCTTCTCATTTTTGCCTCTCTTCCTGAGCGCTTTTGGGGTGAGGCCATACTCACTGCTGTGTACACCATTAATCGTATTCCTTCACCAACTACACATAACAAATCACCATTTGAGCTTCTTTATGGTCAAACTCCTGACTACTCCTCTTTTCGGGTTTTTGGTTGTGCTTGCTTTGTCTCTCTTCCTCCTCATGAATGAACAAAGCTCCAGTCTCGTACTTGTCTCTGTTGTTTCCTTGGTTATGGTGTGTCTCAAAAGGGGTTTCACTATTATGATCCCATTTCTCATCGCCTTTGTGTCTCCCGTCATGTTGAGTTTTAAGAACATCATCCTTTCACGAGTCTTCAGCAGTTTCCTACATCTTCTTCCTCAGAGTCTCCCATTTTTACTGATCTTTTCCTCCCTCTCTATCCTGAACTTGTGGAGGATTCTTCAACATCGGCTGCCTCTCTAGATGACTTATCTTCGGTTCTGTCTCTGGCATATGACCTGCCTGTCTTGGATCCTGTGGCACCACCCTCTCTTGAGTCTCCTGTTGGTCCTGAACTTCGTCGTTCCACTCGGGTAAGCATTCCTCCCCCTTATCTCACTAATTATCACTGCTCTTTTGCTTTTGCCACCCTCTATGAACCTCACACCTATCGTGAGGCCCATACTAGCCCTCTTTGGTAGTAAGCTATGAACAAAGAGCTAGATGCTCTTCATAAGAATAACACTTGGGATCTGGTTGATTTGCCTCCTGGTCAGTTTGTAATAGGTTGTAGGTGGGTTTACAAGATCAAAACCAAGGCTGATGGATCTGTTAAACGATATAAGGCTCGCCTCGTTGCCAAGGGCTTTACTCAGGAGTATGGTATTGACTATGAGGAAACATTTGCTCCTGTTGCTCACCTTACATCTGTTAGATGTCTCATTGTTGTGGCTATTATTCGCCATTGGCCTCTTTATCAAATGGATGTGAAGAATGCTTTTCTCAATGGAGACCTCCATGAAGAAGTGTACATGTAACCACCCCCTGGCTATCCACACTCAGGCAGTCAAGTTTACCACCTTTGTCGTGCTCTTTATGGCCTCAAGCAAGCTCCTCGAGCTTGGTTTGAAAAGTTTAGCTCAGTTGTTGCTCGGTAGGGTTTCACTTCGAGTCCTCATGACACTGCTCTGTTTGTCCAAAGATCCTCTGCTGGTATCACTCTTATTCTTCTTTATGTTGATGATATGATTATTACTGGAGATGATTTTGCAGGTATCCGCTTTCTTCAACACTTCCTTAGTCAACATTTTGAGATGAAAGATCTGGGCACTCTTAGCTATTTTCTTGGGCTTGAGGTTACCTCATCCTTTGATGGATACTATCTTTCCCAGGCTAAATATGCTTCTGATCTTCTCTCCAAAGCCGGTATCACTGACAACAAGACTGTTTCCACTCCTTTAGAATACAATGCAAAGCTCACACCCTTGGATAGTGAACCTATATCTGATGCTACTTGCTATCGTCAGTTGGTTGGCAGTTTGATCTATCTCACTGTTACTCGTCCAGATATTTTACATGCCATGGGTATGGTTAGTAAGTTCATGGATGCACCTCGTTCTATCCACTATGCTGCTGTTCTTCGGATTCTCCGATATGTCAAAGGCACACTTTATCATGGTCTGCATTACTCCTTTCGATCTTTTCTCGAGCTTCACATTTATTCAGATGCTGACTGGGCAGGTGATCTGACTGATCGATGCTCTATCACAGGTTTTTGTTTCTTGTTAGGTACTTCTCTTGTCTCGTGGCGCAGCAAGAAGTAAGATGTGGTTTCCCATTCCAATACTGAGGCTGAGTATCGTGCCCTTGCCGACACCACATGCGAGCTTGTTTGGCTTCGCTGGCTCTTGGCTGACATGGATGCTCCACAGCCCACTACCACTCCTCTTTATTGTGACAATCGTAGTGCTATCTACATTGCTCATAATGATGTCTTCCACGAACGCACCAAGTATATTGAGATCGACTGCCACATCACTCGCCAGCATCTCAAGAAAGGGAATCTTAAGTTGTTCTCCATCTCCTCTGCTGACCAGCTTGCTGATATCTTTACCAAGACTCACCCGCCTGGTCATCTTCGAGATCTTATATCCAAACTTCAGTTGGCTTCCTCCTTGCCACCTCAAGTTTGAGGGGGGATGTTAGTGTATAGCTTAGACTAGTTTAGCCCATTAGGCTTAGCCTAGCATACTATACTTGTAGTTTACTCCTTTTACTTGTACTGCACACATACCTAGCCTATAAAAGGCTCTCTATTGTACATTATTATACATACATCAATATACAGACTATTCAGTTTTTCTCTCTCACTTTATATTGTTAACAAAACTTATGACAAGGAAACAAAAAAACAATAGCCTCACTCAAGGAGTAGGCATTTATTCTACAGACGGCAAAGGCTACGAGAGACCCTAGGTCAGAGAAACAACTAGTAAGGTACTTAAATAAGACTTGCTGGGATGAGTTCGTCCTCTTTTAATTTGATGATTTTTCTGGCTGGACTAACTAAATAGTAAGTGTATGGCCTATTCATTATATATAAATGAAAATAAACTAAAATGGTAAACATTTGTGGCTTCATGTGATGGTCCTCGATCCTTGCAAGCAATCTTACAGCTAGTATCATTCTTCTTTGCTGCTAAAGTCAATCTTCAGCACCATTTTAGAAGAACATATATGTGGAATATAGAAAACCACCTACAATAATAAAATTACTATCTGGATTCTGAAATATAAATAACTATATATATATATATATATATATATATATAAGTAATTAAGTAGTAAGCATGAATCCCTTCAATTACCAATAAATTAATTAAAAAAAATATGAAACAAAAGTTAAAAGATATAAGAGTATTCCAAACCCCATCTTCCTTATTTAACATCGCTATCTCCTACTTTCTTACATTTATAGAAAAATCACGTTGAGTGGGATATCAAGTTGTCTTCCCTTTTTATATATTTTAAAAAAAATGTTAAAACCTATTACACATTTGTGTGGATCCACACAAGTGTGTAATAAACATTTCCCAAAAGAAAAGTAGTGTTGGAATGCATGATCAGCATCTTTACACTCATATTTTTCTCTCTCACTTCCCTGTCCTATATCACATATCACCATTTTATCTTCTTCTTCTTCTTCTTCTTCTTCTCTCTCTCTCTCTCTCTCTCTCTCTCTCTCTCTCTCTCTCTCTCTCTCTCTCTCTCTCAATTCCATCACTCATGCCCGCTCTCATTTGCCTTGAATAACACTTCAGAATTATTCTACCAACAATATAAGCTACTTTGCGGTCTATACATGCTCTTCGTGTCACTTGCGATATATTATTATATTCTTCTTCCACATATGTAATGAATTATCAATTAAACACTTAAACTCACTGAAATCAAAATTCAACCCCAATTATTAGTCTCTAATTTTATTGCCTTTTTGACTTTGTATTAAGTTATAGAGTTGGCTGGTTGGTGTAAAATTATAAATGGCGTTAATATAATATAACCAATCCCACTGTCGGGTTTTCCCTTTGCTATAAGGTGTTTAAAGCAAAAAATTTTCCGGATTGTTCCATTCTTGAGGTTAAAGATTCGCCCTTAGGATCTTATGCCTAGAAAAGTATTTTAAATACAAGGAATGTCATCAAAAAGGTATGGTGTGGCAAGTTGGGAGTGGGCATTTTGTGTACATTAGAGAAGATAAGGGCATGTTTAGTAACTGTTTTCATTTTCTATTTTCCTTTTCTTGTTTTCAAGGGAAAAAGAAAAAAACAATTTTTTTTTTTTTTCAAAATGAAAAACGCGTTTGGTTAGTTTTTTTGAAAAACAAATTTTTGAAAAATAGAATTCAGGAAATTTTTTTGGTAGTTGTTTTTGAAAAAGTTGAATTTTGTTTTCTTTGGTTAATTTTTTTTTAAAAAAAATTATATTTATTCTAATTCAAAAACACGTTTGCTCCAAAGTATTTAAAACCCTTACACCTAAAGAAATTATAAATCAATTTTTTTGTATATAACATTCAAGCCTAAAACTTTAATCATATAAGTAAGATTGAAACTATAACAATTATCAAGTGTTATAAAATGGTTAATTCAAACCATTCTAAACAACAACTAACATTAATAGCAACTACAAACACAAAACAGCAACAATTGACAAGAGCTATGTCAGGTGCAAGATGAAAAGATTCTAAGATAATAATAATAATAATAATAATGTATATATATACATCAATACATGTGCCTGATACCTTAGTAATGAAAGAAAAAGAAAGTATTTATCAAAGAAAAGAAAAGAAAAAGGAAGTACTGGGGAAAACAAAAAGTTAAGAGCATAGGCTACATGGTTGGTGGAAATGAATTGATACTAAAAACAAGTTTGAAAAATATTCTACACTTTTGAGTGTTTCATAGTTCCACCTAACCATCTGACATCATTGAATAAATATGAGATAAGAAAATTTGAAAGACACAAAGTTGAAAGCATGTAGTGCATTAGCAGTGAAGAAACTAAAGACGCAGGAAAAAAGAAGAAGAAGAAGAAGGAGAATAAAGAAGTTGCAGTGGCAGCTACAATGGAGAGGAATGGGATCTAAATTAGAAAAGGGTATAGAAGGGAAAAAAATGAAAGATTTGGAGCACAAATCTCAGTCATTAGGCACCAAGTCAGTGAGTCACAGACCCATTTTTCTCATCTTCTTCTTCCTTTTCTTTTTCTTTTTTCTTCTTGTTTGTACACACACATGTGCGTGCACACACACACACACACAAAGAAAAAGAAAAGAAAAGGAGAGTGAGATAACGAATAGAAAAGGGATAGTAGAATCTAATGAAAAACAAGAGGCAGTCATGAAGGACAATCCGGTGAAGAACATTCACTTAGCTTACAAGTGTTTCTCTGAATCAAGCTTTTCTCTAAGCAAGATGGAGGCAGTGGAGGCGCAGAGGAGAAGATATAAAGGGTATCAGATACTAGGTGCTAAAATAGTGAGTGAAAAAAAAAAAGGAAGCGCAGGAAAAACATTTTGTTAGTGTTGTGGGTCAAACCAGTGTGCTGGTTCATTAATTGGCTATGCCTCAATGTGTTTTAAGTGTTTTTTTTCCATGTTTTCTAAAGTAAGGGAAAATTGAAAAATAAAAACAGTTCTAGACCTGTTTTCAGTTTCCTTCACAATATGAAAATTGAAAATAGTTTTTGATTTTTGCCTAAAAACAGTTACCAAACAAGTTTTTTGTCGTAGGAAACAGAAAATTGTTTTTGAAAACATAAAACTGAGGAAAAAAATAGTTACCAAACATAACCTAAATGGTTTCCTGATAAATGCTGTAGAAAGGTCATCTCACCACCACCTTCTCTCTCTCTAGATATTAAGGTTAGTTCTCTCATTGATGCTTCTAGTTGCACTAGACCATGATTAATTAGTCTAGCAAAGTTTGTTTTGTTCTGTTTGTTTTGTTTTTTGTTTAATTTTTTTGGGTTAAATAATAGCTTAGCAAAGTTAAGTACTTGGAATTGGATTCTAATCATCCTCATTTTCTAAATCTTTGTATATAAGCAAGTGATCTTATAACCCTGACGTGGTTGACACCAAGATAGAACAGAACAAGATCACTGGAGAATGGAAAGTCATCAAGCGAATGTCCTCTGACTTGTTAAACAATTTGAAAAATATCACCGTGGATTTGATCATGTACAGGTGATATACACACACTAGTATCACACGCTCTATATGCATGATTAGAGCTTCTTCTCTCTTTTTTTTTTCTTTTTTTTCTTTTTTTTTTAGTATAAAAAAATTCCATTCATTCCAATTTGGAATTTATGCATTTGTCCAATTAGGTTTATACTGTTGACAATCATAAAAATAGCGTTGGGTCACTTTATTTTAATAAAAAAAAGTTTTAACCGGCTTTAATATGAAAAAAAAAAAAAAAAAAAAAAAAAACTCAAATTAAAAATTATATTTATAATGATGATAGCGGGTAGGATTAGGATTTGAGTCCGGCAGGCAATCTAAAGACAAGATTAAAACAACTAAATTCACTTTCAAAAAATGAAAATTTGAAGTGGATAAGCTTGTGTTGGAATGGAATTCACCTTCTGCGTGCAAGACCAAACCATGATGTGGGATAAAAACTTGGTCCAAATTGGGTTAAAGTAAACCTGGAAGGCTCCTATGGTAACTCGGAAATGATTGGCAGTTGGGGCATCATTAGAGACAACCGGGAAAATTAGATTTAAGTCTATTCCAAAGCTATAGATATTGCTACCAACTACGTCTGGTTTACTTCCAGTAAAATTTTAACATGATATCTCTTATGCATTAAGCAAAAGTTGCCAAATGTATTAAACAAAAGTTACCGCATAATCCAGTGGTGAAGCCACATTGAGATCGAAGGGGGCCATGGCCCCCCCAAATTTCTTTTTAAAAATTCAGTAGATAGACTCTGAATATGAGTAATTCAAGCAATTTTACTGTTCAGAAGATAAGATATGAGACTGCCCCCCCAACAAATATCCAAGCTGCAGTTGATCTGAATCTGAGCAGAACGACCACACAAGTGAATTTTTCACTCTTTTCTTAATCTCTATCTTTGATTTCTTATTCCGGCGTTGGACTCATCACTAATTAGTTTCCTCTAGTTTTTTTTTTTTTTTTTTTTTCTTTTTTACGTCCCAATCCAATCGCTCATGACTTTTCTTCTTTACTTCTTCATTCAAGACAGTATGGTGTGTCAAATAGTTGTTTCTTTGCATGTTATGGTTTGCTCTAGGTTCTACAGCGTGTATGGTCTTCAAAAGCAAAAGTAAAATTCTACTCTCCTGGTATGACTTTTCTTGTCTTCTTTATTTGTTATTAAAATTAATAAATATATTATATAATATATAGATATAGTAAATTAGTAAAATTGGTTATATTATATTATAAATAATATAATATAATGTGTATTTTGTTATTTGATTAGATTTTTTTTAATTCAATAATATTAGTCTATTTATTAGCAATCTTTAACCTATTAATATTATTTTTTTTTATTTTTTTTTATCTTAGTCGTTACTTGATGGCTTATAATTTAAGTTGAAAATCTAGAGATAAATTTAAAAACTATTAATTCATTTTTCAAAAGAAAGGAATATGATTATTTAGAATATAATATATATTTTTTATTTTAATACTATTTTAGACCTTTGTATATGTTGTTGGTATAGTATATATATAGCTAATTTATATATATATATATATATATATGTGCATATTTTTTATTTGACTCTTTCAAAGATGAATTCGTAGCTCTGCCACTTATGATATCCGTTCCATTTATACAGTTAGACCGATTTTCTTTAAAAAAAAAACAAAACAAAACAAAAGAAGAAAAGAAACTCTGTTTCACTTTGCGCTGTAAAAAAAAAAATTACAAAAATCCAATTATCACAACAAAAAACACATCACAAAAAGAGAAGCAAAATAAGGAGTAGAGTGTACATGAGGATTGTTCGCAGAGACCTAGTTCCTCATGGTCCTGGTGGTGTTAAGGTACGTACTTTGTACAACTGTTAGTTAATAAATTTTTCTAATACTTTCTGAAAAAAATTAAGAATTTTTTTTTGAATTTTTCTAATACTTGAGAAGTAGTCGGTTTGCAAGTCTCTTTTGTGTATAGTTCTTTATGGCAATCTTATTATCGGAAATCTTAATAACAATGGGACTTGGAAAAGAATTCCTAAGCGAACTCATAAAAGTAAGTGGACTTAGAAAAGAATAACTAATTAATTAAAAACCAAGCCAAATAAAATAGAATCATTTCTCTTGTTTATTAATTTAACTAGTCGCTAACCTGTGCGATGCACGGGATAGTTAAACAAAATTGAGTTAAAAATGAAGGAAAATAAATAATTTAGTTCAAAATAAAGATTCAACTAAAAAAATGGTAAAAAGTACAATTAGTTTTTACTTTCTTTGAAATTGAACCTAAAAACAGAACCATACATATGTGAGGACAATGAAAATGATATCAAAGACATTAAATTCACAACTACATTAAATTTAAAGAACAAAGACATTTGTTTCACAGCATTATATTAAATGATTAAAGCCTTTAAAATGAGTGAGGAAGAACAAACTTTTGCAGACCGAGAACAGAGAGTAATTTGGTAGAATTGTAAAGTAACGCTTTCTTTCATATGCAAAAATATCATCCAAAGTATAAAGTGTCAAAAATATCATCCAAAGTATAAAGTGTCTAATGGAACCATAGAACATGAAAATATGTGCTCGCCAAGATACAAATAGCTTAATTAAATTTATGACTAATCAACAATAGCATGGTGTGGAAATTGTTTACCAAAAAAAAAAAAGGAGTATCTAACGATCAAACATATGTATCTAACAATTCTAACCATAAAGCAACTACAACATGAGAATTTGGCTCAAAGTATTAAAACAATAACTAAATTTACAAAATACCCTTTATATATATTTGTAGTGATGGTGTCCTTTCGGGAAAAGATGAACAAATGAAAATCAATAAACTTACTATTATGTATTGAACACTATTTTACAACTAAAATCTCATACTACTCTTAATATGATTCTTCTTTGTTTTTTTTCCTTGAATGCTTAGGCTCTCCAAGTGCCACCAGTAGATGGAAGAATTGGAGCTTGAGCTTCATAGCTTTGGTGATATAAAAGCTTTGATTGCTTCATTCTTCTATCAGGCACTACAACTAAAGCTCCCCCATCATAACTATCCTGCCTTGCAAAACTTCACAAACAAAAGCGAAATTCCAGCATTTTCATTTCCTACTTTTGCAGCCCCCAATCAGACTAACTAATAGATAATTTGAAATGGCTATCAAACATTGACCATGATACTTGATAATAAACAAAGGCTGGGAAGTAAGAGATCAACATATCTGATAACAACAATCAACACTTACCAATTATAATTCACTAGCACTAATATCACAGGACACACAAAACTAATATGAAATTCATGACAATTGAAGATAAGCCAAAGACAACTGTTACAAAAACTAGTACTATGAACAACAATTTTGAACCTTCCGCACTAACCAAACACTGCCACCAACAAAGTGAAGGGAAATTATCAGAATCCTTTTGGTCTAGAAATTATTTTGGAAAAAATCATGCTCTCAAAACCTTTAGGTACCTAGAATATTAAACTCTTCAAGAATATGTAAATAACAATAAGGCACTCACCTGGAGTAACTGGGTCATGTTCAACCTCTTTATTTGTAGTTGTCCGCTCCAAATGCTTTAGAGCATTTGCAACTAAAAAGACCCCAACAACAATTGTAGCTTTTTCCCATTTCATATATAAATTCAGTGTGATTGGTTTGATTAGTGAAAAACACACCTAAGTACTTCCTGTTTTGCACTTCACCAAGCACCTTATTTGCATCCCTCTTCCTTAAAAAGAAAAGAAAGAAAAAAAAAAAAAAAAAACAGCATGAATAACATTATCTACTGTGGGTTTCGATTACAAAATCTCATCAAGATTTACAAAATCTCACACATTATTTCAGCTTACTTAAGCATAACTCCTAATTTCTCACAAACCAAAAACACAATAAGTAAATAAAGTAAGATCTATATTTTCTTATTTACATGACATTCAAAGCAACCTTAAAAATGGTTTGCAGACAACTATCTGGAGAAAAAAAAAAAAACTCCTTTCACATATTCTTAGAGATTAAAATTACACAACAAAGGATCTCATCAATTGTTATGCTATTTCCAAATAAAGTAGAATCGATTCACAATGATGGAATTGCCCACCAAAGCAATTCGTTTTTATTTCTAATTGAAGAGACAAAAACACAAACCATAATAAGAAATGAATGTGCTAAAAAAAAAGCAACTGGTGACAAAACATGACACTATGGTTGTAGATTTAAAATACAGCATGTGACCACAAAGTGCATTGAGCACCAGAAATATTGGACTGTAATGATGTAATTGAAGAAGTTGATCACCAAATATGTTACTGCATATTAAATTAACAACATAGTAAAGAATACAGTGTGTTTGGGGGCAGATTTAACTATACATTTGAACCTAAAATTTAAATCTTTATCAAATTTAAATAAGTCTATAATCATTTCTATTAAAGATGAAGAATAATTGATTGATAGCTGCTATCATAGGCGGTTTGCCAGCTGAGAAAATTGCTGCAGAAGCCAAGAAGTCTGAGTTTTTTTTTTTCTAAAATATAACGACTCTATAATTGTGCAAAACTTCATTGTATAAAGTTAAAAGTTATATATTCTATACAATTAAAAGTTATATATTTTACTGATAGATTGAGAAATAAAACTACAGTCAAGAAAATGAATAAACTTGACATCTACACTACTTTAAAGAACAGAAAATCAAGGTTATGGCTTAATTGATTTGATACACTCATCATTTGCTGATCATAAAGGCAAAAAAATATTAAATTCCCATATCATTTGCATCTTTTTTTAAAAAAAAAATAGATAGCTTCAGCAATGCAATCAACTGTTGAATTTATTTCTAATCTTCATTTGCTGTTTGGTTTTATTTCTAATTGAGTTTGAGATATAGATGAGACTTAAAGAGTCCATATCTGTATCAATTTTCCTGGGCTCTTCTCTCTCCCTATCTCTCTGTTTCTCAATTAATCAATTATATCTCTGTCAAAGACCCAAACTCTCAGACCAATAATAAAGATTCAATTTTGAATGTGTGTTTGTCTTCCTTATAATCTCAGAAACTGAGTCGTGTGTTCAAAACCAAGCAGCAAACCATTACTACCAATCCATATAACAAAATGTAATAAGGGAAACAAAAATCATCAAGCAAAAGAATGGAGGATACCTCAATCGAAGCAGCCACGTTCTATGAGGAGAGTAAGACAGGAAGGAACTCAGATACACTGTGAGAAAGAGAAAGGCTCTTCTTCAATCCAGAGAGCTTGCAGTTGTTGTGGGTGGTGGTGGTGGTGCTACTTGCTGAGTTGTGGTGGTTGTGGATGAAACGAAAAAGGAGAAGGGGATTAGGAGAAATACGGTCTAAGGAAGGAGAAATAGGGTTTGTGGGTATGGTGGGTTTTACGTTTATAGGGTTTTAGAAAAGTTTTAGGCAAAATTTGCCAAACAATACAATTTCCAAAATATTTCAGCCGGATAGCACGTTTTCAAACTTATTTAGTAAGTTGGACTCTTTTTGAAAGTCGATTTTAGTAAACTCAACTTCCAAGCGAATTTAACCCCTCATCCAGCAAGTAAATAAGTCTGATTTGTACTGCACCTGGAAGTCGAGTTCAACATACTCGACTTTCAGTGGAAGTCGAGTTTGTTAAACTCGACTTTTAGGTGTTCTACACTTTTGCAGAACTGATTTTTTGTAGGAAGTCGAGTTTGTTAAAATCGACTTCCAAAAAGAGTCCAACTTACTAATTAAGTTTGAACGCATGCCATCTGCCTAATTTTTTCTCGAAAATATACTGTCTAGCAAATTTTGCCAAAGTTTTATGTTGCGTGAAAAGTTTTTTTTTTATAATTTTTTTATGTGTTTATGTTTTTTTTTTTTTTTAATATTGTGCTGATGTGGAAAATTGTGGGAGCTTCAAAAGTTTCGGTTTTATATGTATATATATATATATATATATATAGATTAAAATTCATTTATTTGCATTTAAATTATATTGTCAAATAAGTTAAGAATTAAAAGAATAAAAATGATGTGAAAAATTGTAAGCACTTCAAAGTTTATGAAATCAAAAATAAGTCAAATGTTTCAGTTTTATATTATATATAGATTAATTTAAAGACTAGAATAAATAGTGAGGAAGTACCATAACATCCATGTTATCTAAAGATCCAAACAAAGAGTTCAAATAAATTAAACGCCCACTATTTAGCAATAATAATAATAATAATGTAAAATAAATATAACTTTAACTTTTTAACCCACCAAAAAGCATTCACATCAAGAATGCTAAAAAATATTTAAAAATCTTTTTTTAGAGAGTTTCATCTTATAGCGTATAGCTCTTTATCATCAAACTAAAACATCAATCAGTTTTTGGTGTATGTAGGAATTGAATCCCAAATCTCTTATACAACCATCGGAGACTTTACCAGTTAAGCTAAAAAAAATAACTTTTAGCAACTCAGAGCATTCACAGTAGTGGAGCTATATTTTTATCTATTTGGCACCACAAAAGTTACTTTATCTATTTTATTTACTCACATGCTGCTGTAGTGGATCTATTTTAGCTTTCAATACAATAAAATAATATAAACATCATAATAAAATAATATATCTACTACAATAAAATAATACATCCAACTGCAAAAAAAAAAAAAAAAAAAAAAAAAACCCACAAATATTCTAACCAACAGTGTGAACACAAAATAAAATAATGTTTTTCTTTTTTTACCTTTGAGCTATAGTGCACAGCTATCTTTAGCTATGCACTGTAGCTGAAAAGCCAAAATTTTTTGCTATAGCTCCACTGCTGCAGCTCCAAATAGCTTTTTAGCTTTTTAGCACCACTACTATAAGTGCTCTCAAAACACTACTTTATCTATTTAACACCTCACTTTATAATACATTCAATATCAAATGTTTTATTTTTTTTTACCACTCTATTAAAATATTATTTATTTATTATTTTTAATTCTTTTTTATTCTCACCTCCCATTCAATGTCACCACCCAAGCCACCACAAATCTACAACCAACAACCAACGGCCTCAACCCACTGGCACAACAACCTCAACCTACCGGCCTTAACCCACAGCACAACCAACCATGGCACAACCATCAATTTCTCTCTCTCATCCTTTCTCGGCCTCAACCCATGGCACACCAACCACCGAACCCACCATTCTTCCCCAACAACCTAAGCAAAAAAAACCCATCATCATTATCTAGCAACCCAGCTAGACAAAACTGCTGCCAGGACACCATTGAGCAACCCAACAACCCACCACCGTTGAGAAACACCACCAGTAAGACAAAAACAATCGAAATCCACCGAGACAAAAACGACACTACCAAGATGAGAAAGAATCGGCACCATCGAGACAAAACAACCAAGACCCACTAGCCACTAAGACCCACCAAATTAGACCCATGAAACCCACCAAATCAAACCCATGAAGCACTATGCCTTATGACCTTAGAGGGAGAAGAGTGGTGTTGGGTATTTGGCTTTAGTTAGAGGGAGAAGGGAAGAACTTGGGTTTTTGGTAGCGTGGATTGAGGGAAGGGAAGTAGTGTGAGGCATGGGAAAAGGGAAGGGAGCTTGGTAGTGTGGGTTGGGGGAGAACTAATAGTAGCCATTGAGACCCCTCAAATTAGACCCACGAAACCCACCAAATCAAACCCATGAAGCACTATGCCTCATGACCTTAGAGGGAGAAGAGTGGTGTTAGGTTTTGGCTTCGATCAGAGGGAGAAGGGAAGAACTTGGGTTTTTGGCAACGTGGATTGAGGGAAGGGAAGTAGCGTGAGGCATGGGAGAAGGGAAGGGAGCTTGGTAGTGTGGGTTGAGGGAGAACTAACAGGGAGAAAAAAAAAAGAAAAAAAAAAAAGGCAGCATGTGATGAGGTGTGAGAGAAGGGAAGGGAGATTGTTAGAGGCATGGGTTGAGGGAGAACCAAAAAAGAAAAGGAAAGAGGCAGCGTGTGATGAGAAAAAGAGAAAGAGCACGCATATGGGGGATAAAACAAATGATATTTGGTTTTAACGTTTAGCTTCAGTGAGTTGCTAGAGATGGTAGTTCACTGTAACTGAGTATAAAACATTTTAGCATTTGACATATTTGATGTAGTGTGTTTTTTTGTGTGTTGGTTGTTAAATTAGCATTTTAGCATTCTTAATGTGAATACTCTAACCCCTTGACATGTTGACAAAATAGAAAATCCAAGATCCAAAATAACTCTTTTGGTTGATAAATAAAATGCACAGCTTTCCATCAAAAAATAAAAACACACAATTGAGTGCAAACAAAAGCTTTGTGGAGAAGAAAGCAAGGAACAATGCAACAAAAGATTTAGGTAAAGGACAAAACCAAGTGAAGTGTGAAGAAACTGCAATAAGACATTCCTAGATTACAAGAACTATTACTCAACCAAGCATCCATTGTGTGCCTTATACAACCAAGCTATGCCTATTGAACCATCATCATTTTCCCAAGTTGTAAAGTTCATTGAGTGGTAGCAAGCAATGCAAGAGGAGTTCACTGCACTCAAGTCAAATGACACTTGGTATCTATGTCCAAGACTATATAATTGAAATGTGATTAAAAAAAAAAAAAAAAAAAGTGGGTGTACAAAGTAAAACAAAACGTTGAAGGATCTGTTGAAGGCAAGATTGGTTGCAAAGGGGTTTCAATAAAAAGATGGTTTAGATGATAAGTTAATTGTTGAAGGTTATTAGATTTGATTTTAGTATAACCTTCTTCCTCATGTTAACTTTATTGATTGTAAATCTCTTTGTGGAAACTGAGTTGGGGTTTGTGGATCTAAAAAGGCACTTATCCTTATTAGGATATGCTTGGTTATTTTAGGATTTAGTGGTTTTTAAAAAATACATTTATTTGTTTCTAAAATTTTTAATTTTTCTTTATTGCAGGTCATGATAATTGCAAGTTTCCATCTAGGTATTTGTACATAATTAAATTTTTTTTTTTATTTGGTTATAAATAGGCCTGTCCATACCCAACCGTGACCTGACTAATCCACCCGACTTGTAGCCACCCAAATCGAAATCATCCGATTCTAGGAGAGAGTTGGTTGGCAACATGTCTTAGAGTGCCACAACTGACGCCATTGAGTCCAATGACTGGTCTCCTTCTCCAAAACTCGAGCCACCCTATTCAACTGGTTAAGCCCTTGAAAAAGGGCAGATCTACCCTGATTTGGCGACAACATAGTGGTTTTCACACAAATCCTATGAAGATCTGATAAGATCAATTAAAGGAAATGGTGATTAAGGGTTGTGTTTGAGGCAACCAACCTCCAAAGAAAGAAAGAGAAATGAAGAATAAGAAGAACAGAGGGAGATTGAGAGTTTAAGGAAAGAAGAATTCAGTAAAATGTTTATTGTTTATGCTTAATCCCCGTATCTCTCTCTCTCTACCTTTTATACATTTCAGCCCTCCCTTTGCTGGCACATACAACTGGCACAGCAACTAACTACCCTCTTGTAACTACTTTAGCTGGCACATACAGCTGGCACAGCACTAACCTCTTACACACAGAGCACTACACATGCTAATACAACACACACAACATACTACTAACAAGTCAATACAACTCCTATCAAGATCTTGTGGTTTTTGGTTAGATCTTGTCATTTTTTCTCAAATTCGGCCATGATCTAGTGGTTTTTGTTCAAATACAGCTCAAATTCGGTGGGTTTTGCTTAAATCTGATGAAAATCTTGTGGTTTTTTGCTAAGATCTAGTGTAATTTTGCTTAGATCCAATGGGTTTTACTCAAATCTAGTGAAGATCCAACAAAAAAATGTAGATCACCGCTGATTGGAACCTCCGACAACATCATTGTTGGCTTTGATTGACCCAACTGCTGATCAACCGAGTCTGATCCAACTTGACCTGTGGGTTTTCTCGGTCAGTAGCGAGTCTTTTTCCTGGCAACCCGATGTCATCAGGTCGGTTGTGGGTTGGGCACAAACCTGACCTGGATCGACCCGTGGACACCCCTAGTTCTAAATGTGATAAGATATGCTTGGTTTGATTATTGAGAAATTTTAATGCTTGGATTGGTATGAATATGTCTTAGTTTTTCCATTAACCCTTTGTTTGTTTTGAATTAAAATATTTTTTGAAAAATGTTTTCCATTTTCATATGTTTGTTTACAAGTAAAATACAGTCGACACTTGTAAAATTGGGTGTCTATATTCACCCTTTTTATTTTTATTTTAAACCAAATAAATAAAATTTATATTAATTTCTAATCTTTTCACTTTTTCATTGTTCCAACCAAACACACATGAAGTAAAAGAAAATATATTTTTTGCTTCTGATATTTTTCATCCTCCCACTTTTTCTATCTATTTTAACCAAATTAGTTTTTATTTTTTATTTTTATTGTTAAACATATGTCAAATGGAGTATAAGATGGTCCACAGAGATGGATCCAGAGTTGAAACCCAATAGACAAGTGTTTTTTTTTTTTTTTTTTTTGATGAGCAAAAAATGGGTAGGGGGCGACCAACGTGGCAATTTTATTTGGGTGTGACCATAGTAGTACCCTACCCATTGGGTCCAAGGCCCAACTTGGGTGCAGAAGGACCACGATGAGCCATAGCTTCTCAACCACACGAAGGACACTAGTGTACCTTGAATTGATAAGGGAGGTAACCCAAGTAAGTTCATATTTGGAGTCGAGTCTTGGACCTCACACTCAGTGCATCTTGTGCATCACCCAAGACCACTAGATTGGTATAGTCAAGTGTTTTGTGCAATAAAAACCCAAGATCATGCTAGAAAATAAAAAATTCATTCATATTACACCTTACAAGTAGGATTTCTTTCTAAAAAAAAATAAAAAATAAAAAATACTGTATAGGATGTGATTTACCAATTTAGTTTAGAAAAATAGACCATCTCAGGATACAAGGGGTGGACAATATGGTAATTTAGATAAGGATAAAAAAGAAAGAAAGAAGAAGTTAAAAACAATCTCAGACTTGTTGTACTTTCGTTTATAAAATTTACTGTAAAACTGTTGTAACTTGTTAAGGCAAATTTGCTAAATAGACTGATTTTAGGAAATATTTTGGTGAAGAGTATGCACGTCAAAGTATTTAGTTAGTTAGACTGATTTTGGAACTCGAGTTTGCTAAACTCGAGTTCCAGCCCAAAAACACATGGAACTTGAGTTTGCTAAGCTCGAGTTCCATGTGGGTTTTTTTTTTTTTTTTTTTAAATTCCACATTAGATTTATGTTGAGATTTTTGGGTTGGAACTCGAGTTTGGCAAACTTGAGTTCCAAAATCAGTCTAAGTAACTAAATACTTTGATGCGCATACTATTTACCGAAATATTTCCTAAAATCAGTCTATTTAGCAAATTTTGCCTCCAAAGAGAAACCTATAGATTCTCCACAACTTGACCCTAGCATCCTCTTTCTCTCTTCAAAGAAGAAGGAAAAAAAAAAAAAAAAAACATCACGACAGAACGAGAAGCGAATTAAGGAGTGGAGTGTGTGTTTGTTGGTGAAGAAAAGTAAAGCATGAGGATCGTTCGCAGAGACCTAGTTCCTCACGGTCCTGGTAGCGTTAAGGTACTTACTTTACTTTCTACAAAACTGTTTCTTAATACTAAAATTTTCTATTACTTTCGGAAATATTAAAAAAAAAAAAAAAAATTAAGAACTTGTTCTTTTGAATTGTGAATTCAGATGGTACCAGTGGATGCCGATGATTTATGGTTTGTTTATAATCTCATATCCCCTGGAGATTCTGTCATGGCTGTCACTGTCAGGTAAATAATTATTTTTATTTATTTATTTATTTAAAGCCTGAAAACTTTTTGTTACAGTAATTTGTAATTAGTGTTTTGTTTCCCAACCACAATTAAATTCAAGCCAAGGAGCCTTTTAGCTCAATTGAGAAAAAGGGTCTTCTAGTTAAATTTAAACACATGGTTACATTGAATTTAATTGTTCTTGGAAAAGATAACATTGTGTACATTCCATTGGTCAACACAACACAATCGGGTGTGAATTCAATTGGGGAATCTAATATATTGCACCCTAGGAACTGTACGTAAAATTTTCGGATAATGCTCGTTAGGCTTTGGGAGCACACAATTTTAGAATTTGTTTGTTTCATTGGAAAATAGTTTCAATGCTTTGCGCTGTTAAAATATATGTTAGTCTCTAAAAGTTTGAATTGAATCAGAGTTACGTAATTAATTTGAGGGGTCTAGAGTAACTAGATTGTAATAACTCTTCACTTGGAAGCATTTTCTTTTAATAAGTAAAAAAAATAAAGGAATATATGGAGATATAACTTGGTGTGGTTTTCAAAAGAAGCAAAATTAAGTCTTCAAGTGTAACAGGCAAACAATAATTAAAAAAAGGGAAAAGTTCTAAGACTAGACACAACTACTCACTTAAAAAGTGATAAATGAAAAAAAATAAGTGAATTGCTTTTTCTTTTTTTATCTCCTGATTATGCCTTTTGCTCTTATGGAAAATAGGCTTGTTGATTGCTTTTATGAATAGGCTTTGATGGTTTGGGATATAAGTCATTTTTTCAGTGTTGCCTTTCTAATGAATTGCAATTCGATTGATATTGCTTGCTTTTGATAGCATGTTTCTTAATGATTATTTGGATTCTTTAATAGGAAAGTTCTTAGACAAGCGGCTACTGTAGGAAGAGATGCAGAACGTATGAAATTGAAGTTGGAAATAAAAGTTGAGGAGGTATGACAAGTTTAAGACAACTGGCTCTTTTTTTTTTCTTTTTTTTTTTGGTTTTTTAATTTCTTAATTTTTATATAGTTTATTGCATTGGAGGATAAGTTTTAATGCTCTCTCTGCGCCCCCCTGGTGGCAAGGGGCAGGGTCGGAGCTAGGATTTTTTGTTTGGGGTGGCCAAATTTTGTTACTAATATATTAGTCTCGAGTCAAGATAAACCATCACACTCAAGCATAAACACACATATACAAATATAAACATTAATATTTTGATACTAGAGTAGGTCATAATTTAAAAATATATTGTATATAAAATTAATAACTTTCACATTTGTATATTCACAAGATAATTTTTTAGAGGAATTTATCACTTTTTAAACTCCAATACTATACAAAAGCTGTCTAGTTTGATATTAACATGTACAAAAAAATGAATTAGAGAAAACAAAAACTACCTTGTCTCTATAACTACTAGATCAATTGAAAATTTCTATTGGTTTTTAAGAGCATCATTGGACTAACTCAAACATTTGGGGGGGCCAACTTCTATTTTTGTAGCTAAATATTTAAATTTTTTAATACTTATACATAATATAAAATAATTTTTAAAAATTTTGGGGGGGCCATGGCCCCTTGAAGCCTTGCTGTAGCTCCGCCCCTGACGAGGGGCATGGGACTGTAGATAATTTGACATTTTGTTGACTATGCATGGAATGGTCATTTAAAAGTTGGAATGGCACAACAAGATATAGAGATTTCTAGAGAGAGTTTAGGTAATGGTGTCAAGAAGAGAAATTGTTAAGGATGCCACAAGTCATAATAGTCATAATATGCACAATCTTCCTTCAGTTCTTGCCATCTTTCAATTTCATAGTTTTACTTGAACTTCCTACAACAATTAGGGATTTGAACATTGACTAATAAATAGCATGTTATTGTTAAGATAAGGAGGAATATTGCTGAGGCTTTGTATTTAAGTCATGTTTTGATAGGGAATGTGACATAGTAAACTTTAAACCATCATAATCTATGTCTGATGTTGGCACTACTGCAGTCATACTAGTTGGGAACTTTGGATGTAATGTAAAAAAGATTGTGTCATACGCTACATTATCATGGATGGAAATTTCTTAAAATTTCTATCTTGATTTAATACTGTATCTAAATATGATGATAACAGACAGCTTATTTTGTTACAAAGAATTAATGAGTACAAAAACCCATGTACTTCTTGCTCACACTACCTCCCCTCCTTTCTCCCAAGATACACACAGATAGGAAAAGATGTATTTAATTATGTTAATGCAAAATTGTCTCATTAAGAAAGTCTTTTTCTCTTATTTTGAAAGCCAATGTGCTAAGCTTGTGTAATGTCTCATACATGATGTTTGCAACCCTACTTGGATATTTCTTTTTTAATCATTTTTTGGTATACATGTATCTTTAGACACCAATGTATGCCCACTTATAGATTAATTTGGTTCTTTGTGTGCATGGCACTTGAATTTCAACATTGAGATTGGAAGGCACAAATTATGATTATTTTATTTCCGAATTAGTAAATTGCTTGAGATGATTTTGGATAAAATGTTTTTCTTCCCCTCTCATATTCTTTCAGGTTGTAGATTATGACTCAGTAGGGTCTGTTTTGCGCATACGGGGGAAAAACGTTCTAGAGAATGAGCATGTAAAGGTAAATGCAATGCTAAATTGAAATAACTAATTATAAATTGATAATTCTCACTCTTGCTTTGTACTTATCAGTATTTCATTGCATATTGGGGCATTCCATACTTTAGAACTTGAGCTGCATCGACCTTTTGTGTTACAAAAGGTGTTGGTGAGGACACGAGGTACAAGCCCCCAATTACACGCACGTATAGGAGGAAGTGCAAAAAGAAGACAGCCCAACTTGTGGCCTTATGGATGGAGCATACTAGTTATGGATGGAGCATATCCCACCATACCCCATTGGCCTACCCATTTTGTGCTCAAGTTAGCTATTTTATTATTTGTGCTTTCTTTCGGTATCCATTCTAAAATTCAAAAAAAAAAAAAAAAAAGCCAATTTCTTTGAAATATTTGATTCTCATTATTAATTGTGGAGCTTATTGGAAATTGACTTTTATTTGGGTTATCTTTCAGTATTGTGAACCCTGTCACTACTTGACTGCAATTTACTCCTTTGATTCATTGATCTAATCTCTACATGCACTCTTGCTTGACCTTAATTTTACATTGAGAATTGGTTACTTGACCTTTTGTGAATCTCAATTGCATTCAGAAATATAGTGTGCATGCATTTATGTAGTGGTCGCATCATGCCAAACTCTGAACATCAATCCACTTCTGAACCTAGGCCCTCCTTAGAGCAAACCATAGACGACCTAGAAAAAATGTCCGTAATTTAATGGATAGGGTTGAGCAAATTGAAGCATCTCAAAGAGAGACCAGTAACCATAAAGGAGATAACATGCTTAGGCAAAATCACCACGGTTACTTTAATAGGGCTCCAAACTTTGAACATGATCACTATAATCACAATGACCCTAGGGATTTTGACGATAGGATGTTCAAGGAAAAGATAGAAGCACCCACCTTTGATGGCTGCCTAGACCCATGGGTTTTCATTGATTGGCTACGTCAGATGGATAAATTCTTTGACTACTACCATTGGGCTGAGAATAAAAGAGTGAGGTTTGCTAGGATGAAGTTAATTGGAAGAGCCGACCTCTTCTGGGAGGACTTTGAGAATACCCTTAGGCAACGGCATGCGCCCCCCATTACTGATTGGCTTGAGATGAAAGGTGTACTCTCAAGGAATTATCTTCTTTCAACTTATAGGAGCTCCCTCCTTAAGGAATGGGATCGCCTAAAGCAAGGCACTGCTCCTGTGGTTGAATATATAGAGAAGTTCAAGGAGTTCAAGAGGCAAATTCGAATAGTTGAGGAAGAGGTTGTCACGCTCAATAGGTTCAAGAAAGGTTTAAATGCTAACCTACTAGGGGAGATTATCACCCGAGGAGTCACTACCTTAAGAGAAGCATATGACCTCGCTAGGAATTGTGAATTAGCATCCAAATCTATCTTTTGGCAACGTTTTGAGCTCCGAAGTGTTCCCACCAACCCTCAACCTTTTGGTAGCAAACCTAGGCTTACCTTACCCCCCTAAGGCCAACCCCAATAGCACCCCAATAGAAAAAGAGGACAAGGGAAAATGTGTGGTCAATAAGCTGTCAAGATTAGGCTCTCACCTCCAATGCTTCAAATGCAATGGGGCTGGACACATTGCAGCTAAATGTCCCTCTAGGACCCTTGTTATTCAAGAGGATGATGAAAAGGTAAAAGATGTTGAGGAGCTGGTGTATGATCCAAATGTTGAAGAAACCCAAGATGTTGAAGCAGAATGGGAAGATGATCCTAGCTACCTCGCATGCATTAGAGCCATTTCTCCCCAGGTTGATGATTTCAAGAACTTTGGTGTCCCTAGAGTGAATGTGGTAAGATGTGCTTTGGCAGAGCAAAGAGGCACTGATGATTGGCGAAGGAGTGCCATATTTCAAACTTACACTAAGTGTGGAGACAAAACCTGCAAGGTTATCATAGATAGTGGAAGTTGCATTAATGCAGTGTCTTCTAGCGTTGTTTCCCGCCTAGGCTTGAAATTGACCCCACACCCTAACCCATATAAAGTTTTTTGGGTAGATACCTCCTCCATAGCCATAAAAGAAAGATGTGTTGTCCCACTTCAATTCCTAACCTACAAGGCTAAAATATGGTGTGACGTAATTCCCATGGATGTAGGGCATATCATCTTATGTAGACCTTGGCTTTATGATTTGGATGTCACCCTTTATGTGCAATCCAACTCTTGCTCATTTATGTTTGAAGGTAAGAAAATTGTGCTCAATCCTTTGAAACCCAAGCCAATTGACATGAGCAAGAAGACAGAAGCACCAAAGGCGAAGGGCCTGAACATCATAAGCCCAAAGGCATTTGAAAGGGTAGCTGTCCAAGAATCTATTGTGTTTGTCTTAGTTGCTAGGGAACTTCATGGAGAGACCCATGAGGAGCAACCTGAAGAAGTGAAGTCAGTGCTCCAAGAATTTAAGGATGTTTTCCCTGAGAAACTCCCCGACCATTTACCACCCATGCGTGACATACAACACGCCATAGATTTTGTGCTCGGAGCGACCCTACCTAACTTGCCTCACTATAGGATGAGCCCTGCAGAGCATGCCGAGTTGCAGAGGCAAGTAGAAGAATTACTTAGGAAGGGTTTTGTTCATGAAAGCATGAGTCCTTGTGTAGTCCCTGTACTCTTAACTCCAAAGAAAGATGGAACTTGGAGGATGTGTGTTGATAGTCGTGCCATCAACAAGATCACTGTGAAATATCGTTTTCCTATCCCTCGATTGGATGACATGTTGGATATGATGGCTAGAGCAACGATCTTCTCCAAGATAGACTTGACAAGTGGCTATCATCAAATTAGGGTTTGTTCTGGTGATAAGTGGAAAACTGCCTTTAAGACGAAGGATGGTTTATATGAGTGGATGGTCATGCCTTTTGGATTGTCCAATGCTCCTAGTACCATTATGAGAATGATGACTCAGGTGCTCAAGCCTTTTATGGGGAAATTCTTGGTTGTGTACTTTGATGACATCCTCATCTATAGTAAGTCTAGGGAGCAACACTTCGACCACCTAACTCAAGTTTGTACTACCCTTAGGAATGAGAGTTTATATGGTAACCTTAAGAAATGCTCTTTCTTCACCGATAGAGTCATCTTCCTAGGTTTCATAGTATCCTCTGAGGGAGTTTTTGCCGACCCCCAAAAGGTTTAAGCGATTGTGGAGTGGCCTGAGCCCAAAAATATCCATGAAATTCGAAGCTTCCATGGGCTCACTTCCTTTTATCACCGATTCATCAAGGGGTTTAGCACCATTATGTCCCTTATCACTAACTACATGAAACAAGGGGAGTTTGTTTGGACTAAAGCTGCTGCTAAGGCTTTCAATGAGGTAAAGCAAAAGATGATTGAGGCACCTGTCATGTGTCTCCCTAATTTTACCAAGCCTTTTGAAGTGGAATGTGATGCCTCGGGTATTGGGAGTACTTAGTCAAGAGCGTCACCCAATTACTTATTTTAGTGAGAAGTTGAATGACGTTAAGCAAAAGTACTCCACATATGACAAAGAGTTTTATGCCATTATTCGAGCTCTTTGGCATTGGCGCCATTACCTGTTGTCTCAAGAATTTGTTATCTACTCTGATCATGAAGCCTTGCGCTATCTCCATTCCAAAAAGAAGCTGAATTTTAGGCACGGTAGTTGGGTTGAATTTCTGCAACGTACCACTTTGTAGTGAAGCATAGAGCGGGAGTTAAGAATAAGGCTGCTGATGCACTAAGTCGAAGGGTGTCTTTGCTATCCATCATGAGTGTTAAGGTTACTGGGTTTGAACGACTTAAGGATGATTATAAGTCATGCCCAGATTTTGGGGAGCTTTACACTAGCCTAAGTAATGTCTTATGGCCAATCCTAGATGATTATACCCTTCAAGATGGTTACTTGTTCAAGGCCAACAAGTTATGTATCCCTCGATCTTCAGTGAGAGATTTCCTAGTTTGGGAGATACATGTGGGAGGCCTTGCAGGTCATTTTGGCCGAGACAAGACAATTGAGGAAGTGGAACGTCAATTCTATTGGCCTGGTCTTAAGAGGGGTGTTGCCAAGATAGTTGGTCAGTGTTGTACATGTCAACTAGCCAAACATCTTAAGCAAAACACTGGCCTGTACACACCTCTACCTGTGCCAGATCGCCCGTGGCGGGATGTGAGTATGGACTTTGTGTTAGGTTTGCCCCGCATCTTTAGGAAGCATGATTCCATTCTAGTAGTTGTTGATCACTTCTCGAAAATGGCTAATTTCCTACCATGTTCTAAGACCTCTGATGCTTCCAAGATTGCAAAGCTCTACTTTGATGAGATTGTCAAACTTTATGGTCTTCCCAAAACCATAGTGTCTGATAGGCATGTTCGCCTCATGAGTTATTTTTGGAAGACCTTGTGGCATTTAGTGGGCATCAAATTGAAATTTTCCATGGCATTCCATCCTTAAACTGATGGTCAAACTAAGGTGGTCAATTGTAGTCTAGGCAACCTCCTTCGGTGTCTAGTGGGCGAAGCCAATCAGAATTGGGATTCAATTCTTCCTGTAGCCCAACTTGCATATAATAGCTCTGTCAATAGGTCTATAGGTGCTAGTCCTTTTGAGGTTGTGCATGGATATACACCTAGGAAGCCCTTAGATCTTTTGCCCATGTCCCCACATGTTAGGATTTCTGAGTTTGCTGAGGCATTTGCATGACATATTCATGATTTGCATAATGAGATTTGCAAAAAAAATTCAGGCAAGTAATTCTCAATATAAAATTCATGCTGACACTCATCGACGTCATGCAGAGTTTCAGGTAGGGGATTATGTCATGATTCAGATTTGACTTGAACGGTTTCCCTCTGGGACCGTTAAGAAATTGCAGGCTCGTAGTGCTGGACCATTCAAGGTATTGAAACGAATGGGCCCAAATGCATATGTCATTGACCTTTCTCATGATTATGGTATTAGCTCCTCCTTTAATATTGAGGATCTAGTTGCTTATAAAAGCCCCACAGCTATTCCTGATACCTCTTTTGATGAGTCTTTGCCTAATCCTATTGATGCCCCTATTCCCACTCCTTCACCCTTAAATTTGCCCTATGCACATAAAGAATCTATTGATGCTATTTTAGATGAGTAGATTGTTTCTACCAGGGATGGAGGAGTTCACCGTTTCTTAGTTCGGTGGCGAGGGCGACCAGAATCTGATTGCACATGGATTACTCGAGATGAGCTGCAGTGACTGGATCCCGATTTACTGGAGTACTATCAAAGCTCTTCAAATTTCCACTCGACGGGGTCGAGTTCTTCTCACCCAGGGGGAGTTGGTGTGGACACGAGGTACAAGCCCTCAATTACACGCACGTATAGGAGGAAGAGCAAAAAGAAGACGGCCCAACCTATGGCCTTATGGATGGAGCATACTAGTTATTGGGCTTGAAATTAAGCAAGCCCGAGCATTTAATGATTAGGGTTTCTTTATGCATTTTTTATTGTTAACTATTTAAACACTTTTTCATATTATTGTAAGACAGTTTTTTGAGAATTATTAAAAAGAACATGTGTTTTTTTTCATTGGTGCCGACTCCAGTTTGCTTGGTGCTGACTCCAAGCAGCCCTTAGGTGCTAACTCCTAGGGTTTATCTTTTATTCTCTTATTAGTTTGGTTGTCCTACGTCAGGTGTGCTTTCTTGTTAATTCTTTTAAGTCTCTAAAATGTACAGTTGCTCCTTTTGTTGTCCAGATAATGTTTATACCATATGACATGCTATTGGTATCCATATCAAATTTGTTTTCGGCTTTTACAAGTAGACTTACATTCTGTTGATACAAATCATGCACACCTTTTTTGTTTCTACATGCAAAACTCATGTAAAGTTGATATTAATTTCATCCATGCTTATGTTACTGTAATGTAGTTTTTATTGTAATAATACTCTATGGAAGAGGTACTGTTAACCTATGGACTGTAGGCATGCAGCTCTTGCAAGCTTGTATATAAACATTATAAATGGTTTTGGTTCTTCTATTAAGAAATCATAATTTATGATAAAAGTTATAAAATTATATGATTGACGTGATACAATGGCAATAGATATTAGTTGTAGAACATTCAAGTTCTACAACTTTTTATATATGAATTTCCCATTTGTTGTTCAACTTATACTCTACAGCATTGTTAACTGTTTTAGAGAGATTTCTAGGTAAAAGGACTATCTTCTTTCTAATTGCCATAGTTCGCAATATATGTATTGCCGTATATTTTTTTGCTTGCAATTCGTAGTTATTGACACTTAGATTGGTACATGACTTGCACATCCAAAGGGACTTGAGCTTGTGACCTTACTTGATACCCATGTACGGATAAAGGATGGAGGTGCCATTAGACCAAAGGTTATTGACTATTCGCTCTATACTTGTAAACTTTCTTTATGGAAGCATTGACCCATAAGCACCTTTCTTATTGACTTGCTTAATATATATGTACATTTATCCCAAATGACTTGCAGCTACCTTCTTAAACATGATCCAGCTACTTACTACTCGATAGTTTGTACCTAATTCATAAAAAAAATCTTTCATTACATCGTAATAGCAAAACAAATAAAAATAATTCTTATAAATAGTAGACTCTCTTGATAATGTCCTAAAAGATAGGCCATTTGAAACAACTAAGGGTCTGTTTGTTTTAGCTTAAAATGTGTGTCCCGAGTGGCCTCGGTATTGCTTAGGCATTGAAATTAGCTTTGACATGCTTGGACAAGTCTATAAAGGCTGCTTCTGTCCTCCGTCATCCAGTAATCTATGTCTCATATGGATTAGTTGATTTGCTCTTCAAAAGCTTTTTTCAAAATCTTGGATTTTGGAACGGTGATATAGGAAAGGAAGTAAATACTAGTCAGGTGCTTTGTCACAAGATCTTATGGAGCTCTTTCCCCTAGTCTATTGGTATGTGCCACATAATTTCCCCCTGGTCTATTGGTTCGTGCCAAAGAATTGAAGAAACAATTAGTTGCTTGATAACTCATTATATGGTTTCCTGTCTTTCCCCTACTGTTTGTACTCCTCTTTCTTCAAGTGGCTTGGGAATAAGGAAAGTAAGAATTTTTAATGAAGCTTTGCTTGGGAAGTGGCTATGGAGATTTGGGCTTGAAAGGGATGCCCTTTGGAGGCAAGTGATAGAGGTTAAATATGGATGTAGATGGGGTGGCTGGTCCTCCAGCCCAGTTTTTGCTCCTTATGGTGTTGGTTTGTGGAAAAATATTAGTCAGGGATGACTTTCTTTTTCTCGTTATATTCTATATGATATTGGTGATGGATCGAGGGTTAAGTTTTGGCAAGACCGTTGGTGTGGGTAGACATCTCTTGCTGTTAGCTATCCTAAATCGTTTAGATGTTGCAGAGAAAGGGAGGCAAGTGTGGCTAAGCTTATGAAGTTCACTAATGGGGTCCTTTTTGGGGATGTAAGTTTCTTTAGGGGTTTTCATGTTTGGGAATTAAAGGCTGTGTCGAGCTTCATGGATACCATATATGGCTCTTTAGCAAGGGGGTTTGGGGAGGATAAGATGAATTGGAAACTAGATAAAAAATAGGGGGTTCATGGTTAATGATTATTATAGTCTTCTAGTGGGCTCTCATGATTATTGTTTTTCCTAGAAAAGCATTTGGAAGCAAAAGATCCCTTCTAGAGTGACTTTCTTTGTCTGGACTGTTGCTTTAGGAAAATACTTGACAATTGACAATTTAAGAAAAAGGAAGATTTGGATATTGGATTGGTGTTATATGTGCAAGTGCAATGATGAATCGGTTGACCATCTTTTTATTCATTGTCCAGTTGTTATGGATTTGTGGTCTATGGTTTTGGGTTTATTTGGAGTAAGTTGGGTTATGCCACAATTAGTTGTGGGGCTCCTAGCTTGCTGGCAAGGCTGGTTTGGTCGTCATCGAAATGGGCATATATGGATAATTATTCCCCATTGTTTAACGTGTGTCTTTGGGAGGAAAGAAATAGTAGATGTTATGAAAATAATGAGAGATCCATACCAGACCTCAAGCTATTTTTCTTTAAAACTTTATTGGATTGGTTGTCTGCTTTGCAAAACCAATCATTCTCTTCTCTTCTTGCTTTTCTTGATTCTTGTAATTTTTTTACTTGATTTGTTGACCCTAGTACACTCCCTGTGTACTAAGGTGTCCCTTTTTTTGATATCAATAAAACTTTAATGAGTCACCAAACCCATGTGATGATATTTTTGTTTGGAGGTTCTCGTGTAAGGAGTTGATTGTTGTGCCCGTGTGCTTTTCTGGTGACTTTCTGAAGAAAATTGAACTAAGGCTAAAATTGAAGCAAACAAGAATCCAGAATCACAAAGAAAACAGAGAGTAAAAGAAGAGTGAGGAACGGAGAGAAAAGAAGAGAGAGAGTTCCAGAATTTTCTGTAAAAGCTTGCTCGAATGATTTGCATTACAAGTCTCTCTATTTATACATAGAACTAACTATAACTGTTTAATTAACCAACCTGAAATCACGGAATGGATCCGGGAAAGGTGGAACTACCTCTAACGACCTTTCCCGCCTAATTTCAACTGTCAATAGACTTTCTAAGGTACTGAATTGAACGACACCGTTTTATACAACCATATTACTAAATAATGAACACAACTACATCGTTTGGGGCAGACTAGCCGTTGCTGTGGCTCTGTTCCTGAGATTGAAAAACTAGCCGTTGGGACAGAGGCATTTCAATTGCTGACTTATCAGTGGATATCTCAACATCCCCCCTCAAACTCTGGGTGGAATCAGTCAAGAGTTTGCTACGAAGAAACACAAAATGAGGACCAGGCAAGGATTTAGTAAAAATGTCAGCAAAATTGTCACAGCCAGAGATGAATTTGATGCCCAAATCACGACGAAGAACACATTCATAAACATAATGATAGTCTACTTCAATGTTCTTCGTCCTAGAATGAAACACAGGGTTGGAAGCCAAGGCAATTGCAGAATTGTTGTCACACAAAAGAACAAGAATGTGGGGAAGAGACAAACCAAGTTCTCGGAAAAGAGTACAAAGCCAGGCAAATTTAGCAGCAGTGGATGCAAGTGCGCGATACTCAGCTTTAGTGGATGAACGTGAGACTGTGGATTGTTTCTTGGAAGACCAAGAAATTGGACTAGAACCAAGAAAGACCAAGATGCTAGTGGTGGATTTCCTATCCAATGGGTCACCAGCCCAATCTGCATCTGAGAAGGCTGAAAGAGTAATAGGACCAGGATCAATATGAATCCCAAAGTGTAATGTACCTCTGACATAGCGAAGAACTCGTTTGGCAGCATCAAAATGAGAGGTAGTAGGATGCTGCATAAACTGACACAGTTGGTGAACACTAAAGGACAAATCTGGGCGAGTGAAGGTTAAGTATTGTAGTGCTCCAACCATGCGCCTATATGCAGTAGGATTAGGTAAGAGAGAGCCCTCAGAAGGAGTAAGACGTGTGGATGGGCAGTAGGGGGACTTGGTAGGCTTGGCATTTTCCATGTGGAAACGATGGAGAATGTCAGAAGCATACTTGGACTGGCATAGGGTAAGCCCAAATCTGGTAGGTATGATCTGAATGCCAAGGAAATAAGAAAGAGCCCTAAGATCTTTGAGCTCAAAGGTATGACTCAAGGCAGTAATGAGATGAGAAATCTATGTAGAATCATTACTCGTGATAATGATATCATCAACATAAAGCAGCAGGTAAATGGTAGTATGATCATAGTGATAAATGAACAAGGAAGGGTCTGCCAAGGAAGCCACAAATCCAAGATGAAGAAGCTGGGACGTGAAGCGATCAAACCAGGCCCGAGGAGCCTGTTTAAGTCCATATAAGGACTTGTGAAGTTTGCAGACATGAGAAGGAAAGTGAGAGTCAACATAGCCAGGGGGTTGTTGCATAAAGACTCCTCCTTGAGAAATCCATGGAGAAAAGCATTGGAAATGTCAAGCTGCCTGAGGGACCATCTGAAACTCACTGCAATGGTAAGGATAAGTCTGACAGTGGCTAGTTTGACAACAGGACTAAAGGTCTCAGTGTAGTCAATGCCAGGTTGTTGATGAAAACTCTTGGCAACCAAGCGTGCCTTATACCGAGCAATGGAACCATCACTATGCAGCTTTAATTTGTACACCCATTTGTAGCCTACAAGATTGATACCAGGGGTAGCAGGTGCTAAAGACCAAGTGTTCTGTCTTTGTAAGGCAGAGAACTCCTCATCCATGGCCTTATTCCACTGAGGATATTGAGATGCAACTTTATAGGAAGATGGTTCAGTGAAGGTATAGTCCAGAACAGCCTTGTAGCATAGCTTCTTCTTAGTAATACCATGTTTAAACCTGGTGGTCATGGGGTGATGATTGGAGACAATGGGAAGAACAGGTTCTGGTGTAGCAGTAGAAGTAGGGCTGGATGAGGGTGAAGTAGGAGCAGTGGGGATATTAGTAGGTTGGGAAATGGTAGGAGGTGTAGCAGTAGGATTAGGCATAGGACTGGAAAGGGGAGAGGGGATAGTGGGCAAGGGAGAAATGGGAGTAGAGGATGGGGGAGGAACATAGGGACCTAGGATGGAAGGTTGATTAGAGGAATGCAAATAGAGAAGGTTAGATAACCAAATGTCAGATGTAGGTTTGACAGATTGGGGAGAAGATGGAATAGAAGAAGAAGGATAGGGAAACTTAGACTCATTAAACAGCACATACCTGCAAGTGTACAGGCGATTGGATTGAATATCAAGACACAAAAACCCCTTAGAAACATTAGAGTAACCCAGGAAAATGCATTCAGTAGTCCTATGTTCAGGTTTGCATTTAGTGTAAGGTCTAATGTAAGGGTAGCAAGCACAACCAAACACCTTAAGGGCAGTAACATCTGGATGAGAACCATAAAGCTTGAACTAGGGTGAGAGAAATCCAAGGGAAGCAGTAGGTAAGAGATTAATAAGATTCATAGCTGTTTGAACAGCAAAGGACCAAAACTGAGATGGTAAGGAAGCTTGGGAAAGAAGTGTAATAGTAGTTTCAATTAAGTGCCTATATTTCCTTTCCACTAACCCATTTTGTTGAGGGGTATAGGGACATGAACGTTGATGGTGAATACCATGAGAGGAAAGGTAAGATTCAAAGAGTTTGGAGGTGTATTCCCCACCACCATCAGATCTAAGTGTCTTAAGAGTTGCTAAAAACTGAGTTTGAATCATAGCATGAAATTGGACAAATTTAGAGTAAACTTCAGATTTATTATGAAGCAAGTACAGCCAAGTAAAATGTGTATAATGGTCAACAAAAATGACATAATATTGAAAACCATTTATTGAAGTAAGAGGTGCAAGACCCCAAAGATCAGTGTGTACAAGTTCAAAGGGTGCAGTAGCAACAAATCTAGAGCTAGGAAAGGGAAGTTTATGCATTTTTCCATGTAGACAGTGAACACAAGAATCTACAAAGTTGGTACACTTATTAAAAGGCAAGCCTTTGTGCTGAAAAAGAAACTTAAGAACTTGGGAATTGGGATGACCAAGCCTATTGTGCCACAGAAGCCAACTGGATGGTGAGGTGAGGACTGAATTGCAAATTTTGTGAGGAAGTTAAAGATTAGGTGCCTTGTAAGGGTAATTAGGATATACCCCACCTTCACTCTTGCCCTTGTAGAGCACTTTTCCCGTGGCCAAGGCCTGGATAGATATGGTGTTTTCATCAAAATAGCACCAACATTGATTATCATGACAGATTTTGTGGACAGATGCAAGATTTGAAGTAATAGTAGGAACTCTTAACACATTTCTAAGTTGTATTGTAGAATTAGAAGATGAGATAAGAGTATTACCTATATGTGTGATAGGCAGAGATTGTCCATTACCTACGGTGAGGTGATCTTGGCCATTGTAGGGTTTAGGAAAGCTTAGGTGATTCAGACTGGAGGTGACGTGGTCTGTGGCTGCACTGTCTGCTAGCCAAGGCTGCTCTTGTGCAATCATAGAGTTGGAAAAGGTGACCATTGCTGCCAATTTAGTTGGTGGATGTTTGCCTTGATAGGCATAGTCCATCCTATGGTAGCAATCAATGGCTATGTGACCAGCTTTTCCACAGATTTGGCAAGTAGGCCTCTCTGTTCTTGGACCAGATCCTTGATTAGGAGAGTATTGTGAGAAATGATTAGGTGAAAAACCCCTTCCTCTGCCTCTGTAATTGTTGTTTCTTCCTCTACCACGATTAGTGGACTGATTGTAATTGTTATAAGCTCCACTGTTGTTAGGTCTAGGTGCTGTGTTGACAGACCTTGCAAAGGTGGAGTCTTTAATTTCCAGTCCCTTATTCAGTGATTCCTCTTCTGCGTTTAGCATAGTAGCTAACTCATCAAAGCTCAATTTTGTGCTTCTTGTCCTAATTGCAGACCTGAATGCACTGAACTCCTTTGGAAGCCCTTTAATTGCCACATGAAGCAATTCTTCATCATCTAGAAAAATTCCAACTGCCATTAATTTGTCACTAATGACCTTGATTTTCTGCAAATACGTGTCTACAGAATCTGAACCTTTCTTTACATTGTGCAATTCTCCTTTGAGATTCATCACATGAGACCTCGAAAAGGAAGAAAACATGTTCTCCAGAACTTTCCAAACTTCTAGAGCTGATGAACATCCAACAGTTATAGCAAGAACTAAAGGTGTTAGAGTGGAACTGATAAAGGTAAGCAGTGCCTTTTCTTTAGATTTCCAAACAAGATAATCTGGATTCAATACTGTGGTAATAGAACCTGAGAGATCTTTCAAGAATTTCTCTAGAACAAAAGGAGTTTCATCGAGAAGTTCAATCATGGAGTAAGTCTCCATCACCATGGAGATCTGATGCTTCCATATTATGTAGTTGGAATTATCCAACTTGACTGTCATCATGTTTGACATGTTTGACAGCAGCAACAGAGGTTGATTGGCCAAGTTGATTGAAGAGGTTGAAGAAGACATAGTCGAAGAAGAAGAAGTTGAAGTTGTAGCTGCCATTGTTGAATCAGAGTTGGTAGAGATCGTATTTGGCTCTGATACCATGAAGAAAATTGAACTAAGGCTAAAATTGAAGCAAACAAGAATCCAGAATCACAAAGAAAACAGAGAGTAAAAGAAGAGTGAGGAACAGAGAGAAAAGAAGAGAGAGAGTTCAAGAATTTTCTGTAAAAGCTTGCTCGAATGATTTGCATTACAAGTCTCTCTATTTATACATAGAACTAACTATAACTGTTTAATTAACCAACCCTGAAATCACGGAATGGATCCGGGAAAGGTGGAACTACCTCTAACGACCTTTCCCGCCTAATTTCAACTGTCAACAGACTTCCTAAGGTACTAAATTGAACGACACCATTTTATACAACCATATTACTAAACAATGAATACAACGACATCGTTTGGGGCAGACTAGCCGTTGCTGTGGCTCTGTTCCTGAGATTGAAAAACTAGCCGTTGGGACAGAGGCTTTTCAATTGCTGACTTATTAGTGGATATCTCAACACTTTCAAGGTGATTTTGTTTTGTAAAATTTCAGGAATTTAGCTGGTTTTGTGGGTGTTCTTGACTTATATTGGTTCTTGTCGTAGGAAGTCTGTAGTTTGTGTATAAATCCTTTTTGGGTTGTTTATTATGATTCATTCATGTTGAATGCTATCCTCTGAAGGTCATTGTTGGGCTAGATCTCTGTTTGCTCCTACTATCAAGTTTCCTCTGAAAATATCTAGGTTTTATTTTTATTATAGTTTTTATTTTTAAGTACCATTACTTAACTATATATTTATCTACTTAAACTATTTTGACTGTTTTAAGTAACTGGAGTTTAGTACTATGCAGGATCCTTCTCGTGCTTGCTATGGACCAAAGCACGTTGAGGTTGCCCATGAACGATTGGCTATCCAAACACTTCTCCTTACAGATGAACTTTTCAGGTTAGCATTATAAATTTTGGACTTCAGCAGGATATGCTAAAAGCCGTAGTATATTGGTATTTTGATTGGAAAATCTTCTTTTACTTGGATGTGTCACCCATGTTTGCTGCACTCAATCCAGTTATATTCTGCTGCATGTTCCATCCATTTATGCATATTACCTCTGGTGGTGTGAAGGTTTATGTATACATTCACAAATAAAAGAACACAGTGCAGTATTTTTCCTTGCTGAAGTACACAAGCTGAGAAACATATTTTATTATTTTAAGTGTTCAAAACATGGTTTTTTGTTTCATGGTCATCTTAAGTCCTAGGCTTGGTCTTTTAGGTAATTGTTTAATCCACGTATCAGTCAATACTGCACTCATATATAAATTTTGATCCAGTAGATAGGAAGTATACTTGGACAACTCCTGCAAATATTGAAATTTCAAAAGATCAATAAATTCTACAAACGAGGTGGAATGAACTCTGTCTAAGGCTGTCAGAATTCTACAAATTCTGTTGATTGCAATCGTCTTTGGATGGTTGACAATTTTTGTCTATCAATCATAAAAAGGCTGAATGGTTAGAAAGAGCATTTGAAGAAGAGGATTTTTTGAGGAAATAATTCATATGGATGGTGATAAAGCTACAGGCCCAGATTGCTTTTCTATTGTGTTCTTCCACACTTGCTGAGCTGTTCTCAAATAAGATATCCAGGGAAAAAGCCTTGATGCTTCTTTCATTCCTCATATTCCCAAGAAAGCAGGGTTTGTGGTTATTAACTATTTTAGGCATGTTAATCTTTCTTTGTGGGATTTGCTAAATAAGTGCAAAAGTGTTAACCAATAGATTGAAGATGGTTTTGAGAAGCTTTTATTCAAGATAGACAGATTTTAGATTCTATTTTATTGCCAAGGAATGCGTGGATAATAGATTAAAATTAATGAGGAAATTACCGGAATTAACAAAGATGAGTTGGAGCTTCAAGTTGTTAATTGTATATGCTTTCCGCCTTTGTTTGGGGCTTTGAGCAGAATGACACAGTGTCAGAGGTATCAAAGCTCAATGGGTCTCCTGTTGACGTTTTGGGTTGATTGCTATGGATTGGATCCAAATTGGGCTGAGGTTGGTTTGGTTTGGATGAGGATATCCTCATTCTAGATTAAGGTCAGTAAAATGCGTAACCAAATAAGCTTAAGAGCCTGGGGCGGGCTCCCCTCCCGTTATAATATCTCCAGTTTTCTCCTGTTTTAACACCAATGAAAGACACGTGGCAAACAACAAATCCTAAGGTTAGAAATAAGCCACGTAATTTTCTCTCCCTTTTAACCCTTTTCAGTTTTCAATAAAATTTTTCTGGGTTTGCTTCAATCACCTGTTAAGAAAAATGATCTTTCAAAATCATATTTTGATGGTTTCCACTATCACAAAATGATCAGCCACTCCAGACCCATATCTAGGAAGCTCAAGAACTCTTTCAAGAGCTTCAAAGCTTGATGGAACAACTTTTGTTGGAGAACAGAAAAATGAATTGGGGTTTTGATTTGGGTTTTATTAAATTGTGAATTGAATGTGAAGAGAAAAGCCAATTAACTGGATAAATGAATAAAAAAATTAAGGAATAAAAGATTAGAGAAGAACATCATGGCTGCTTTCAAAGCTTTGAAGAAGGAGAGGAAGCTTTCAAAGCTTCCATGGCTGATTCTTTCACAGCTTTCAAAGCATATTTAGAAGTCTCATGCCAAACCCACAACCCATTAGAACTCCCGCGGCCAGAAATCCATATCAAACCCGATGTCTCACCTGCCCAAGCTCGCCGGAGGACCTCAATTTCACACGCCTGCACCAAAACTAGCCTCGATGCTCATAGCGGCATAGCCATGAACCCCACCGTGTCAATCCAAACAGCCATGGTTTCTTGTTTTGCTATGCCAATCTTAGCTGTGAAACCCATAGTTTTAGTACAAACCCATTGCCATCAAGTTCCGATCTGCCAATCTGGACGCATCTGGTGCTCAGGTAGTGAGGTCCGTTTAGGGTGGGGATATTGAGGAAAGATGCAAAGAAGAAGGAAAGACAAAAAATTGAGAGAAAAAAAGTGGTATTTGACGTGTGATTTTTCTAACCTTAGGATTTGTTGCTTGCCACGTGTCTTTTATTGGTTTAAAAACATGAGAAAACTGGAGATATTATAACGGGAGGGGAGCCCGCCCCTAAGAGCCTGACCTTATAATGGATAAGGTTATGCTTATACCGGAGATGGAGTACCCACAATGTGTAACCCTGAAAAGCACGAACACTGCATTTGGGTTGCTGTGCCCATGTCTGACACAACAGGGACATGGGACACGCGTTGGACTCAGCTGCACACATATTCCAGGCCATTTTTTATTTTTCAAGTTTATGGACACGGCGGGGATACAGTTGGCACACAGGCTGCACTTTTTTTTTTTTTGATAGATAATAAAACTTTTATTTAATAATGCTGAGCATCATGTTCACGATGGTGAACATTCTGATCAAGAAAAAATACAGCAGGTTCAAAAACTTGATCTAATAGTGTAAGAATTCAGAAATGGAAATACAATTCTTAAAACACCAACCACGCGCCCACTGAAACAAAGTATTGAAGAGAAGAGCTTTTAAAAGATCTAAGGTTCACATGGGCTGTACTTCTCATGCGAGTTACACCAATCTTGCTTAGGACAAGCTTCTTAGACCTATTTCTCTTTTGCAATTTCCGCCTTTTGCCCCTTTTTTTTGTTTTGTCCATGTGTACTCAGGCCAGTAGATCTATTTCGCACTAGCACACATGTGAGGCATTTATCTCTACCTTCCCACCCACGTGAATAGCTTCTTTTCAAATTTGTCATTTATGAGTTAACTTTTTACCATTCTTTTTTCATTATATAAGTAGACAGTAGATACATGTATATATATAGTGGCTAAGCTTTTAATATACTTACAAAAGAATTTTTAACAATTATTTAAAAAATAATAATATTTTTGTTATAAAACAAATTTTTGAAGCTTTGAAATATATGTGTATATATATATAATTAATTAATATACGTTTCTCTGTTGTACCCGTGTCCTAATATTTCAAAAATTGCTATGTTCTTGTATCATACCCATACCCTTGCTTCCTAGGTGTAACCAAGCAGGGGTGTTCCCTTTTCTTTCCAATGAGGTACTTTGCTGCCAGGACTCAGAACTGGCCAGATAAAACTTCTTTGACATCAAAGCACGATGTTGATGACTAGATACCACTTGAAAATGGCTGGCAGCAACTATTTCAACGTTAGGAAAACATGGTGACGACTAGAATCCACTTGGAAAGGACATTAAACACTGCCTGGCGACACTGGAGCTGAAGAAAAGTACCAATAGCTACTAGAAAACAACAACTTTCGGCAGTTGCGATGCCGGATATGCAGTTCCCCTTCTGAACCATGACAACAACACTACCAGTGAAGTCTAATCTTCATCCACCCTAACCACTAACAGATTCCACTAACTGTGCCAATCCCTATACTTGATGAGAACAATGGATAAAAAAAATTGTATGAAATTTCAGACGAGAAATAAGGAAGGAATGTACTCAAAGAATGAATGTATTGAAAGATTGAATCAGAGGTAATGCTCTGATACCATGTTAGAGAAGCATTTCATAAAAGTATTCAATAAGAAAGATTCAAGAAATAGGAGGTTCTCCTGCCCTCAGTCAATTCATTAGGTTTATTTAGGGAATTGGTTACAATATTTTTTGATAGGTAATATAAATTAATTGAAAAAAGAAATTGATACAGGGAACCATAGCCCAAAGGTAGTGTACTATGGAGCCAGCAAAATCAGGAAAAAAAAAAAAAACTAAAGAGAGTACAACTATTTAAACAAATCAGCCAAAGAATTAAAATAAAAAACAACTTAAGCATTTGTCCACTCTAGCAATGTCTAGAGGAAAAACACACGTTATGTAGAATATTCCAATGGTGTCAGCTGGTCGGGACCCCGCATCACCTAAATATTCTAGACTTTTTGTAGGGAATGACCTGTACAGCACAAGGGTACAACCCATACAATAACAATGCAAAAGACAATGTATTAAATTATTTTCTCTTTAAAAGTTGGATTTTATAAAGAGGACCATAAAAAAAAGGATGGAGGGAGTATATACAGAGTTCTCTTAAAAAGATGGAGGAGCATCTAAACATAAACAAAAAAAGGGATGGGGAGAGTATATAGGGAAGCATAGCATATTGCAGTTAGTGGTTCTGAAATGTATTCATGTGAACTTGATTTATAATCACATGCAATTTTGCAATTACAACATCTAGTACATTGATACAGATCTCTCTCTCTCTCTTTCTCTCTCTCTCTCTTTGCCTATTTGGTCATGAGTTACTTGTCTCCTTCACTGGTTACTTAAATCCATCTTTTTTTGCTTTCTTTGCACATGCAATCTTGCTTACTTAACTCCATCGTGTTTTCTTTACTTAACTCATGAGTTACAGATTGATCTCTCTTTCTTGACTTGTTTATTTTGGCATGCACTCTGAAAATTTCATATTGTAGCATTAAAAATTTGTGTAACTTTGATGAGTTTCAATACTAAAAGGCCAGGAGTGTCAATAACAAGAATTTCTGTGTGTAGGAATTCTGATGTAGCAACAAGGAAAAAATATGCCAATTTGGTTGATTCAGCGAAGGATTCAGGGGGCACTGTTCATATTTTTTCATCTTTGCATGTCTCAGGAGAACGTGAGTATTATTTTGCTATACCTTGATTTCTTTTGTGCTTAAAACCCATAGAAATTGCAAAACGTGCTGAATTGGATTAGTGAAGAAATGTGGTTTTGTTTCCCCCCCCCCCCCCCCCCTCTTTTTTGGGAGCAGTGTGGTTGGGTGGGGTTATGCAAATTTCTTCCCTATGACGGTTTATTTGAATATCATTCTGAACAGAACTGGCGACGATAACTGGCATTGCAGCAATCCTGCGCTTCCCACTGCCCGACCTTGAAGACATAGAGATGTGATTGGAACATTTTGTGGGTCAGAAATCTGCAATTTGTTCTCTGTCCAATGGCACCAACATGTCTATTACAATTTTTTTTTTCTTTTGGATTTTTGTCATGTAATACAACAATAAACTGCAAAATGTGCTTGGAGGTTCGAGGATGTCTCTTCTTGTGGGTAGATAGATTGGTTAATTATACATTCGGAATTGTATCATAGAACAAGCAATGCTCACTTGATTCCCCTCTTCCAACCTTTTTAAGATATTATTGTATTGATAGTGGCACTGCCTGTCTTATATGGTCTGTTAGAGACTGTAACTTAGTATTGTATTGTAACATATTTCTTTTACTTCAGTGAATAAATATACTTTTTATAGTCCAAGCTGTGGTTGCATTGGTCATCTTAGTTTATCATCATTATTTTTTGGTGGTTGTGGAATTCTTGGTGTAATTCTCGAACTTGTATTTATCTTTGAGAAATTGTAATCGGGAATACTATTCTTTCTAATGATAATCTTTGTGGCATTAGGATTTCCTTACAAATTAAGGGTTCTACAAAAGAACCTTTTCCTCCTAGTCTCACTGCATGTCAACTAATTTGTTGCAATAAGTCTATTTTTTCACTAATCTATTTTTCACAACTCCTTTCACAATACGTGATATCTTGTGATCAGTACAATATAAAAGTGGTGTATATATATATATATATATATATATATTTCTTGGATTTGTATATGTTAGGTTGTGGAAGTAAGTAGCTTTATTGGAGTTAATTCTATTGTAAAATTGTTTGAATTATCTTTTCTTTTCTTGCAATCTGGTTTTGCTGTGAATCGAAAGTTATTGATTTTGGACAACTTCATAGGCAAAATAATTTATTGCTAAATTTGGTTTTCGGAACTTGTGGCAATAATGTGGGTATTGAATTAGAATTGAAAGAATTTTTAATATATAGTGCCGGTTATATAAATTTTGTTAAGTAGTCACATGTTAAAATTTTAAAAGAAGAATCTAAAGTATAGGACATAAGGTACTTATATAAATATTTTTTTTTATTAATTACTTACCATTTCTTTATTATTTATTTACTCTCTCTCTCTCTTCCTCCTACAAGCAGCCACCACCTACAACCAAACTCCCAACCCAGCAACCACCGCCACTCACATTTCAGCAAATCCACTGGACACCATGAACCCACATCAGCCACTACAACCACAATAGCCACCACCATGCCACCCACCAAAACCCATTAAAAAAAACCACCAAACAACCACAACACATTGCCACCCTCCCATATCCCAGATGTTAGAAGGTGCACGGGCTTGGATGTGGTGTGGGAAGGTGGTAGAAGGAATTTTCGATCAACGATGCATTTTGCTGATTTTAAGGAGTTGTGCAGCTGGATTCTTGAAAATGGGAAGCCAATGGGCCGATTTACTATCCAGGTATGGAGTATTTGGAATCAACGAAACAAACTCAGGCTGAATCACACTTGCTGCCTTACCAAAGACTTTCAATAGATGGCATAGGAGAGCTGGAACGAGATCCGGAGATGCAATCTCAGGCAGAACCGAATCACTTCAACGCCTCAAACAAAGTGGACAGCACCGCACTAAATACTTACAAGATCAATTACGATGGTGCACTATCAAATGCAGACAACAAATCTGGGATAGGAGTAGTTGTTCAGGATTGTCGAGGGGAGGTAATTGCGTCACTTGTGCAGCAGCTGGATCAGGCTTACCAACCCATGGAAATTGAGGCTATGGCAGCGTGTAAGGCAATGGAGTTTGATAGTGAATTGGGACTCCAAGAGTTATTGTTGAGGGTGACTTGGTGTTGGTTGTGAAGGCCCTAAAATGTAAGGATAATGGTTTAGCTCCTTGTGCCCATTTGATAAACGACGTGTCATTATTTTTCGGTTCATTTTTAAAATTGTCATACTCTCACATAAGGAGAGATGGTAACAAAGTTGTCCACAGTTTAGCTAGGCTAACAACACCAAGTTGTACTATGTGGATGGAAAATGTTCCATCTTACACTTTACTTTTTGTTCAGGTTGATTTGGCCATTCTTTAGTTTCTATCGATAAAAGTCTTCCTTAAAAAAAAAAAAAAAAAAAAAGAAAGGCGTAGGATCGCAATCCTACTACAATTATGGGCGATTCTACAACACATAGAGAATGGGTCAATTTTTGTCAAATGGGTCTTCGTGCCTAAATAGATTTGGGCTCAATTTTAATTTTTATCAATGCTGGTGTCAAGGTATGTCATTCTCAAATAGGACCCATTTATATTTTTTGTTTTATTTAGTGATTAATGTGCACGGTGGTGATGATAATATTAGTGGTGTTGCTGATGATAATGATGATTAAGTTTAAAAGAAGACAACGAAAAAACCACCACTTAACAGACTATGGGAGAGAAGGCATCCAGGAAAAAGGTGCAAAGCAGTCAAAATAGTAAGAAGCCAAAGAAAGTAACTGTCAATCCCATTGTGTTTTTGGATGATTAGCATTTATTGTGATTTATAAGTTCTTAATAGTTTAGCCTTTTTGTCATATGGATTTTGATCAATCTAGATAATGTGGCTGCCTTACTGGTGATGCTCATAATTTATGTTAAGTGTTAACTTCTATATGGTACATGGGAGCATGGGATTATTTTAATCAATTACAGCTAAAGAATGTCTTAGTCTTGTTAGAATTATGGTTAAGTGATTAAACTCACCATTTCCTAATAGCTTAAGTTTTTGGGATATGGTAAATTTAATCATTATATGGTTAAATTATTAAATTTACCATATCCCAAAAGCTTAAACTATTAGGAAATAATGAGTTTAATCACTTAGGGGCTATTTGGTTTTTGTATTTCCATTATCCATAACTCTGTTTCGATCACCCATAACTCAAAATATGTGGGTCACACGGCTGAGAAGTCTGTTTGGCATTGTTTCTAGTTTTTGTTTCCATCACTCAATTCTCTGATTTTTGAGTGATGAGTTATGAAAACTAAAAACATATTTTATGTGTTTTCAATTTCCAAAACTCAATTTCCATGGCATTTTTGTAATTAAACCCACATACATGGGACCCACTATCAGTGCAAAGTCATACAAGGTGCTGCTTTTGACAAACCCATGGCTCATTCTCAGTCTTCACACCAAAAATCAACCCACATAAAAATATCCCACATCCAACCTTAGAGCTCCTCTCACACACACCCTTAGCCTAGCCACGCCTACCGAGTAGCCCCACCTCATCCAACCTGCGCCGGCCCAAGCTCAGATTGGCGAACATGATGCCCAAAAAACCTAGGGTATGTTTGGTAACTGTTTTTTTCCTTTGTTTTCTGTTTTCAAAAACAATTTTCTATTTTTGAGACTAAAAAACTTGTTTGGCAACTCAAAACGGGTAGAAAACAAAAACTGTTTTCAAAACTCAATTTGTGAAGGAAACTGAAAACATACAAAATGCTGTTTTCAGTTTCTAATTTTCAAAAGTCAATGAAAACACACATTTAATTTAATGAATCTATCTCATTTAATGAATTAACATTAAATTTCAAATCCTAATAACAACATATTTTAGTATTTTCTATTTTTTTTCTTAAAAAACCATCTTTTTTAATTTCAACTAACCAAACATGTTTTTGATTTCAAAAATACAAGAAAATTGTTTTTTCTTTATATTCTCAAAAACAAATCTTTGAAAATAGAAAACAAAAACGGTTACCAAACATAACCCTAGATTTTTTATAATCTTTCAAGTCCCAGAAAACCCAGATTTAGCACCAAATAGAAACAAACAAAACTCACTAAAATTAAACTTAGAAATCTAAACGTATGAAGTTCAAGATCAACTCAAAATTTAACATAAAAAATCCACAATCAATATTAAAACATGATTTTACTGGGTTTAGGGATACAGATCTGGAAAAAAAAAAAAAAAAAAGCATCATCAGGTTTAGGGATATAGATTGTCTTTTTCCCACCGTGCTGGCAGAAAAACCCACAAAAACCCATCAAAAAACCGACATAATTTTTACTGGGTTTAGGGATACAGATCAAGATCATCTTTTCCCCACTGTGTCGGCGGCTTTGAGCTCATCATTGGAGCAAACGGAGACCAAGCTGAAGAAGAAGAAGCCGTAGAAGATGAAGATAAAGAAGAAGAAGAAGAAGAAGAAGCAGCAGTTGAGCTAGCCGATGATGATTGTGGCTTCAAACAGAGAACCTTCATTGGGTTTGTTGAGGGTTTTGGGAGAATATGTGGGCTAAAGGGGAAAAATAAAGTGAAATGGCCCCTTAAGTCCTAATATGTTACGCGAGTAAGCTAATTGTGGCCTGACATTGTGCTCAGGTATGAATCCCACAAAAAATAGAAAAATTGAGTGATGAGAAACTGAGTGAAGTGTGACAAATGGGTGGGTGTAGGAAATTGTAGTATTTTAAGTGATGAGTGACGAAAATTGAGTGAAGAGTGATAAGTGATGAAAAAAAAAAAAAAACCAAACAACGCCTTAGATTTCTTCTTTCTCCTTACAATTTTGTCATAGTTTCAAGTTTCAACTTTACATTTTATACTTATGGACCGTTGCAGGGTGAGGGCGAGAGAGAAGCCATATAATGGTAGCCCTAAGGGAGGTTTTATTGTAGTAATTAGAATTATCTTGTTTTATCGTAGACCAATATTTCTTTTTTATAAATTTTTAAATTGATTAGTTAACCACATGTATTGTTTTCTATTCTATAAAAAATTATACCTTTTATTCCTTAATTGATATGTAATTATTATTTTTTTTTTTTTTTACTATTTCTAGCTAATAATGTTATTTTGTGTCTTTCTCTACCTTTTCCCATTTTGTCAACTTGGACCAACTCACTCTTTCTTACAATACTACTAATACACTTCTAGCTAATAATAATCACTCTCCTTTGAACATGATCAAACCATTTCAAACAACCTTCTTTCATCTTTTTATCACTAGGGGACCATCCCTATCTTTAAGAAAAATTTCTCATTTCAAATCCTATATTTTTGTGTACTACCTATTTATCAAAACATTCTCATTTTATCATGCTCATTTTTTTTTTTGAATATGATGCTTCCTAACATTTATTAAAATTAATCGCATAGTTGGTCTTATAGTACATTCCTATAAATTTCACCTAATAATATTCTACAATCACACAATACTGCTAATACACTTCTCCTTTTCATCCATAGTACTCTTATCCTATGGTTCGCAACTTCTTAAATCTCTCCATCTTAATGAATTATTGATTCAAGATATCGAAAAATTTTGCTCTTTAGTATCTCTTATGATCCATATATGTACTATGCTTTAGTCCTACTTAATCCAAAGCTTTTGGATTTTAGAGCGTCTCTCCAAATTTCTAACTTGACATTAATTCCACCTCATCTAGTTTCATCTACTAGTACTATATCATTTGCAAAAGGCACACATTGAGGGATTTCCTCTTGAATTGATTTAGTTAATACATCTATCAATACTGCAAAGAGATATAAATTTAATGTTCATTTTATTTATTCAAGCTATAGTGATGGTATATACAGTAGCGACTCCATGAAATTTTTTCTAGGATGGTCATTATGAAACTTAAATTAGACAAAATCTAATAAAAATAAAATTTTATATATTGACAACAACAACAACAACAACAACAACAACAACAAAAATGTAAATACATAAAATCTTACAATTTCCTTCTATGAGTGTTCTTATTTTGAAATTGTTGCATGATAGTCTTATTATCAATTCTACAAGTTATATCTCTTTCAAAATTTTAGTTCAATAAATCTTTTCTTGGACTTTTCCTTTCTATTTGTAAGTACCTAATATATTGTTAAGAGGACCTAAGTTTAAGGACAAAGTTTGGCTATGAACTTAATTGTATCTTAAGGCTACAACTCTCACTAAACAAATTAATATGACTACATATTTTGAAAATTTAACAATTGAATTGCCAGAATTTAAACATTTGATTGATGACATAGCTATTGATATTTGATTTTATTAATATTTTGCAAGCACGGAAAATAGAAGAAGAAAATGTACTCTAACGGTGGATTTGTCAAATTCACATTTATTAAAAAATATTAAAATAAGTTGTAGTCATAGTCTACAACTAAGTTTATTGCCAAACTTTGTTTAAAGTTTAATTATGTTGGGCCTAAAAAAATTTAGGGTGGTCACAAAATTTTTTTAAAAGTAAAAAAATCATAATATTGTTAAAATTTATATATATATATATATATATATATATATATATAATTATTTTTTTCCAAGTCAATGTGGTCCTGTGACTACCCTGACATCAATGTAGAGCCACCCTTGGGTATATAACCCTAATGTTCAAAAAATGGTGATGTAATTCTATAATGCCCATAATTTCCAATTTAAAACTTCCGAGCATATAGATTCAATCCCAAAATAAAAGAGAGAAAATAATTCATCTAACTAATCTCTAAAACAATAAAATGATCTAAAACCCATATAATTTTTTTAAAAAAAAAATCTTAGACAACTCCTCACAAAAGCTATCTTTTGAAAATCAATACTTGCGAAATCCTACTAAATAAGAAACTTTGTCAAATTAACTAAGTGCTTGAGATTTCAATAGTAGTCCACCCACAACACAACAATTACGTTCTAGCACCCACTTGTCACTATGAATCTAAGAAATTAATCTAGAATCAATGGGAATAAGCTTAAAGCTCAATAAGTAGATATACATAAACCAACATTGCGGAACAAGAAAAGGTACTTAGTTCGCATGAAACAGGAAGCAAATAAAATATCAACAAGGTTGGATAACAATGATTTTATAAATTCATTTTATTTTGTTACAAGTAAATAATTTGAAAAATTCATAATGTTACATTATAAGGTTTTAAGGGAAAACAATGGCAACATGATAATTATATAATTAATTTCATAAACAGTTGATTATATTATATGCATAGCAAAGTGTGATCACAATGTCACAAATACTAAGATCCTATTTGGTATTAAGTTTCAGTTTTTAGCTTTTAGCTTTTTAGGATCCCTCTCATGTATTTCTCCAATTGCTAGGCTCACTGAAAACTAAATCATCATCCACCAACTCACAACACCCACCTCTACATCACCAAGTGCACAATTCGGGTCATGATCCACATATTGCTCCAACGGGAGGGGACACTATAGTAATTCATGGCAAGAGTACAATCTAGTTTCTTACAAACACAGTCAAATGTGTTTCACAAATGTAATTGCTCAAGGATAAAAAAAAAAAAAAAAAGAATTAAAAAAAAAAAATGATATGTGAGAAATAGGCCAATAATGAGTTTAAGGATACCTGGCCAAAATGGGCAAATGCCCTTTTCGCGCAAAAAAATCAGCATTTTGCCCATTTTCTCAAACTAAATAGGGAAATGCCCCTCTTTTGAAACTCAATTTTCTCAAAATCGAGTTTCAATGTAAAACTTGATTTGTAGAAAATCGAGTATGGGGCGATTAAACTAAAAAAAAATTGCATGGAACTCGAGTTCCATTAAAAACACCACTATAGGCCTCCATGAAACGCAACTATAGGTAAAATTAAAAAAATAAAATAAAAATAAAAATAATTCATGGAACTCGAGTTCATGGAGCTTAAGTTCCATAAAAAATGCTACTATAGGGCTCTCTATGGAGCGATCAGACTTAAGAAAAAAACTTGCATGTTAAAACGCCACTATAGGGCTTTAAAATGCCACTATAAGGCTTTAAAACACCACTATAGGGCTTCCTATGGAGCGATTAGACTTAAGAAAAAAATTGCATGTTTTAAAACGCCACTATAGGACTTTAAAAAATTGCACGGAACTAGTTCATGGAGCTCGAGTTCCAGGAATTTTTTTTTTTTTTTTTTAATTTGATTTGATTTGATTTTTAATTTTTAGTTTGTTATAACTCGATTTTCTACAAATTGAGTTTTACATTGAAACTCAATTTTGAGAAAATTGAGTTTCAAAAGAGGGGCATTTTCTTAATTAGTTTGGAAAAAGAAGCAAGACGCTGTTTTTTTTTTGCACGAAAAGGGCGTTTACCCATTTTGGCCAAGGATACCCATAAAACAAGGAAGTTTAAAAGAAGGGTCATCCAAGTGGTTTTCGTCGATAAACATGGGAAGAAGTAAGGGGAATGATTTATGAATTCCACTTATCTCACTGCACATACCAAAAGCAAAATTTATTCCGCACTAGTTTCATTACCAAGATCCTTGGAACCTAATTAATAATATTTCTAACGAGGGCATAAACAATTCTACACCTACCCTATCATTTAATAACTCGTGAAATTATAAAAACCTCAAAATTCCAATTTCCAAGTATTCATTTTATCCAAAACTGAAAGCTCAAATAGTGTGAAACACTATAGCCAATTTAGACCCAATTTTAAATTACAGCTTAGTTGCTTTTACTTTAACTAAATTAAGTGCGGAATAAGAGTAAATGATATGCAATAAAAATAGAACACTACTCTAACGCATAAGCAAGTACAATAAACAATAAATGTAAAGCTTAACGAGTAGGGAATAGAAATACAAACACAAGATAACATCAAGACGTGTTATCGAAGAGGAAACCGAAGTACTCAGCGAAAAACCTTTCCACGACCCTTCAAGTCAAAATCGATCCACTAGTGAATAAAGTTGGAGTACATGAACAACGAAGAGACCCTCCAAGCTTAATCTACCCAATGTACTTAAACCCTCCAAATTCCTGCTACAAACGGGCTTCACGAAGCCATGTCTTCACTAGTTGTCCTGATCCCGCAATTAGCTACAAATTGCATCCGCCACTCAATAGCTTCTTCCAATGCTTCCCATGTGCACCAAAACTTCTCTCAACACTCAGAATGTGTGAGGTATGTGTGTGGACTAAGAACCTCTCAAGGATGTATAGATGGAGAAGTAGGAGTACATGAAACTTTAGAGAAATGGTGTAGATGATTGTGAGAAAGCAATCTCTAACTTTCAAGTATTTTGCTAGGGTTTTCTCTCTCAAAAGTTCCTTAGAAAAACTCCTTATTACAATTTCGTGGGTAAGGAGAGTTATATAGTATTGGTAAAGGTATGTGAAAAGGCACACTCAAAATCATCTAGGCAGAGAATTTCACAGGTCACTCTTATTTGGCCTAAGTTGCGATTGACTCACGAAATCCAGCCAACAATGAGACTCTTCAAATTCTAGCATATGCTTCTCACGTGGTCTTTCGCAGGTTGGCACTCACAAGCTAGTTGCGAATTCTTCATCTTCACAGAATCTTCACCAAACTCTCACACACAGCCCTTACATTAAATCCCACAAAAATACAGGGAAATGATTAAATATGATTATAATCAAATTTGCCACGAAATTAAAGCCAACATAAAAACATAGTTGTAAATCACAACTTTACAAAAACAAACTAGCAAGACCCTTATATTGAACCTAAAATAAATTTAAAATTATTCTAATGTTTGGTTATCACACCCAATAATATGTTCAACTAGCAATTAAGTAACATATTATGATTATTTCACTTTTTTTTTAATAACCGAGAGTATTTATACCTCTTTGAATATCTGACTATTCCCTTAAGTGTAAACCGTCATCAAACTTAATGTTTCTTTAGGTTTACACCAAATTATATTATTCTACACCCATCTATATATTTAAATTCATACCACCAAATATATATAGTAACATAACAAACTTCTCATGTATATGATTAATAATATCTTTTATTATTATTATTCTTCACGAAAGGCTGTTGTTTCTGTTCCTGGTTTTTACAAATCCAAACAATGCTCAACTTTGAAACCTACTGATCGTGAAACCGTGGGTGGGGCTGAACCGGTGGTGATGAACAATGTGAATCTGATGTCTATTCATTGTCCAGTGGCGATGAGCAGGTCCGAAAGTCCAGGGGACGTCTTGCACAACCATTTAAGAGATGAAACCGTTACTTTGGACTCTCCTATTGTAATGCAAAACGTACGAGAACCAAATGATTCCGTAATCAACAACTCTATTGAAAGCCCGCAATTTTCAGAAAGTCTTTAACTCCAAAAATCAAGGGATAGTTGCTTCCCTTGATTTATTTGAGGTCACCATAAATGAGATTGATTTGGAGCTGACCAAATTCGACCACATTAATCTCACGGCCCAATCAGATGCTATTTCCAAATATACCTCTAGTCAGTCACGTGAGAAGCATGGGACAGCAAAGTCACAAAATATTCAGCATATGTGGATCCGATTGATGAGGAAAAACTCAAGGTCCGTTTGGATTGAGGGGGAGGGAGGGGAAGTAGAGTAGATTTAGTACAAAATTAGTTTATTTTTAGCCTACACTACTCTACTCCCCTCCACTCTCCCTCCTTCCCCCCTCCATCCAAACAGGCCATGAAGGTTAGGGTCAAGTAAACGCAGGAAACATAGGGAGTGATAGAGTAAACGTAGTTGGTGAAAAGAGAATTTTTTTCACAGGTTGAAGGACTTTTAGAATTACCTTGCAAGAAGAAACAGGTTTTGAGGGAGGAAGGAATCTTACATTCTATATTGGCGGAGGCAGGTAATTAGCCCTATCAAGAATCATGAATCTCATAGTTTGGAACTGTCATAGGCTTGGGAATCTACGTTCAGGGAAAGAGCTTGGAGATATTATGAGAGCAAAAAATCCCTCTATAGTGTTCTTAGACGAAACACTTATAGATGAAGCAAGGCTAGACTGAGTGTTGCAGGAAATTGATTTTGATAAAAAAATGGGTGGTTAGAAAGGTGGTTCTTGAGGGGGACTCAAAAACTCTAATGAAAAGTCTGACCGATAATATGGAGGTGTTGTCCTATTGTGGTGCATGGCTAGATGATGTACGTCGATGTCCTTGTTTTTTTTTTTTTTTTTTATAATTAATTACATTACCCTCATGTTAAGAAAGAAGGTAATAGGGTCGCTCACAGTTTTGCCATGTATGCCTCTCAGACTTTGTTTGTGTGGATGGAGTATGTTTTCCGATCATCCAAGCTTATTTAATTGGATTTTCATATTAAAAGTTCATTATTTTCCTTTTAAAAAGGCAGGGTGGAACTAGAAACCTCTCTCTCTCTCTCTCTCTCTCTCTCTCTCTCTCTCTCTCTCTCTCTCTCTATTATTATAGCATAGGATTCTTCTTATTAATGATTTTTTTTTTTTTTTGGATGTTATTCCCCTAGGGACTCAATCAGTACAACTATTATCTAAATCATGATAGCCTAACTAACCTACTTGATAAAATAGTACAAATTAGGATCTCTACCTAAGGATTGAGATCAGGTGCAATACCTAGGGTATTGCACCTAATGCAATTACAATCAATTGCTAAGATTGATAGTTGCGAAAAGCAACTTTCAATCTCAACCATTAATTAAAAAAAGTTAAGATAAAAGTTAACAAAAGTAAAAAGTAAAAGTTTGAAAAGTAAAATGTAAAAAAAAATTGTGAGAGAGAGGAAGGTGAATTGCACCAGTGCAATACCCTAGGGTATTGCACCGAAACCTAATCCTCTTCCCAACCCCCATGATCAGCTCAATTAGTGGTAGAGTCAGAAAAGTTTTTCGAGAGGTATTGTACCAGATTCTAATCCTCTACCCAATCCCCATGATAAGCTCAATTAGTGGCAGAGTCAGAAAAGTTTTTCGGGTGGCCAAGCTTGTTATGCCTACATGATGTCGATGGGTTATTCCTGCGTTAGTTGGGCCTATAATAACTCAAAATGCAAAAGATCCAAAGCTAATTTGGCCTAAATCATGATCCAAAATAAAATCTTTATTTCATAAACTAACTTGAAGCCAATAAAGTTGTGCCTACATTCTTACATTATTCAAAATTATTTATACTTAATTTCAAAGTAATTTTTTTTACATCTTATAGATTTTTTAAGGGGTTCAACATCGGAAGTTTCAATATTTAGGATAAAAGATTAATTAGTAGGTGCTAGATTTTGAATATTTATCTCATAAAATATACATCAATTATGGATGGATTTTAAATTAAATTTTATAAATTAGTTATAACACTTTTTGTTAAAAAAAAAAATGTGTGAACTATTAAGTGTAAATTTACTAGTATTTAAGTGCAATCAGATCAAATCTAACAATTAAAACAATCATTTGTCCTCCTACAGTCCTACTATTTTCAAATATAAATAGATAACCTAATATAAATCATACTATTATGTATTATTTTTTCATATTAAGAGTATTCAGAAAGTTAGTTATGATTTTAAAAAATGTCAAAAATACCCCTCATTTAATTAGATAATTCTTATTCCTTAAAAATAAAAAATAGAGTTAAAATTATAATTCAACAAAATTCAAAAGCAAAAAAATACCAGAGAAACTTTTATTCATAAAAATTAGCACACACTTTCTATATAAATATTACTTGCACATTTGATATAATTTTTCCTAAAAATTAGCACACACTAAACCCAATTGTTTACTCATTTTCAAAATCCTAAATTTTAGTTTCTTAAAAATCCCTTCATGTATAACCTCACTAACAATAGAGAAATTTAAATTGAAAAATTACATTAAAAAAAAAAAGTCTTATTGCATGTGCAAAGTGCGTGTGTGATCTATACAGAATATTAAATCAACAAAACTAATATATCTCATAAGAAAAAAAACAAAACTAATATATAAATATATATATATATATATATATATATATATTATAGAGACAATAAAATAAAACAAACCATTATATGTACTAGGGGTGTGATGAGTATTATGTGTTTGCAAGCAAAATAATTTTTCATCACACCTATAGGTTTTTTTTTTTTTTTTTTTGGTGATTGGAAAAATGTAGTAATCCCAAGTTATAATGAATACAAATTATTAATTTTTTCCCAATAAATTGAAGAGCCTTTAAGCACGCACATGAGTGCATTCTCAAAGGCTAGTAAATTTAATAAATGTGTATAAAACCAGAGTAATGGTAAGTGTTCACTATAAGTCAAATTAGCACCAATAAGATTTTTTGATCTACAAACTAAAACTTGTACACAGAAAAACCACCAAACCTCTCTATTTCAAATTCATTTTCTCTTGAACACAAACTTTTCGATTTTGTAATATGTAATACATGACACACATAACATAAAATAAAATGTATATACTTGAATTCAAAGCTAGTAGCAAAAAAATAAAGGTTTTAAAAAAAACACTAACACACACTCAAAAAATCTCTAAAAACCCATACCTCTAAGCACTCAACCCACCAATTAATTCCCTTGGCGGGAACTCAAATTCTACTCCTATAGTTGTGCAATGATGAAATCCCAAAGCAACCTCCTTTACGGGCTTATGAACACATCAAATTAGCCACTATGAACATCAACCAAGAATCCTCCATAGCCAACAAACCACTTTCAACCTCCCTATTCAATTAAATGTTTGAAACTCGAAAGGGTGGAGAGCTATATATTTTGATAATGGTTTAAATTGGGATGGAGTTGGTCTTAGTTTAAATTGGTATAAGTTTTTTTAGTAAGTAGTAATCTGAAATTCTTATTAAAGATCTAAACATGGTTTTTCTTTCTTTTCTTTTTTTTTTTCTTTTTTTTTATATAAATTTTAAGAATTTGAATTTCAAAACATATACATGTGTTGCATATTTATAACTTCCTTCAGGTTTTTTAATAGTAGTAATCTGAAACTCTTGCTAAATAAATTTATTTATTTTTTATTATTTTTTTTTTTTGGGGGGGGAGAAGACTTGTTAAAGATTTGCGTGGTTTTTATTTTTTATTATAAAATTTTGGATGTAGTAGTGGTATTTAAAATTTTATGGATTTGTTTTTAACTTCAATTTTTTTAGCAGTATTCATCCGAAAATTTTGTTAAAGATTTGAAAGCATGGTTTTTTTTTTTGGATAAATTTGAAAGCAGGGTTTTTTTAGGGAAAAGTTGAACATGGGTTTGAAAAAGTTATCCATAAACGGATAAATTTGAGGGTATTTTAGGCATTGAAATTGAGGAACCCAAACAGAGGAAGCCCCTTAATCAGTTGCATAGATATAAAATGTTGTACAGCTAATGGAACATTAAATTCAACAAAACTAATATATATATATATATATATATATATATATCTATTATAAAAACAATAAAATAAAACCAAACTATTATACGTAAAATGTTGTACAACAGTGATGATGTGCTGAAATCGTCAGTGAGATGTAGGTTTCAAATCACTCCAATGGGTACCTGTGGAATAAGAATAGAAGGACCAAACAGAAGGTATTGGTGTGGTACCAGCCAAGAACCCTCTGAAGGTCAAATCAGTAAATGAGAAATCTCTAAGAACTCTATCGTGAGAGAGCTAGGGGTTTTCTACGTACCTGAGAAAAGAAAGGGTTTAATGCTTATATAGTGGTGAGTGGTGAACCAAGATCCCTTTAGAGTGGGGATTTTTCCTTATGGAGAAGATCTAGTATTAGGGTTTCTGAGATTGTAAGGTGTCTTTCCATATAAGGCAGATATGAATTAGTAGTACGTTCATCTTTCATGATATGCAAGATGTTTCCTTATATGAACATTTGTGAGGACCAAGTAAGGTCACATTGGACCCGTCAGCTCTTTCGTTCACCCCGTCGACCCTGCACCTCGTCGGGTTTGGGGGTGGCTTTGTCGCTTTTCATTTCATCATTCTTTATCCTCCATATGCTTTTGCGAAACTAATGGATCCATAGGCATCATTAGTTTCCTTCCATGGCGTGTCTAGGACTATTGAATCCTTAGTAAAAAATACACCTATCAGTTGCCCCCTACTCCATGGGTTCATCGGTTTTAGGTGATGGGCTGTGGAGTATGATGAGTATTTATGATCATTATTTAGAGCTTTATTGAAGAAGGTGTCATTAAATGGCATAAGCAGCCTTAGGTTTAAATGCCAGGCAACACATGGCACTAGTTGGTTGGCCTCGTTTCTAATCAGAAGCATTGCTTTGTATGTTGTGCCCCATCACTCTATAAATAGTTCTTCCTCATCCTCTCATTTTCTTTACTTCTTTTTGGGAACTTTTTGAGACCAGAGCGATCGCACTATCGTCTACATCACCCTTCAATCGTGACCTTGCCAAGGAATTTGTCGTTTCGATCCACCGTCCGTTTATTCTCATAAGTTTCTTTTCCCTATTATTTTTATCTCTTACTTTTTAGGCAGTCATCATTTTTTTTAGAGACCCGTCGAATAGGTTCTTAGAAAACCTCTGTCGCTTGTAGGTGAATAGATGTCAGATAGAGAAGTGAAGAGTAAACAGTCATTCGTCAGTTCGTGAAAGTACGGGCTATGATGAGGTCTATCCATCAGGGTGTGAGGTTGAGGAAGATGTCCCTTGGTCCCCAAAAAGGGAACTGTTTGCCCACTCTCCTACTGAGGAAGAAAAGGAGGACGAGGAAGATAAGGAAGGGAGGAGGATGAGGAAAATGAATATGATGAGGGAGATGAGGAGGACGAGGGAGAGAGAATTGATAAGGAAGATATATCTGAGGGAGTCGAGGCTATAGGCCAAGTGGATGAGGGTACCTGGCCTTTTATTCTCCCATTAATATGGATGGTCATTGATTTTTATCTGACGATGTCTGATAAGGTCTTCTACACCCTTCGCAACCATTATTAAATCCCTGAGAACATCCCCCTTCGTCTGCCTAGGAAGTTTGAAAAGTGCTACTCTAGGAGGACTACAAACGTCAGCATGTACGATGCCATGTTCACTGCAGGGCTGAGGCTGCCATTGACGGAGTTACACTTAACTTGCCAACTACTTAGGCTTGTCCGTCAATCAGATTTCCCTCAACACGTGGAGAATATTTATTGGCGCGGAGGTGATATGGGGTCAACTTAGTGGTGGCAACCATCGTCTATCTCTCGACGAGTTATTTTATTGCTATAAACCCCAGCAAATCTCCTCGTCGAAGGGGATTTACCATTTCTTGGCAAGGAACACGTTGCTTAGGTTGGTGTCAAATATGCCTGACTACAATAGAAATTGGAAGAACCGTTATTTCTTCGTTCAAGGGAATGGGGTAGTATGCCTAATGGTTTTGATAACACTTGGGGGATTGTAAAGGAGTCAGGTGGGTTGTTGGTGTCTGCTTTTATTTTAGCTCCGTCTATTTTGGTGATGCTCCTAACATATTTCCTCATTGTCTTTAACTCAAGTTTGTTCACAGGTTAGCGACAAGCAAGAGAGCTTCCACCGACGAGTTTGGGCCATACCTTTTGAGCAAAGGAAGTGGAAGGATCTGGTCATCCTTGACATTCTCCACGCGTTTTGTGGTGGCCCTGAACAGATGCTTGTCGCCCGATGGTAGCATGCTTTTTCCTGTCGACGTAAGTCTTAGTTTTAATACTTTATTTGGTCTGTCTACCTTTTTTTCTAACATTTGTTGTCATCCTTTTGCAGAGATGGACGTAGATAGATAGAAGGCAATGGTGAGGAAGTCCGCTACTGCCCGTAAGCAGTAGGGTGGGGCTTTACCGTCAGCCTTCAAGGTGGGTGCTAAGGTAGCCCCCAAGGGAAAAAATGACACCAAGGATGACCGTCCGTCCAAGAAGGGGACGGGCCTATTCACCAGGGATAAGTAATGTAAGTCTTCTTCGTCCCTTGCCCCCTTCTCGCCACGAAGTAGGGAAGGGTCTAATGATAGGGAAGGGACCCGTTGCCCCCGATCCCGCTTAAAGGTTGTTCACACACAAAGACTATGCCGTCGAGATGGTTAATTTGATCACCCAGGAGACGGATCTAGATCCTTGTAGCGAACACTCCTCATAAGACTTAAAGGGCGTCCGATCTCTATGACCTATCCAGGGTATGCTTTTGTCACTTATAATACTATGCATTTTCTTTGTTCTCCTTCTGACAGTCATTTGTGTCTCAGGCATTGGTGTGGATGAGAGCCCTTTAGTATAGGTGCATGGCCAACGAGGGGGTGATCCATCGGTTTCACAAGCGTTAGGGGATAGAGAAGAAAGAATGAGAACAGTATAAGAAGGCCATCTACACCCTTAATAAAGAGCTGACGGCCAAGCTTGCTGTGCTTGCGAAGGAGACCTATCTACGTGAAGAGGCTGAAAAAGCAAAGGTCAATCTAATGACGGAGCTGGTTGCTCTTCATGATCAAGAGGCCAAGGCCAATGCCATGGCAGAGTTTTCGATTTCTTAACCCTTTTTTGATGCATGCGGCGTCTACTATGGTGACGGGTTTGATGACTACTTAAAACAAGTTGGATTTGTCTGCCCTGATCTGGACTTATCCTAGATCATCATAGATGACATTGTACCGCCAACTCCTAGGGGTGATGATGCTGTCAGCGAGGAGACCAATGATTTCGTTCATACAGTTGAGCAGGAGGTGAAGGATGATGGTGTAGTCATTGCTCAGCCTGCCCCTGAGGGCCCCGACGCTCCTGTAGTCTCGTCAACTATGGATCCATTGACTGAGTATGGCCCGACTACTGTGAATCCGACCTTTTTGACGCTCCTTTGTCTTGATTCCTACCCTTCTCCTTTTAAATTTCTTTTTATGGGTTTATTTGTAAAACAATGATTAATGCCCCCTTCTTTTGGGTTTTTATGTAAAAACATTTCCCTTTTTGGGTTTACATCTACTGCTTCTATCTGTTGCCTATACTTGTTTCATTTTTATTTTCATTATAATTGTGTATATGGCCCCGTTGCATGGGTGTCGTTGGTATTCTATTTTATTTGTCCACCCTGTAGGTAAAACTTTGCATAACTTGATACCAGGTACCTGTCGATTTCCTTGGCCATTCGTCCACCCCGTAGGTAGGACTTAACATAATTTGGGACTAGGTCCCCGTTGGTATTCTTGGTCGCCCATCCACCCTATAGGTTAAACTTAGTATAATTTAAGACTAAATACTCATCGGTATTTTTTGGTTGTCCGTCCTCCCCATAGGTAGGATTTAGTATATTTTGTGAGACCTAAATACCTATCGGTATTTTTTGGTTGTCCATTTGTCCCGTAGGTAGGACTTAGTATATTCATTAAAATGTAGAGAGTAGAGCCGCGTTTTTGATAGTACGTTCTTAATAATAAAAGAAACTTAACATCCTTAAAACTTAAAAGAACTAAAAAGAGCTTAAAAAGAAACTTAACATTCAATTCTGACAGGAAAATAAAGGAAAGCGATAAAATAAGCTGCTTTGTCTACTACTGATAGTACTTCCTCAGGTGCTCGATGTTCCATGGGTGATGGAGCCTCTGTCTATCAAGGTTTTCCAGGTAGTAGGTCCCCCTTCTATTGTAGTCAATGATCTTGTAAGGTTCTTCCCAATTAGGGCCTAACTTACCCCATGCGGAATCTCTAGTAGCCATCGTTACGTTCCTTAGAACCAAGTCCTTGACCTGGAAATGTTGAGGCTTGACTTTGGTGTTGTAGTTCTTTGCCATCAGATCCTGATATCGAGCCATCCTCTGTTCTATCGTTGCTCTGACTTCGTCAAACAAGTCCAACTGTAGGCGCATCCCTTCTTCATTCTTTTCTTCATCATGGTGAGATACTCGGTAGTTGGTTAGCCTAACTTCCGCTGGAATGATGACTTCATTGTCAAATGTGAGACGAACGCTCCTGTAGGTGTGCGAGTCGTTGTCCTATATGCCCATAGGATGCTAGGTAGCTCATATGGCCATATACCTTTTTCCCCCTTGAGTTGAGTATTGATCATCTTGAGCAGGGATCAGTTTGCGACCTCAACTTATTCATTGGCCTAGGGGTGAACAGGAGAGAAGTAATGGTTCTTGATTCCTAACTGTTGGCAGAAATCCTTGAATATGTCATTGTTGAATTGCTTTCCATTCTCAGAAACGAAGACCCTAGGGATTCTGAAGCAACAAATGATACTTTTCCAGATGAAGCTTCAAACATTCTTCTCCATGATAGTGGCTAATGGTTTTACCTTGACCTATTTGGTGAAGTAGTCGATCCCTACGACAAGGAACTTTAGCTGTCGTATTGCGATGGGAAAGGGTCCTACTATGTCCAATCCCCATTGGGCGAATGGCCAAGGGCCATTCATTGGTGTAAATTCCTCTGATGGTTGTCATATGATGTTGCTGAAGTGTTGGCGCTTGTCACACGCCTTCACGTAGGACTGGGTGTCCTTCTGCATAGTGGGCCAATAGTATCCAGCCCGTATCAGCTTGTGCACTAATGAGCGTGCCCTCAAGTGGTTCCCATATACTCCTTCGTGCACTTCTCTCACAACATAGTCTGCTTCGTTGGGGGTTAGGCACCTTAGATACAGATGGGAGAAACCCCTTTTGTAAAGGACATCCTCGATCATTACGAAACGTGATGCCTGTACCTTTAGTCTATAGGAAGCGTTGCGGCCTTCTAGTAATATTCCATTCCTGAGGTAAGATACGATTGGCATTGTCTAGTCGGCTCTTAAGGGGATAACTTGTACCTTTACTTTGTCAATGGCAGGGGAATATTGAACAAAGGATAATACCTGATTAACGATGTCCGTATATTCTATGGATGAAATTTTGGCCAAACGGTCTGCCTACTTGTTCTCTTCCTTCAAGATTTGCACAAATTTGGCCGAGAATCCCTTGGCTATCTTTCTTCTGACTATGCTTAGATATTCTTTCATCCATTCCCCTTTTGCTTTGTAGTCGCCATTGATGTGTCCGACAATAACCTGTGAATTACAGTGTATGACCGCTAATACGACCTTTGTCGCTTTAGCCAAGTCGAGTCCCGAAAGGACCGCTTCGTATTTAGCTTCATTGTTGGTTGCTAAGAACTAGAGGCAGACCGCACACTCTATTGTATCTCCTTCTGGCGATCGTAGTAAAACCCCAGCTCCTTCAATTCGTTGATTGGACAAATCGTTAGTCCATATCATCCACGTCGTCGATTTTTCCTCTTCGTCCTCTCTTGCTGTGAACTTGGCAATGAAATCAGCTAATGCCTGCGCTTTGATCATGGTTCTCGGTCAATATTGGATGTCGAACTCGCCTTGCTCTATTGCCCGTAGAACTAGTCACCCTGCTACCTCCGAGTTATTTATCGTCTTCCGTAGCAGCATGTCTATTTGGACCACTATGGTGTGTGCTTGGAAGTGTGGCCTGAGTTTTCGGGCAGTTGTAATTAGTGTAAAGGCCAGCTTTCTCCATTAGGGGATATCTTCCTTCAACTCCTCGAAGTGCTCAGCTGGTGTATTAAACAGGTAACTGCACTTGATCTTCCTCCCGTATAAGAGCAAAACTAACAACTATTTGGGACATGGCTAAGTAGAGGGAGAGCTCTTCACCAAGTTTGGATGGATTGAGTAATTGTGGGGACACAAGGTATGTCTTCAGTTCTTTGAAAGCCTTCTAGCACTTATCGGTCCACTCAAAGCCTTTCGTAGCACCTTGAAAAAAGGCAGACACTTATCTGTTGCCCTGGAGACGAACCTGTTAAGGGCTTCAACTCTAACGTTCAAGCTTTGCACCTCTTTGATGTTCTTTGGAAGAGCCATCTCCATTATTGCCTGAATCTTGTCGGGATTGGCTTTTACAATGTGATATGATACCATGACGCCCAAGAATTTTCCTAACACCATACCGAATATGCACTTACTGGGGTTGAGCTTCATATTGTAGAAGCAAAGGGCATTGAATGTTTCCCGAAGGTCGTCTAAGTGGTTAACTTCCCATGCGCTTTTCATGATTATGTCGTCCATGTACACTTCCACATTTTGCCTAATACGCTAGGCAAACATCTTGTTTACAAGCCTTTGTTACATTACCCCTGCATTCTTCAATCCAAATAGCATAACTTTGCAGCAGAAGAGTCCTTGGCTCATGACGAATGAGGTCTTCTTTTAGTCTGCTTCATCCAACCTAATCTAATTGTACCCTGAGAAAGCGTCCATGAAACTTAGAAGCTGGTGGCCCACCGTAGAGTCTACGAGGAGGTCGATGTGTGGGAATGGGTAGTTGTCCTTGGGGCATGCTTTGTTCAGGTCAGTGAAATCTACACATATTCTCCGCTTGTCATTCGCTTTTTTTACCATGACTATGTTGGCCAACCATTCAAGGTAGTAGACTTCTCGGATGAAATCTGCTTCTAGTAATTTATGCACTTCTTCTGCTATGGCCTTGTCCCTTTCTTAGGCAAATACCCTCTTCTTTTGTCATACTGGAGGGAAGGATGGGTATACGTTAAGCTTATGGACCATGGTATTCATACTAATCCCTGGCATGTCCTCGTGGCTCCAAGCGAAGACATCCCGATTGTTTTTTAGGAAGAGGGCAAGCTCTTTGCGAACTAAAGGGTTAGCCTGTGTGCCGATACGAGTGACTCAGCCTGGTATGTTATCGTCCAAAGAGATTTCCTCCAAGTTTTCCGTTGGCTCTACTGCAATTCTTCTTTTCTCTATGTTTAAAGCCTGTAAGTGATCATCCATTTCTAGCATAGTGATGTAGCATTTATAGGCAGCCATTTGGTCCCCTTGTACTTTGCTTATTTTGTACTCTGTTGGAAACTTCACCAGTAGGTGGTATGTAGACGTGACCTCCCTCCATACATTAAGCGTAGGTCAGCCAATGATGGCATTGTAGGTAGAGGAGAAATCAATGACTAGGAAATTGACTTCCTTAGTGAGTTGTTGAGGGTACGTCCCAATGGTTACTGGTAAAGTGATAGTTCCCATGGGGAAGACCTTAGTGCCACCAAATCCCACTAACGGTGTGTCTGAAGGTAGGAAACGCTCTTTGTCGACCCTCATCTGTTGGAATGCAAGGTAGTAGAGGATATTTGCTAAGCTCCCGTTGTCTACTAGCACCCGTCGGATATTGAAATTTGCAATTGACAAGCTAATGACCAAAGTGTCATCATGGGGGTGGTGTAGTCGTCTAGCATCTTTTTCTGTAAAGCTGATGGCAGGGTTGTCAACCTTGGTTGCTTTAGGAGGCCGTTTGGAAATCTGGACACTCTACACCATACGCAAGTATGTCTTCCTTGCCTTTTTAAATATAGTGTTTCCCCTTACAATTACCCTTATCTCTCTAAGTGGGGCTCTAGATCTTTCCTCGGCTTGCCGGTTGGGCTCGGGGTCCCTCGGAGGGTTTTTCCCACCCTTAACGAACCGCTACAAATTCCCTTGCTTGATAAGGGCCTCGATCTGCTACTTGAGGTTGTAGCATTCGAAAGTATCATGTCTATGGTCCCAGTGGAAGCGGCAGTACTTGTTTCTAGGCCTCTTGTTCGGGTCACCCTTCAGTTTGTCTAGCCAAGTCAATGCTACATCGTTCCTTATCTACATAAGGACTTGATCCAACGGGGTGTTCAAGGGGGTAAAATTTATCATACTCCCCGACGTAAGTTTTGACCTCCTGTCGTCCCTTCAATCATTCATTCAAGTCGACTTTCTACCTCTATCCGAGCGATGGTTGTCCTGCCTTTGCCTTTTCTTTGGTGTGTCCTCTCGGGCGATCATTGCACCTTCGGCATTCATGTATTTCGTGGCCTTGTATAGCATTTCGGCCATTGTCTTTAGGTCATTATTGTAGATTAAGAAAAGGAACTCCCCTCGCTTTAACCCACTAGTGAAGACAGTGACAAGGACTTTGTCATCAACTTCGTCAATCAAGAGAGCCTCTTTGTTGAAATAGGTCACGTACGACCTCAGGCTTTTGTCTTCCCGTTGCTTAATGTTTAGTATGGCTGTGGAGGATCTTCTGTGTCTCTACCCTCCAATAAAGTGTGTGACGAAGTGTCCACTCAACTCTTTGAAGGTGAAGGTTGTGTTCGGGTTAAGCTTGCTGAACCATACCCTTGCTAGCCCTTTCAATGTGGTAAGGAAGGTCCTACACATAATTTCGTTTGGAACTCCTTGTAGGTGCGTGAGGGTTTTGAACAACTCTAGATGGTCGAGGTAAGAATAAACCTACTTAATCCGTCATATGCTTCTAATAGCGGTATCCGAAACTTCACTAGGAAGGGGAAGGAATTCACCTGTGCAGTGAACAGGGAGTCGATCCAGTGGATCAACTCGACCAAATTGGTAGTTACCCGTCCCCTCATCGCATTCATTATCATTTCCATATTCTCCTTCATCATCTGCATATCCTAGGCCATGTGCAGCGCATCGACTTCCCTTTCGGAGGGGTAGGTAATATCTTCCATGCCATCCCTTCTGTTGGGGATGTTGCTTTCTTCCTGGTCTTCCCTCTCCTATTTGTTTCCCTTCAGTAGGTGACTACCATTTTGCTCGTTGACATCCCGCTCGTTGCGTGGGGCTTTCTGACACTGGCTTTCTGACACCACTTGTTCCTTTGGTTTAGCTATAGCTCCAACTCCTAGTTGCACTGGGTTAGTCATTCTACTGTTGCAGCCAAGGTTTGCACCTGTCTCTCTAAGGTGTTTGAGGAGTTTCCTGATTCCTGGTTGATGGTAGCCATTGAACATGTTTGGACCATGCAATTCTTTTTTCTTAGAAGCGGTGATATGGTCAGTCACAGTCATTGCTTCCCATAGACGGCGCCAACTAATGATGAGTTGAAATCGACAGTGAGTTGTAGGCTCCAAATCACTCCAATGGGTACCTATGAAATAAGAACAGAAAGACCAAACAAAAGGCACTGGTGTGGTACCGGCCAAGAACCCTTTGAAGGTCAAGTCAGTAAATGAAAAACCTCTAAGAACTTTATAGTGAAAGAGTTAGGGGTTTTCTACATACCTGAGAAAAGAAAGGGTTTGGCACTTATATAGTGGTGAGTGGTGAACTAAGATCCCTTGAGAGTGGGGATTTTTCCTTATGGAGAAGATCCGGTATTAGGGTTTTCGAGATTGTAGGGTGTTTTTCCATATAAGGGAGATATGAATTAGTAGTAGGTCGTGATATGCAAGATATTTCCTTATATGAACATTTATGAAGACCAAGCAAGGCTACGCTAGACCCGTTGACTCTTTCGTTCACCCGTCGACCCCACAACCCGTCGGGTTTTGGTGTGGCTTCGTCACTTTTCATTATGTCATTCTTTATCCTCTGTATGCTTCTGCAAAACTGACGGATCCATAGGCGTCATCAGTTCCCTTCCATGGCGTGTCTAGGACTATTGAATCCTTAGTCAAAAATACCCCTATCAAACAATATAGAATAGAACTTCATTACTATATACTAGGCCAAAAGTGAATTGCACAGTAGTGCTTAGCAATTAGCACACAGACGACTAGATGAAAGAGCAGCAAGAGAAAGAGAGAGAGATAAGTGCTCTAGTAGTGCCGCTACGGAATGGCATCATGGACTCCTAGCAAGACCACAAGTGGTAGATTGGGATAGTATAGTAGTACTCATAGTAACCTTTTCTTTTTCTTTTTCTTTTTCTTTTTTTGTGAGAAAGTACACACAGTAACCTAATTTGTTATTTTTCTCTTCTTTTTTCGTTTTTTTTTTTTTTTTTTTGATGAAAAGACTTGTAATTTTATTAAGATGAAGATAAATTCAATACATTATAAGTCAAAACCGACTCAATAATAATTGGATCCTTATTTACCCAAGTTACATAACTAACTAAATCTTTGGCATATTGAACTAAAATATGTGCCGGTTTATTTCCTTCCCTCCTCACATGTGACACTTGCACAAATTTAAAATTGTGTAATCTATGGCAAATCCCAAAGACAATATTAGAGATGGCTATAGGTGGGCAACTCAAGCCTTCAAAGTGGACATCTTGAACACCAACATCTTAAGCGAAATCAACAACTTCTTCAAAAGCTTTAGCTATAACTTCCAATGGTCCAAAAGGTTAGTGGAGCTTTTTGCTTAACAACTCTGCTTGCATGATCCCGAACCACTGCTCCCACGCTTGAGACTTCTTGTTGTTGAAATACAGCTCCATCAGAATTGATTTTGTACCAAGGAGGCTTCGGATTGGTCCACTTGTTCTCTTCTTTTTTAGCTGGCTTCAAAGGTTGAAAGTTGACGACTTGGAATTCTTCAATCAACAATCTTGCTTTGTGGATATTCATGGCTGCAAATTGGCATGGCTTATCGTGTCTGACTTGGTTCTGGTTGAACCATATACTCCAAGAATGGTTATAACTAACTCCAACACACCATTGCCAACATGTTGCATAAACTTGAGGTACCACTGAAGATCAATGAACTCAGGAAAATGGAAACCTTGCATGTCTAGTGGGAGACTCAAGAAAGTCCAAACCTCCTGTGCTTTGGGGCAAAACCAGAATAAATTGCCATTGCTTTTAGTCCCCAAACCACAAGCCTCACAAGTCGGATCATCGAGAATTTTCCGGTGACAGAGGTTAGCCTCAGTGGAGAGTATATTACGACAAGCCCACCATGCAAAGTTTTTCACCTTATTTGGCACGTTGAGACCCCACAAAAATTTCCAAAATTTTCTACAATTCTGCCCATTCGAACCTTCAAGACTAGGATTGGATATGGATGAAAGAGCCACCTTATAGGCACTACTCACTGTGAAGTGACCCTTAGATGTGTATGCCCAGATTAAGTGATCTATGGGACATTTAGAAATCAAGGGAATGCCTAAAATTGTATTAGCATCATCAAAGGAGAAAGCTTGTCAGATCACATCCGCTTGCCAACTATTAGATGAGGGGTTAATGATTAAACTGACCTTGGCAACAATAGGTAATCCAATTGGTGGTGAGGTCAAGCTGAATTTGGATGGTGTTGGCAACCACTTATCAAAACATAGCCCAATAGATTCTTCATTCCCCACCTACCATCTACAACCCTTTTCCACAATTGATTAGGCCAACATAATGCTCCTCCAAGTGTAGGAAGGATGATGTAATCTCTAGCCCTGCTTGGCTAGTAGTGTAAGATTGAAAGCCTTTAAATCCCGAAAACTCAACCCTCCTTCATCTTTTGGAAGACACATTTGTCCCAACTTAGGCACGCCATTTTAGTCCTTTCATGCATTTGTCCCCACCAGAAATTTCGAACCATTGATGTCATTTCATCACACAACGTGTTTAGGAGCTTGAACATGCTCATAGTATAGATAGGTACTACCTGAGCCACAGTCTTGATTAATATTTCTTTTCTAGTGTGAGAAAGCAATTTTTCCTTCCACCCCAATAGCTTATTATCCAATCTTTCAATAAGTTGCTGAAAAGTGTTGCATTAATTTTTCCCAACTAGTGATGGAAGACCAAGATACTTTTCATGTTGTTGAATGACCTTAGTGCCAAAATGAGTTTTGATTTCATGCTGGATATCTGGAGATGTATTTCTACTAAAAAATATCAAAGTTTTATTTCTATTTAGCTATTGCCCCGATGCTTGCTCATCAATTTCCAGAATCTTCTCTAAATTGAAACAATCCTCCATAGTAGCCCAACAGAAAATGATACTATCATCAGCAAAAAATAGAAGAGAAATTTTCAGAGCACCTCTACAAGCCGCCACTCCCCTAAGAAGTCCCTAGTCTAGTGATGACTGGAGTAGAGATGATTAGCCTTCTTCACACAACAAGAACAAATATGGAAAGAGTGAGTCTCCTTGGCGCAAGCCCCTAGAAGGGATGATATTGCCATATGTTTTCCCATTAATTAGAACGAAATAAGACACTGTGCAAACACATCTTTATATCTTGCTAATTTGGAATTTATTAAAGGTGAATAAGGAGTTTTGTGAGGGACATGGGCTGATTAATGGGCCAGATGGTGGATTTGATTTTTTTTTTTTTTTTTTTGGGTTTTATTATTTTTATACCAAATTTAATTGTATGAGTTTTTTTTTTTTTTTCCTTTTTTCCAATTAATTAAATTTTTTTGTTAAACTCTTACTAGATTAGCTTAAAATTTTGAGAGAGCAAATTCTCAAGGTAGGCTGACGAATACATTTTTGTGTAATTTTTAGATTTGTTACCAACTATAAAGGAATATTAATGAAAAGTTTCAAAAGCTAGGAACTCCATCTCTGAGCTCCACCTATAAAGAAATGCATGCATTCATGTCAGATGTTGAATTGAGCTCAGAGGTGGAGCTACTTGGCCTAGCTCCACCTCTGAGCTCAATTCAACATCTGACATGAATGCATGCATTTCTTTTCGGGTTTGGATTAGGTCCAGTGTCCAGTGACATTGGATCCATTGGGAATGTGACACGTGTCCATTTTTGGACACATGTCACCATCCCAACGGGTCCAGTGCACTAGAAGCACTGGACCCAAACAACCCTCTTTCTTTTCAATGCAAAAGTACATTACGTGTTTCATTCAATGTATGGATATGATACACGTGACGTGTATACTTCTACTGCTGCAAATTGGTTTGACAAGCACTAGCTAGAATTTATTCTATGTGCAGCTCTTAAATAATTGAGATAAGATTTATATACATGACAGGCACTAGCTAGGATTTGGACCCAGTTACAAAACTTAGAGCAACTGCATCAGTTTGTCTAAAAATTTCTGTCTATTTTACATTAAAAACCTACTTTTCTATTTTACATTATCACATTTCCAAAACACCCACATCAGTTTATATATTTTACAAATCTATTCTAATTAAATAATACTATTTTTTTTTTTTATTACTTATTAATACCCATTCTCTCTTTCCCTCATAATCTATTTTACTTTTCAGCTTTCTCACCCGTTCCTCTCTTTCCCTCACTCTCTCACTCACAGCCGCCTTACCCAGCCCGCTGTCGCTGGCGATCCAGCTCGCTGCCTCAGCCCTCCGTCGATTCGGCCTCCCTCTCACTTTCGCCCTCCCTCTTTCCTTCACCTCTCCCTCTCTCCTCCACCACCGACCCTTCGCCTCCCACCCCCAACCGACGACCCTTCGCCTCCCACCCCTAACTGACGATAGCAATGGAAGACCCGACAACAGCAGATTCGATGGCAGCAGAGGCAGTAGATTTGGCTTCGTTAGGCATTTCAAGTGAGTTTTCTATTGAGTATGGTTTAGGCTGGGTTTTCCAGTGGGGTTGGACTATTTTTGGGTTAGGCTTACCGTTGGGTTTGTCTTGATTTTGAGTTGGATTTTCTAATTGCTTTTTCGTTGATTTTGGGTTAATTTTCTGTGCTAGGTTGCAATGTTTAGTGGTGGCCCTGGGTTTGGTGGTTGGGTGGTTATTTTCTTCTTCCTTCTTCTTATTTTGGCACGCTGGGTTGTTGTAAATGTTGGGGAAGAGAAGTAGTTTGATAGAGGAGAGAGAAAAAAAAATTAAAAAATCATTTACACATGAACAGTAATCGTGTATATTTGCACATTTTTACACAGACTGATGGAGGTGTTTTTTAAGTTAAAATGTGCAAAATTAAGCACTTATTGCATTTTACACATTTTTGCAACCACTGATGTGGTTGCTTTTAGCCCAGCTTCACCATGTTTGTTTCAACGTTAAATATTTTCTAAAATATGTGTCATTTCTTAAAAAATGAAATGTTTAAATAAGTATCTCATTTACCCGTGTTTGACAAAAACTTTGAAAATAAGTTGAAAACAATCTCTTAGAAATAAGTCATATTTTTAATAGAGTTTTATGTTGATTAAAGATAGCTTCTTTTTTTTTTTTTTCATGCTACGAAACACCAAAAAAAAATGCGAAAAATTAAGTTCGCATAGGATTTTTCAACGTAACAAAGTGTAAATTTTACTTTCTAGTAGGCCAACTAATTAATATATAAAACGATACTTTTTATTTTTATTTTTATTTTTTATGTATATAAAAAATTCACCTAGTAACAATCCTATATTATTTGTCTTTCCAAATCTTGGTCACTTTGACGACGACTAGCTCCTTGTCCAAATTTTTGGTATTTTTTTGGTCTCAAATTGTTTGACCTACTTAAAAGTTCCAACTATTTAGGAAAACATCATTAAATGTCTTATCTCTTTATAAATAAGTTATAAGCTTCCTAAATTACCCTTAAACAAATTTATAAAAAATTTAAACAATTGTGCATATAAAAAATAAACTTTTTTTCTACTAAGTAATTTTCAAAGTTGTTATAGATTACAAACTCTATTAGAGTATTACAAGTCCACAACTACAATTACAAACTCTATTAGTTGTAGATTACAAACTTATCTTCAAATTTTAATACAATTATTGGTAAATTCTACAGTGGCATAATGAAAATGTTAATAAAATAATAGGGTTTGACTTTTCAAATGGGACTTAATTTTGGAACATAATAAAAAGGAATACAAGCCAAATGATTTAGGCAGAGGAAATATTATTTTATACTTATTAGCTTCATGATTGCAAATTCGCTGGGGCCCAACTGTCTCCATAAAATGTTTCGTGATAGTTTTTTTTTTTGAGAATAATGTTTCATGAATCATGATAGTTCAATTATTGTCATAAGCATACATAGTTTAGTTAAAGTTATTAATTATATTGAGCTACAAGACCATCGGGGGAGAGAGGGAGATGGTGAAAGCCCGCATCTATGACAAAAATGGAAGCATACATAGTTTAGTTAAAGTTATTAATTATTTTGAGCTATAAGACAATGGGGGGAGAGAGAGAGATGGTGAAAGCCCCCTTCTATGACAAAAATGGACTGAAGAAAGGTGCATGGACTCCAGAAGAAGATGATAAGCTAAGAAGTTTTATTCAGAGATATGGCCACTCAAATTGGTACAAACTTCCCAAGCTCGCCGGTATGAAACTATATATATAATATTATTTTAAAGAACGGATCTTGGTTTTCTTTTTCTTTTTCTTTTTTAAATAATAAAAAATTTATGTAGGTTGATTATAAATTTTTTTTTTTTTTTATAAATTACCTAGGGTCCTATCATTTGTCTGGGTGAAATTTTTTTTTTTCAGTGAATATGAATTTGAACATACTATTTTAGCATTCCATCTAAATTAGAAGATTACAAGAGACAAGTGAATGAAAGGATTTTCATCTAGAAGACATCATTATTAAGCAATACGATCTTTTCCTGCACGTTGTTCCTCACTCTTTTCATGTAACAAAAATTCTCTTCATGCATCATGCACGAAACTTCATTATATATGTATGGCTTTGTTACTTTAATTCCGTTTATATAACTTTTAGTTATTTGTTTCTGGCAATTATACTTGTATGTGTGTGAGAGATAAGAAATGAAAATAATATGGTATGATGTCACATTAATAATACTATGATGTTTTGGACAGGTTTATCAAGGTGTGGCAAGAGTTGCAGGCTGCGATGGTTGAACTATCTCCAGCCAGGTGTAAAACGTGGAAAGTTCACCAATGAAGAAGAGGATTTAATCATCAAGTTACATGAAGAAGCTGGAAACAAGTATATATAAAAAAATTTCACTTTTTAAAACTTTGTGACATACATACATACATACATACATATATATATATATATATAATACTATAATCTATTTTCACTTACCTGAATAACCAAAAAAAGAAGTATTGTTTATTCGTAATTTTTTCTTGATGTCCTTCATAAAGCTTCTTCTTCAGTGAATTGACGCGAAATGTTCTCCTTTCAGATGGTCTATGATTGCCAAGCATTTACCTAGACGAACAGACAACGAGATAAAGAACCATTGGCACGCGCACCTAAAGAAGCATGTAAAGCAAAATCCAAAAACATCTGAGGTGAAGGAGCAATTTAATGAAACTTCCCAATGCAAAGCCAAGAAAAATAGAGAATCAGAAAGTGGAAGTCTTCATGCCAGTGCTTCCTCTCACCAAAGCTTAGAAAGCTCTCCCCGGTCCACAGAACAATCTTCCTCTGAACTCTTCTCTTTGAGCTATGATCATCCACCTGTAACTGGCATATATTGGGCTGAAGAAGACTGTCTTACTTCATTCGAAACATTGGAAGACACCTTTGGAGACTTTTGGACTGAACCATTTGTAGCAGACAACATGAATATCGCAGATGAGTTTCCAATATCTCCATATATTTTATGCCATGATGACATAGACTTGTTTGACCAAGTGATGCCGGAATTGCCCAAAAACTAATGCAAGTTTCTGCACTACAAGGATCTATTTTTATAAATAACAATTGCGCCGGTGACTGATTGTAAAATATTAAAATAATGCTTGGGATATTTCTCTAGCTACAAACAGCCACCTAAATGTCAGATATGTGAAAGCGATCATGCACGCAAGTTTATTCTTGCTGCTATAATAATGCAGGGAATACATGTTATGCATATGTAGCTTTTGGGCTAGCTTGTTAAGTTCAATTTCCTAATGATCGAAGAAATAATTCTTGTAATCGTCCTAATCAGATTTCTATTACTATAAGTTAATTTGTTCTTCAGTTCCTGATTTTTAGATAAGTGATAATTGGATTATTAGGTCTGGATTCTGTCTAAAAATCATGATATTAGTATCTTCTCCATTTAAAATGGATTTCTTTAATGGTTTTAATGAATTTTACAAATTTTAAGGTATATCGATCTAGTTTCGTGCCATAAACTGTCAAATTTAAAAAGTAAAATATTAACCGTAAACTAGACTATCTCAATTTCACTAATCTGAGGCTATATATATATATATATATATATATATATATATATATATATATATATATATATATTTATATAATATGAGAAAGATTATACACTTTCTTGGATTCGTATTGGATGACACAAATCGCGTTAATTTGCACAAAAATGTGATATTTATGGATACCATAAGCAATGCAGCAACCAAAAACAATTCAAGGGTTAGGTATATACAGGGCATATTCAATTGAATTTATCATTAGACTGATGACATGGTACGATGGCGTTAACCATTTTAAATGCAACTACCTCAAAATATAGAAAAAAGAGGCTGGTCTATACAGTTATGCAGGTCGAAGGAACTAAAATATTTAGGGCATGTTTTGTATGTGGTAATAGATCTTGCAATGAAATGCTTATTTATGTGTTATAAATATTCAGTTATTTGGTGCATATCGGAATGATTTTACTTAGGAATAACTCATTAAATTGAGAATAGTTATTCCTATGTATGTTTAACAATTTTGAAATTAATGTATTTTCAAAAAAATACAAAATTTCCACTTGCTTCACATTTTACAAACATTTCATATGTAAACAAATAATTTTTACAACCAAACAAATGAATAGTAATAATTATTCAATTACAACATCTTTTAATCTTAGTAATACAAATTACTATTCTTATCATAATCTCTATTTAGTGTACCAAACATACACTTTCTTGAGCAATGAGACATTTATTGGAGTCCCAATTAATAAACTCAAAGCATACATGTATAGAACAGTTTATGCATTTCTCTCATGCATTTGAAAATAATAATAGTAATAAAAAACAATTAAACAATTTAGACATGAATTTAGTAAGAAAAGTTTAAATATTCTTTCTCTAATTCATTTAATAAATAGGTTATAGTGTGTGTGAAAGGAAAGAATCAGTGGTGGCTCAAGGCCCCATTTAAAAAAAGGTTCTACCTCTTAAAAAAAATGTCTCACCTGGTTATAAAAAGGCTAATTAAAAATTGTAGAGTAATGTTAGGGATATTGAGTTAATATTACTTTGTCTCACCAATCAAAAAATCAAATCAAATCAAACATTCATTTATAATTACATAATTGAATCTCAACAATATTATTGTCACATTAGTTTGTATGTTTTATATAGTAAAATTTGTACCACCTTTAGCATTTAAAAAAAAAATTGTATGATAATAAGTAATTTAGACAATAAAAAAGTGTTGTGCACTATTTTTTTTTTTTTCCACCTCCAAAAGGGTTTAAAACATATTAGACCAATAGAAACTCAATCTAACAAAATCTAAACTGTCGAAGGAGAAAAAAAAGTTTTGAGACTTTCCAATACCTTATAAAATATATCCTCAACATTATCTACCTAATCTTCCACACAAACACACATACAAAACAATCTCTATCACTTTGTTAACACTAAAATTAAAATTGAAAACTAGATTACAGATTTACTTAAAGAGGCATTTTCTTATCCACGATAAAGTAAACTTCAATTTGATTATTTTAAAAAAAAAAAAAAAAAAAAAAAGCAAACTTCAATTTCTAAAATAAAAATAAAAAATTTCATTTATTTTAGTTAATTAATATTATTTTGGTTAATATTAATTTATTAAATTATTTATTTAATTGATAGTTAAATATATAAATTTCAATTTAAATTTAGGGCTTTAAGCTCCAAAATATATGGCGCCGGCCCCTGGAGTGAATCATACCCTTGAATGGTGAAAAACTTGTGGCTAAAGAAGGTAGACTTGTGAGGCATTTTGAAGCAATGTGGAGCAGCCCATTATATGATAATAATATGATCGGTTTAGATCCTCAGATCTGAAAACCAAAAAATATTATAAAATTAAATAGGAAGACAAAAATAAAATATAAAAAATTAATTGATTTATATAATGTCCCCGACTTAGCGACCATTAAGTGATTCGTGGTTAAAGTGATGTAAACTTGATGCCAAAATCATTGTTGATCTTGATGCCAAAATCATTGTTGATCTTTTGCAAGCTGATTCAGTATCTATCAGACCCTTTTCTCCCCTTCTCAATGATTGCAGATCACTGTTAAGCAGCTTCCATCAGATCAGGGTGCGGCATGTGTTTAGAGAGGCTAATTTCTGTACTGACGCCTTGGCCAAGAGGAGATTGTCTCAAGATGAGGATTTTGTGGTTTTTGAAACCCCTCCATCTAATGATACAAACTCTTTTGTAATTTCTGATGCTAATGGTTTGTATTATGGTAGATCGACTTACCACTGCCACTTTGGCCATTTTGGCTAGTTAATGTTTTATGCAATATCCTTATCACCAAAAAAAAAAGTGATGTAAACTAATTGGCATCAGTGTGAATGGAGCTATCACACCTTTTCCTTGTTTCACAGATAATTCCATATACTAAATTAATGCCTTAATTTAGTATATTGCATAGGATGTGGTATTTGCCGACAGCCACTTTTTTCCTCTAGAATCTCTCTAATCAGGAGAGATTAGATTTCGGTGGGCCTGGGTAGAAAACCTCGGGACCACGGACCACCCAACCCCTCAGCTTTCAACCAATTCAGGAAAAAAAAAAAAAAAAACTTCTCTCCTTCCTTTTCCGTCCACCTGGATTTCATTCCAACAAAACACACTTTTTTTCACTACACAACCTAATAAAATTGGGAAAAATACTTAAAGTTATTACCAATTTTCGTACAAACTGATATGACAATTAATGTAATTTTTATTGGAAAGAATAATTCACTATCCATGTCATTGAATACCACGTCAAAACATAGTTTTTAAGAGAAAATTAAGGGATTAATTATTAGAGAAAATCTTAGAATTGAGGTAATAAATATGCAATTCAAATTCAAATTATTATTGATTTTTTTATGTAATCTATTTATAAATATGTATTCCATGTAATGTATTTTCAAGAAAGGTGTATGAGAAAATATACTACCTCTTTAGGCCCTTGTCCCAAGGATGTAGGCCATCATGCCGAACTATGTAATTTCCTCTATTCCTTTTCTCTCTTTCTTTGCTTCTGCCTTCACTACAATATTCTCTATTTCATTTTTATTTAACATGGTATCAAGCAGATTGATGGGATCTTACTTAATCCCTTCACTCACACTATTTTCTTCTTATTGGTGATTTCTCATACAATAACCTCATTAATTTTGTATGATAATCTGCCCTCCTTTCTTACTCTTAATTCTTTGTTTGGGAGTTCATAATAGTTTGCTTTTTAATAAGAAAAGTGTTATGTTCACAACTTTTTACAACAATTTCACAACAAATTCTAGATAACAAGTTGTTACTGGTTCTAATTTAAACCCACCTCTTAAATTACATTTTTATTCATAGTAACAATCTATAATTTAGGATTTGTTATGAAAATATTGCTAAAGTGCTGAGCAACATAAGATTTCTATTGTAGCAATGGATTTTGTTGCATCAACATATTATAGTGGCATCTTCATGGGAGGATTGTTGGTTTTGCTCCTTATAGTTTGCTTTGTTGTTGTTATTGGTTCTCTCCTTTTTACTGTTGTTGGCTTTCTCTCTTTTTCTTTAGTTTTTTTTTTATTATTTTTTTTATAAGTTTCTTAATTTTCTCTCAAAGATTCAAACTTATCTACGCTATAGACTACACGTTATCTACAGCCTACATGCTATCCTTACTTCGTTCATTATCTTATATCTACTATGATCAACATGTTTACAGTCGTTACACCTTATCGATAGATTTCCTCCGCTTTATTAATTCTCCACGTTTTCTACGTTTTTTTATACCTGTTATCACATCAACATCATTTTGATAAAAAACTTATCGCATCAACCCACATTTCCTCTGTTATTCTGTTCAAAATTTTTTTATATATAATTATTTAGTTTTGAATTTTCTCATTTGTACTGATCCTTTTTATTTTGCTAAGTAGGTTATTTAATATGTATTTTTTGGGTATGGTTTTTTAAGTTGTCCTACCTTTTTTTTTTTAATAAATATTTTAATCAAATCGAAAAATTTGTAATATATATTGCAACTTACAAAACAAGAAAAACAGTTTTTAAATGAAAAATATATATTATTAAATCAATATTATATTTATAAATACAAAAAGGTATAGCTTTTTTTTTTTTTTTTTGGATCTGCAAAAGGGTATAGCTTAAAGCTTTCATCTTAAGCCCCAATATTCTGGAGCTGACCTTGATTTGGAAATATATTATGGTGTCTGTTATATATATCAAGTCTCAAGTGGCCCAATCCAATTGTAGGCCCATGTACTTGCAGAACAAGTATATTATCCTTAGGTTAATTTATGATCAACTTAGAATTAGTCATATATTCTCTAGTATATAAACCTTACATTGGTTTCACTGTAACACAAGTGTTTAATATAATATTTAGTCGTCAAGGCTTTTTCATTGTTGACATAAACCGTTAAGCCGAACACATATACCTTTTTGTATGCGCTCTCTTTCACATAACAACATTCACTGTGTCCATGAAAATAGAAAGAGTAAAAATTTTCTTCCTCCTAGTTGAGTGATATGATTGGAACATTTTCCCCAAAAAAAATCTCTCAACATGAATAACGTGTGCGAAATTTGTATTGTAAGTCATGTTAAACACCTTTTCTATCTGCTTTTTTATATTTTTATATATATATATATATATATTTTAATAAGTAAAATTAAAAGAAAATTCAATTAGATTTCATATTGGAATTCAATTAAAGTATAATTATCTATATATATTGTAAGGACATGATTTCTAAGCTCAAGCCCAAATAGTATTGGATCCTGGCCCAACGAACCCTAATCAATAAATTTTTAGAGGATGGATTGAAGAACTGGGCTTCAGTAAGTTTGATAACGACTATTATGGTGTTTAATGGCATTTTGCAAAAGAATAACGGACATGATAGTCAATAGATCCTTTATCCGATGAGATTTTTCTCTTTTAGTTCCTTCATCCCTCTCAAATAATACCAACCTCCCTCTGTTCTGATTGCTCCCCCTTTCTTATGGAAGATATTTCCCATTATATAGTTCCTTTGAACTATCCTCCCCCTACACTTGTTCATCATCCAAGCCATCACTTGAGTATTTGTCCCATCAAACTTCTTCTTTAGTTTTTTCTGAGTTGTGATCTCCCAGAAAACATTGTTCAAAGGTATACTCTACATAAATGCGGCCATAAAAGTAGATACAATGCATTTAATGTGATAGTAGCAGTTTTTCTCTAGATATTTTGGAGTCTTCCTTCTTCCCTGTATGTTCGTGAGGCGTCTCTGCGCGGTGGGAACTTTATGGAGAATTATTATAATAGTCTGAGTAAACAATTGAACCGCATTCAATAGATTCGAGGAGGAAAATCTCATCGGAAAGCTTCCCGGTTATTTCCCACACCCAAGACCTTAATTGGTAAATCTTAGTAGTCTTTAACTTCTCATTCATATCTCCTCGGAAATTCAGGTTCTCAGATAAAAACTAGGATCCAATACTTATCAGTTTGGACTCTCGCAAGCCCAAGGCCCAGTACACATGAATTTTGGACTTTCGCCCCTACAATAGCCCCTCAAAACTTTGGCTTTTCCCTTTCGTCGGAGGAGAAAAAACAGGGTTTTGACTTTCATGACATAAGACCACATGATTCTTCAATTCACATGTGCGAGGTGGATAATTCACGCACCTCAGACTTGCTACTGACGCATCGAGGTTCGCGAAGCGCTATTAAATGCTCCATGCGACGTGCTGTCTCGCACATCCAATGATGAATCGTAGATCCAACGGATGGGCTTTTTCCTGAAAATTTTGAGCGGGATAATTCCCACTCACTTCAACTTCCTATATAAAGCGAACGGAGACATCATTTCTCCATTTTCACAAGTCTTCAGATTTTCAGAGATATCACACATTCGAACTCCCCATACTTTCTTTAAGACACAAAATATTCAAACTCTCTTTTTTTTTTCTCGAGAGATTTTCGAAACATCTTCTTTAAGGTATCATAGATTATCATATACATTAGTTTCTGCAAACTTATATTTTCTCAAACATATTCTTTTCTCTTCGGCTACTCTCCTCTACCACTCGCTTTTACTTTTCTTTACCTATAGGATTCAGTCATTTCATTCTAGGTTTTTCTAAATGGGTAGATTTGCGAGTCTGGTAGATTCCCCTTCAAAAATAAAACTTTTCAAAGAGAAATATCACATACCCCAAGAAGTGGGCCTACGATATTGTTCCATAAAACAAATCGTTACAAATAGGGTGGTGGGGGAAGTTATCATTCCTATAATAGCCTTTATAAAAAGTGGAATAACCCTCCCCATGGGTAGGATAACAAGGGACTACCTTATCAATCACAGGTTGTGCCCTCACCAGTGCGCACCAAATATGTTTAGGATTCTAGGCTGTGTCGATGCTCTTAATGAGCATCTTCAATTAGGACTCACATGGCATGACGTGGTGCACATGTACAAGTGTCATTCCCAATCCGACGGAGGATTTTACCTCAAGTCCCGGTCACCCGTGGTCAGGCTCATTTCATGCCTCCCTAAGTCCAACAAAGGGATGAAAGATGACTACCTCATCGCCTCAGGGGCATGGCACGATGGTCTCCACTGCCCAACCCAAGAGAGAGAGCCAGGTAGGATACCTTAGAGTTAGGTTCCTTAGTAAAACACTTCAGATTTTCTAATCTTCACCATGTAGTTATTATCCTTTATTTTGCTTTATCTTGACGATGGGTTTTCATGAGCTAACCATGGCTCTTTTCTCGGCTATTATTGCAGATAGGAGGCACGTTGCACCTCGGCTCAGCCACATTAACATAGCGGCCTTAAACTACGTGCTCCGATTAGAGATTTTCGTGAGTGAGGATCGACAATTGCGAGCCATTCATTTGATTTTGGATTTTGAACCAATTTCAAAGGTCTTTCAAGAGATAAGTCATGCCATCAGGGCAGGAGATCCTCAGATAAACCGTATCGACGTATCTAGGCCAAATTTCTTGGCTCGAGACGATCTTCCTCCTGTCAGACTACCCATTCATCAAATTCCTCCTTCGCTCATAATTCCATTGCAAAAAGTTCTCCTTAAAGCAACAGTCGCAGCAGAAAAGGAAATTGCATCATCTCGGCTATCCTTAGAGGAGGAAATAGATCGATTTCGCTTCGTGGAAGACGAGGGACAGTCCGAGAAGCCAGTGGATATCTCAAACTCCGGGACTGAATCTGCTAATCTCTCTTCCATTCATCCAAAATAGTTGGTCATTACTCGAATAGACTCAGAATCCGAAAAGGAAGAAGAAGCAATGGACTTGAAGAAAAGACCTAGTTTGAAAGGCCTGTTAGCCAGCAAGAATAAAGGGGGAAGTTCGAAAGAGGCCCCTAAAACGCAACCTCCTGTAGTTCTTCCTCCTCCTCCTCCCACTGATCTTGGCCTACAGGCCATGCCAAATTTAAAGAAAAGGAGGCCAGATCATGAACTAGAGGAAGGTGAGGTGGCTCCTCAAAAGGACAATAAACAAAAAAAAATAGCCAAGGACCCCAGGGATAAGAGGGGTACATTCGTAGATAGCAGGGATGAGGTTGAGGTACGTCGGCCTCAGCAGACTTGGGCTCCTCGGATAGAAATGGAGGGTGCTCCCATTCTATATGATGCTTCAATATGGGACGCGCAGAGAGGCCATGCCAATTACCTAGCACAAGCCCTACAGCAACCTCTCCTTCTCCCAAGGGACATGGAGTCCATTCGGCACACAAGACAGCCCGATTTATTCATGTCATTAAAAAGATATCTAACTATGGTTAGCTGTATCTTTCCTACTCAAGTGTTTAAGATAAATTCTTTTTTTCTGTTGTTTTTATCGCAATTTTAATTATATTTTCTATTTCCATGCAAGTCATTCAGCAGGTTTACGTGGCCGAGGACTGGGTGCGAAGTGCCCATAACAAATATGATGCGAAATCTCAATCTCAGTGCAAAATCGAAAAAGCTCTCGGTACAGCAAACCATGAAAAAACGCAGCTGGCTAAGAAGCTTAAGGCAGCAAAGAGCGCACATCAAAGCACTGAGGCTGGGTTGAAAAATGTTGAGGCCCAAGCTGAGGATCAGCGCAAGCAGCTCTACACTACCCAAATTAACCTTACCACCGAGAAGGCAGCGGTTCTAGACCTAAAAACTGAACTGCAGAAAGCCCAAGAGGCATTAATGGTGGCCAAGGAAGCTGCTAAGGCTGCGGAGGCAGTAGCTTATGAGCATGGGGTAGTGGAGACTGAGGCAAGGCTGATCGCAAAGGTGACGGTAGTCTATAGGGACTACTATGCTGAAACATACTACAAGGCCCTTGATCGGGCAGGAGTCCCTGCTAACTCCGATCTGAGGAGAGCAGACAAGGATCCAACTGCTTTTCCTCCTCCCGCAGCCCTTCCTCTTCCTCCTCCCGAGAAACCTCTCACCACCCAAGACCCTTCTCAGGGGATTGAAATCCCAACAAGGGTTCAAAAAGAGAAAAGGGGTGATGTGGGGATCTCTCGGCCAGACGAGAAGGCGAAGGGTAAACGAGTTCAACCTCCTGTTGATGCTAATCCCTCTGATGACGCACTTACAATTGAAGATATGATGTCCAAGGCTAAAGCTTCTGAATCCAAGTCCAAGATTGACTCCAAAAAAGATTCTTATCAATTGCAGACCCAAATATAGGGTTTTAGCTTTGTTTTTGTGATTTTTGTAATGGCCTTGTGCTTCTAGATGTAATACTTGTATTTATCATCTAATGAAGGCATTTATCTTTTTATTTGACTTAGATTCTGAATGATATTATGAATGGCTTTAAGTTATTATCATTTCATCCTTAATAAACATTGTTGACAACATGTATTTGGTCATTTATTTATTTCAACTAAATGCCATCCAACCAAGCTATAAATTGATATTACTATATCAAAGGTCAGGTTCAATACAGACAAATAATACCCTTAGTATATTATTATGAATACAAGAATACTTGGAGTCTTAATGAGTGCTTAATCTTCAAATAAGCATCGACTAATGTTAAGTTGATATAAGTTAATTTCATCTAAGTATGTGGTCCGAGAGACCTGACATACCCTGAAATCTGTTTAATAATTATATAGATATCAAGGAATGTTAATTTCACCTAAGTATGTGGTCCAAGAGACCTGACATGCCTTGAGATCTATTTAACAATTACATAGAGAATAATCAGCAATTAATTTGATGTATTTACACAAAGGAATGTTAATTTCACCCAAGGATTTGGTCCGAGAGACTTGACATACCTTAAGATCTGTTTAACACTTATATAGATGCCAATGAGTGTTAATTTCACACAAGTATGTGGTTCGAGAGACCTGACATGACTTGAGATCTGTTTAACATTTATATAGATGCCAATAAGTGTTAATTTCACACAAGTATATGGTCCGAGAGACCTGACATGACTTGAGATCTGTTTAACAATTATATAAATGTCAAGGAGTCTTAATTTCACACAAGTATGTGGTCCGAGAGACCTGACATGACTTGAGATCTATTTAACACTTATATAATAAATAAATAGCAATTAATTTGATATATTTACACAACAAAACACATAATTGAAGAAAGGAAACTTTTATTAATAATAATACCTTCTCAGGTTGTTTACATTCCAAAGACGAGGTATTACATGCTCATCTAAATCTTCTAAAAAATATGCTCCTATGCCAGTCACTGAGGTGATACGATAGGGTCCCTCCCAGTTGGGTCCTAATTTCCCCCACACTGGATTTTTTGCCGTGCCTAAAACCTTTCTGAGTACCAAATCCCCAAGCTCTAGTGGTCTCAATTTTACCTTGGCATCATAGTCCTGTTTGAGTTTGTGCTGATAATAAGCCAACTGTACCATTACACTTTCTCTTCTTTCTTCAATAAAGTCCAAGCTCCTTTCCAACAATTCATCATTATTGTTAGAATTAAATGATTGGGTTCTTAATGTCGGAAAGCCCATTTCTATAAGGATAACAGCCTCGACTCCATAAGACATCGAAAAGGGGGTTTCTCTGGTTGACCTGCGAGGAGTGGTTCGATACACCCATAGGACATGCGGTAGTTCTTCCACCCATCTTTCTTTTGCATCGCCCAACCTTTTCTTAAGTCCACTCACTATGACATTATTAACAACTTCAGCTTATCTGTTCCCTTAGGGATAGGCTGGAGTGGAATACCTGTTTGTAATTCCCAATTCACAGCAATATCTCCTAAAGGATTTACTGTCGAACTGAAGTCCATTGTCCAAGATAAGGGAATGAGGTATTCCAAAGTGGGTGACAATGTTTTTACAGAGAAACTTATTTACGTCCACATCTCGAATATTCGCCAAAGGCTCGACTTCAACCCATTTGATGAAGTAGTCTGTGCTGACCAGCAAAGATTTCTTGTTTCCAGCTACTTTGGGAAATAGGCCAACAATATCTAAGCTCCATTGTGCAAAAGGCCAAAGACTAGAGAGGGGATTCAGGAATTCTCCTAGTTGGTGTGTGTTGGGTGCAAATCTTTAACATTGATCGCATTTTTTTGCATATTTTAGTGCTTCCTTTTGCATATTTGGCCACCAATAACCTTGGGTGATGGCTCTATGAGCTATGGATCTCCCTTCTGTATGGCTCCCACAGATCCCTTCATGTAATTCCTCAAGGAGTAACTCTGATGCCTCAGGATGAATGCAGAGTAGATATGGCCTAGAGAAGGAGCGCTTGTATAGTTTCTGGTCCTCGGATAGCCAAAACCGATGAGCCTTCCTACGTATCTTTTCAGCTTCCGATTGGTCCTCTAGTAAAATGTACTTACTCAGGAATTGAATAATGGGGTCCATCCAGCTGGGCCCTATTCTGACGTGGTGAACACAGATCATATTCCCTCTTATTCTTGAGGGCTTACACAAATCTTCTATGAGAATAATACGAGGTAAATTCTGCACTAAGGAAGTTTCCAGCGTGGCTAAGGAGTCGACATGGGTATTTCCACTTCTAGGGATGTGTTGTAGGCTGAATGATTTAAATTTCAGTTGCAGGTGCCTAATTTGAGCCAAATACCCTTGCATTCTCTCACCCCTTGCCTTTAATTCGCCCTTCACTTGACCAATGACCAGCCTTGAATCCGAGAACATTTTAGCCGATTTTCCCCCCATTCTTTGAACTATAGACATTCCTTCCAATAATACTTCGTACTCAGCTTCATTGTTTGTGGCCGAAAAGCCTAGCCTTAATGACTTTTCTATGATGAGTTTTTAAGGCGAGATCAAGACTAGCCCCACTCCAAACCCTTTTTGGTTCACTGCCTCATCCACGTACACCTTCCACTACAATGGTTCCTGCACCATAATCAGGCCAACCGATTTTTCATCCATACGGTATGCCTTTGATTCATTTTTGCAGGGATTTTAATGAACTCGGCAACCAAATCTGTAAGGACCTAACCTTTGATTGAGGTGCGAGGCATGTACTTGATGTCAAAAGCCCCTAGGATCGTCCCCCACTTTACTATCCTCCCAGTGTAATCAGCACTTTGAAGTATAGCTTTCAATGGAAACTGGGTTGGGATAACCACCGTGTATGCTTGGAAGTAGTGGGGGAGCTTTCGAGTACCATGCACCACCACTAGGATTGCCTTCTCTAGTGGTAAATAGCGAATCTCGGCTTCGTGTAATGACTTGCTCACGTAATAGACTGGTTGTTGTCTACCATTATCAACTCGTATCAACACCAAACTCACGGCATGAGGAGCCACAGTGATATAAGAGAACAAAACTTCATATGTTTCAGGGATGGACATAATAGGTGGATGAGAGAGATACTCTTTAAGTTGTTGGAATGCCCGAGCACATTCTTCGATCCACTCAAAGCCTTTCCATTTGTTCGTCAATAGGAAGAAAAGTCTACATCTGTCTGCCGATCGATAGATGAACCGATTCAAAGCTGCCATCATTCCAATTAACCTTTGAACCTCTTTGGGATTCCGAGGCGATTGCAAATTATTTATGGCTTTAATCTGGTCGAGGTTCACCACGATTCCCCGGTGAGTCACCATATAGCCGAGGAACTTGCCTGACCCTACCCCAAAAGAGCATTTGGAGGCATTAAGACCGAGTTGTGTCCCCTTAGAATTTCAAAGATGTTTGTGAGGTCCTCTATATGTTCGGACACTATCCTACTCTTCACCACCATATCGTCTATATATACCTCAATATTCTTACCCATTTGTGATTTGAACATCTTGGTCATCATCCTTTAGTATGTCGACCCAGCATTTTTCAAACCAAATGGCATCATCTTATAGTGGTAATTCCTAATGGGAGTGACAAAAGCTGTTTTCTCCTGATCGTCTAAGGCCAGTGGTATCTGATGGTATCCCTAGAAGGCGTCCAGGAAACTCATCCGAGGATGGCTTACCGTTGCGTCCACCAACTGGTCTATCTGAGGAAGGGGGAAAGGATCTTTCGGACAGGCTTTGTTCAAGTCTTTGAAGTCCACGCACACTCGCCACTTTCCGCTCTTCTTTTTTACTACCACGGTGTTGGCGAACCATTCGGGGTAAAATACTTCCTTGATAGCCCCTACTTGCTTAAGTTTAGTTACCTCGTCCTTAACAGCTTCATAATGGTCTTTGGATAAGCGCCTAGGTGGTTGCTTTCTAGAAGTGATTGATGGGTTGACATTCAGGTGATGGCAGATGAAGTCAGGATCAACTCCTGGGGTTTCGTAAGCGTTCCAGGCAAACACATCAACATTCTTTCGGACGAATTCTATTAGTTCTTGTTTTTCTTGAGGAGGCAATTGTACCCCGACTTGAAAGAACTTCTCTGGATCATTATCAATAACCACTCTTTCTAGATCCTCACAGCTCGCCTCCTTGGTTGATCCCCTTTCCGATGAAGTCGGAGCTTTTGATTGCTATAAGAGCTTTTCGGCAAAGTCCGAGGGCGTAGCCTCGGGTTTGTGCAAGATGGCCGCCACCATGCATTGTCTAGCAACGGATTGATTGCCCAAAATCTCTTTAATTAGGCCTTCCGAGGGGTATTTCACCTTCTGATGCAAGGTAGAGGAGATAGCCCCTAGGGCATGAAGCCAAGGCCTGGCCACAATGGCTATATAGGGGGAATAAGAATCTACTACAATGAAATCCACATCCACTACTTCTGAATTGGTCTATATGGATAGCCTGATTTGGCCTTTGGGAATGATAGTCTTTCCATCAAAACTTACCGAGGGAGATTCATAGGCCATTAAATCCTCGGGTTTCAAATTCAATCCCTTGTACAGATCAGGGTACATAATTTCGACAGCACTACCCTAATCTACCAACACTCGCCTCACGTCATACCCCCCTATTCTAAACGTAACCACCAAAGCATCGTCATGGGGTTGGATGGTTCCAGTTTTATCCTCGTCCGAAAAGCCCAGAGTCGGTTGAGTTAGTATTCTAGCCCTTTCTGGCTCTGAACCACCCTTATCGGCTGACAACCGAGCCACTGACATCACTTTGGAGGGGTAGGATCCAGTCCTTCCAGGAGTGGCAAAAATGACATTGATTGCTCCCAATGGAGGCCTAGAATGAGCATTTTTCCAGGAGTCTGAACTCGTCTGGTTCACTTGGCCACTAGAATGATGCAAGAGTGATTTTAGTTTTCCTTCTCGGACCAGCTGGTCCAAATGATCCCACAGGTTCCTACAGTCTTCCATAGTATGTCCCTATTCTTGATGGTAATTGCAGTAAAGGCTTTGGTTTCACTTTGTAAGGTCTCCAGCCATTTTGTTTGGCCATTTGAAAAATGGTTTGTTCTTAATCTTCTCTAGAACTTGCCGAGCCGGCTCTCGAAACACTGCATTAACCATTTGAGTATTGGTAGGCCCTGATTGTCCTGCATAATCCCTTCTCGAACGGTTATTATTGTATCGGTCCGACCTGGAATCCCTCCTTTCCTGAGGGATAACCTTCGCCTTCCCTTTTCCTTGTTGTTGGTTGTCTTTGATCCTCTTGTACTTATCAACTCGGTCCATGAGCTGGCGTAAACTGGTGACAGGTTTACCTGTCAGAAATTTCCTTAAACCGTGCTCGAATGGGAGGCTGACCTTGAAAGTTTTAATGGCAACGTCATCAAAATCGCCATCAATCTTGTTAAACATTTCCCAGTATCTGTCTGAATACGCCTTTACGGACTCTCACTCCCTCATTGACATGGACAATAAAGAGTCCAAAGGTTGAGGAACCCTATTGCATGTGTTAAATCGAGAGCAGAATGCTTGGGTGAGCTTTTTAAAGGAACTAACAGAATTTTTCCTTAGCCCGTTGAATCATCTCATCGCCATTGGTCCTAAGCTAGATGGAAACACCCTACACATCAAGGCCTCGTCCTGAGAATGGATAGTCATATTCTGTTTGAAATGACTAACATGTTCTACAGGATCCATTCAGCCATTATAAATGGTAAACGTAGGCTAGTGGAATCGTCTGGGAAGTTTTGCCTTTTCTATCCCCTGTGTGAAGGGTGACTTAGAAATTTTACTCAATGCCTTTTTCATAACGTCGATTCCCACTCCTTTGTGAGAAGGGCTTCTGCGTTTTCTCCGGTGATGGCGCTCTTCATCATAGGAGAAGGATTCGCTTGGTGGAGTTCTAGACCTCTGTATGTAAATAGTGTCCTCTTCATCATTGGAAGAGACATCAGAGCTAGAAGTGGATCGCCTCTATTGTGCTCGATGGAGTTGCTTCTTCAAGTCATCAATCTCTCGTTGCATGGCTTTATTATCATCTTGCTCGTGGGAGATGCGGCTTCCCCTTCGAAAGCGGCTTCCACTTGTATGGGTGGTATGTACACTGCCTTCCTAATATTTTTCCCGATCTCTTTCACGTTCGAGATTGAGGAAATCATCTTGTTGATGAAGGTTCGCAGATTCCGCCTGATGCGGACTTGTTTGATGTGAACCTGATCCTGCCATATTTAACCGTTGTACTTACTAACGCACAAGTTCTTTCCACAATCGGCGCCAACTATAAGGACACGATTTCTAAGCTTAAGCCCAAATAGTATTGGATCCTGGCCCAACGAACCCTAGTTAATAAATTTGTAGATGATAGATTGAAGAACTGGGTTTCAATAAGTTTGATAACCGCTATTATGGTGTTTAATGGCGTTTTGCAAAAGAATAATGGACATGATAGTCAATAGATCCTTTATCCGATGAGACTTTTCTCTTTTAGTTCCTTCATCCCTTTCAAATAATACCAACCTCCCTCTGTTCTGATTGCTCCCCCTTTCTTATGGAAGATATTTCCCATTATATAGTTCCCTTGAACTATCTTCCCCCTACACTTGTTCATCATCCAAGCCATCACTTGAGTATTTGTCCCACCAAACTTCTTCTTTAGCTTTTTCTGAGTTGTGATCTCCCAGGAAACACTGTTCAGAGGTCTACTCCACATAAATGCGGCCATAAAAGTAGGTACAATGCATTTAATATGGTGGTAGCAGCTTTTCTCTAGATATTTTGGAGTCTTCCTTCTTCCCTGTATGTTCGTGAGGCATCTCTGCACGGTGAGAACTTTGTGGAGAATTATTATAATGGTCCAAGTAAACAATTGAACCGCGTTCAATAGATCTGAGGAGGAAAATCTCCTCGGAAAGCTTCCTGGTTATTTCCCACACCCAAGACCTTAGTTGGTAAATCTTAGTAGTCTTTAACTTCTCATTCATACCTCCTCGGAAATTCAGGTTCTCGGATAAGAACCAGGATCCAATACTTATCAGTTTGGACTCTCGCAAGCCCAAGGCCCAGTACACATGAATTTTGGACTTTCACCCCTACATATATAATAATAGGTAAAGCAGAAAGAAAATCTAATTAAGTTTCAAATTAGAATTTAATTAGAGTCTAATTTTGCGCCATGTGTCTCATCTAATCTAAATTTTAGAATTTTGTGCTAAGTGAATTAATTTAGTGTAAAAATTGAATTTCAATTAGAGTTTAATTTTACGCTACGTGTCCCCATCTTATCTAAATTTTTGTGCCAAATTAGTTAATTTAGTGTAGAAAACGATGAGTCCAATATAATAAACCAAAAAAACATAATCATATAGCTAAAAAAAATTCAAATTTATAAGCCATCTATATATATATATTAATGGGAAATGATATGTCTACAACATTTTTACAACAAATTCTAAGTGGCAGGTTGTTACTGATTGTTATTATTGGGGCAAAAAAGTAATCTTAGTGTTAGTTTCAAATTTGAACCAATAACAACTAACCACCTGTGATTTGTTGTAAAAATGTTGTAGATGTAGCATCTCTCTATATTAATAGGTAAAGTTTAGAGAAAATTGAATTAGAATTTGAAATTATAATCCAATTTTGTGCCATGTGTCTAAAATTATGTGAGAACTACATCATAATTATCCACTTAAGCTTGTGCCATGTGTCTACTTAAGTTTTTTAATCTTTGTGTCAAGTGAGTTAATGAGTGCAAAATACTAAAAATCTAATATTAATAAACTATAAAAAATTTTAAAAAAAAATCACATTTACTCAATAAAAATCACCACATGTTTCTCAAAAAATAAATAAAATAAAAATCATCACATAACAAAAGTCACCACACGTTCTATCTTATTAAAAATTAGAAAAAAAAATTATCATAAGTAGTATTAAATTTAAATAAGAATTTTAATATGTGACTAATTACATTTTCTTTAAAAAATACTAATTATCTATATTTTATGATAAAAATTGTGTTTAATTTTAAATGTATCTATATGTATGCATGAATGGATGTTTTACATGCTTTAATAAAAATTTTAATTTGACTAATTATTTATATTTTTATAATAAAATTTTTGTTTAATTTTAAATGCATCCATGCGTTTGCATGGAATTACATGCTAGTGTATATATATATATTTTATACAAGATAGAATTCTACTTTATCCTAATCTAAATGTATATGTGTCAAGATAGAATTCTACTCTACCCTAATCTAAATGTATATATGTGTGAAGCTCTCTTCTGGAGACTTGAACCCGGCCCTTACCCCCCACACTCCACAAGCACTTATACTTGTGGAGTGACCATCGCACCAAGGGTGTGCGGTTGTACATGTTGGTATATATTAATAAGTAAAACTAAGAGAAAATCTAATTAGATTTTAGATTGGAATTCAATTAAAGTCTAATTTTGCGCCACGTGTCCTACATAATCTAAGTTTTTTTAATTTTTGTGCCAAATGAGTCAATTTATTGTAGAAAACGAGGAGTCCAATATAAATACACCATAAAAAATATAAATTTTGAATGATTTTATATATATGAGTCTTTTTTTTTATAACTAAAAACATTTCAATTTTATAAGTCATTTATGTAATATACCACGACTATGTACGATTCATTACTATCTAGGTAATATATATAAATTTATTTTTTATTTTTGGCTTTTTTAAACCAAAATTTAGAGAAAATTCAATTAAAATCAAAATTGGATTTTGCTTTTGTTATCTTTCCATACAATTAAATTGTTTAAATTTTTTCTATTATTTTTTCTTTGAACTAATGAGCATATTTTTTATACTATTTCTATTAAGATATTATAGATATTTTGTATGCGATAATATTGAACATAAAAAATTGTAATTGAGCTGAAAGATCCCATGCACCTATCTCCATTCAATTTAGGAGATCCTATTTGACCAATTTATTATTTTATTTTCTATTATATTTAGTAGAATTTCACAGACAATAATTGTGAATTGATATTGTATATGTAGTATACAATAGTGATTTTCAAGATTATATACGTAACAATAATGTAATGAGAAACTTGGCGTAACCAATATCATGAAAATTGTAAGAAAAAACTATTTTAGTACCTCCAAATGTCCTAATTAAACTATGTCCTATATGTTTAATAACTCAAACTAATATCGATAGCACCACTGCAATTCAGGGTTACATACTAGTTACTAATAATATGCAATTATACATCTTCTTGATAAGAAGAGAAATATCAACATCAAAAATAGTAAGGGGTGGCTTAAAACCTATGCCTAAGGCCCGCAATTTTTTAATGAATTCACCCTTTACAAAAAGTACCATATTAGGCTCAAAATTATGGGGGTGATGTTAGAAATCTTGCATATTTTATTACATAAATCTTACAAATTCATGTGTCACTAATTATTAAAAACAATCAAATAATCATTTATTAGGTGACTGAAAGTTGGAACCCATTAATTACATTCACAGTCGCATCAATTTGAGTACTTTATATAGTATAGTATCTTTAGAATTTTTCAAGATTTTATGATAATAAGTGGTTTAAAACAAATAAATAAATAAAAAGAGGTTGTGTACTATTTTTCTCACCTCCAAAAAGGCCTCCAAAATATAATACTAATAAAAACTCAACCCAACTGAAAACCATAAAACTTTATGGGGGAAAAATATCTATTTCTCATGACCAAAATCAAAATTCGTTACAATGCATCGCCCCATCCTTTCTAAAAGAATCATGTAGGGTCACAAATCGTAGCCCAAACCCAGGTAGAAACAGGGGATGGGCCCAATAAGCCCAATACAATAAATTTGTAAGAGAGTGGGCAAAAGAATTGGGCTGATAAAGGGTCTTACAACAATTAATGGAGGTTAGGAGTTTGTCCGAGGAGAATAAAACACACAATCAAGTGATAATCTCTAGTCCGAGGAGCAAGTTTGGGATGAATTGGTTACTTCGAGTAATGTCCGAGGGGTAGGTTCTTAGATAAAATAGTTGTTTCAGATGATGTTCTTCCAGATGCTACAGTAACTCTTCCTTGATGTTCTTTCATTTTCTCTCGTGATCCCTTTCTTCTGGAGGTTTTACTCCATTATATAGTCCTTCTTTGTTCGATCCTACCGTCCACTTGTCTATCATCTAGCCTGGTACTTGAGTTTCTGTCTCCACTCTCACAGCTTTTTGATTTTCTGGGGGTAAAGGTGGTCGAAAACACTGTTCAGAGGTCTTCTCCACATTAATGCGGCCAGGAAAGCTGCTGTAATGCATTTAATGCGGTGGTAGCAGCTTTTTCCCAAGATATTTCTGCATCCTTATCCCTTCCGTGTACATTTGTAGTCTATCTTCACCGCTGGAACTTCGTGGAAGGTGAACTAGGGGGAGACGAGGCCCACCTCACCGACATATGTCAGATCCGAGGAGGATAATCCTCTTGGATCAATATCCTTGGACACATACATGCTCTAATATTAGTTACAAGGTTTCCCTATGATTTCTTCTCCTCGGACGTATTATTGATAAAATGTGGGGCTTAAGCCCAATGCAAGGGCCCAAGTTTTTGCTCCCCCACAATAGCCCCTCAAAATTCTAATTTTTCCCTCTTATCCGAGGAGAAAAATTATGATTTTGATGTACACTCATAATTACGATGTAGTCCATAATGATATTTAAACTCAGGCACGTGTAAGGGTCATTTCTGCCATTTCGCGAGAGCTTCTGACGCTTGGGAACTCGCACAATCATCATTAAACGCTTAGGACTGCGTTTTGCTCCAGACATCCAACGGTGGAATACAAATCCAACGGTCCAGATCTCATTTTCAATATTTGGGCGGGATTGTGTCTCTTCCTTCTTTCGCCCCAACTATAAAAACCTTCAGACGTTATTTTTTCCATTTCTTATCAGAGTTTGAAACTTCAGAGCGTTTGTATCTAGGCATCCATCATACCTTCACAAGAGAGAGAGTTTAACGATCTTCCAGAGACAAGAAGACCAGTCCGTACTCAACCTCACGTAAGTTTCGCACTCCGAACTTCTATTGTCTCCTCGGCTAACCTCCTCGGCTAACCACTCCATATTCCAGAGACTAACAATGGGTAGATTTGAGCATTTAGTAAGCACTCCGGCCCTGATAGAGCTATTCAAAGAAAAGTACCACATTCCCCAGGAGGTGGTGGTACGTCACTGCACAACAAAGGGGGTGGAGTTTGACCGGAAAGTAGGAGAGGTGGTAATCCCTATGATTGCCTTCATAGAAGGGAGCATGACCATCCCCATGGGTAGGATTACACGGGATTATCTTCGTGCCCATAGACTCTGCCCTCACCAGTGTGCCCTCAACTTCTTTAGAGTCCTAGGATCAATCGACGCTTTGGACCGACACCTGGGGCTAGGATTGACTTGGCACAACGTCGCCCTATATGAAGGCCATATAGAGTCTCGGGCAGGTTTTTACCTTAAGTCAGCGTGGTCAAACTGATTTCCTGCCTCCCCAAATCTAACAAGGGGATGAAAGACGACTTCCTTATCTTGTCGGGGCCATGGAGTGACGGCCTAGCCTGCCCAACCAAGGCTGGGGAACCAGGTGGAGCAACCTAGATTTAGGATTTCTAACTTTAGAATTGAGGAGTACTTGGCTTCTCTTTATAGTGCTTAGATACTGTTTTAATACATTTACCTTTATTTGTTTAGTTATTTTGTATTTTTTTTTTTTTTTTGTTGCCGAGGCTCTTAACTGTGTGATTTGTTTGCTTGACAGATAAACTTTTCACCAACCCCAAGCTTAGCTTGATCAACGTTCCAGCATTGAACTATCTGCTCAAATCGGAAATCTTTGTGAACAACGATGGGCAGCTTCGGGCAGTTCACCTTATCTTGGATTTTGAGCCAATTTCACGGTCATTTTTAGACGTCGGCAATTCCATCGGAGCAGGAGACCACCGTTTGGCGCGCATAGACGTATATCGGCCAAACTTTCTCGCCCCATACGATCTTCCTCCTGTGGACCATCCCATCCCTTAAGCGATACCTATCGTTGCCCAACCGCTACGTAAAGTACCTCTTGGGGAGGCCATCCTCCGAGAAGGCACCGCTTCCTCTTCCTCCCTCGAACAAGAGATTGACACATTCAGATTTGAAGAAGAGACGATCCTTGTGTCAGAGGCCAAAGAAAGGGAGGACGAGCAGTCGTGTGTGCAAACTCCTGCTCATGTAGTAACATACATTGCTGATACATCAGACGAGGAGGAAGAAATGGCCCCCAAGACTGGTCCTAGTCTGAAGGAGCTGATGCGGACTAGGAATAAGGCGCCATACCCTCAAGAGAAAAACAAGTCAAAGCAATCTGCAAATCCTCCTCCCCCTCCACCCCAGGTGCCTGCTGACCTCGGGCTAAAACCTAACCCAGATCTGAGGAGAAAAAGGCCAGTAGAGCCTGCTGAGGAAGGGGAGTTGGGCCCATCAAAAGGAAACAAGCAGGCCAGACAGGCGCAGGAACACAGGAGTGGGAGGTCCCACTCCGTGGACAGCCGAGAGGAGCAGCCGGCAGGCCAAGTACGTCGGTCACCACGAACTTGGTCGCCAGTACTGGAGGTTGACGGTGCGCCCATCGCGATGGATGCCTCACTTAGGCACTTTCGTGGTGGTCATGCAGGCCAGATGGCTGAGGCTCTGCAACAGCCCCTCCTCCTACCTGCAGACCTGGCGGCCTACAGGAGTTTCAATCATCCTGACCTATTTCTTTCCCTAAAAAGGGACTTGGCTATGGTAAGTAATTCTGTTCATTCTTTTTTTCATTTTTGTTTACTTGCATATTATTTCTTAAATCTAAGCCACTTCTTCACTGTGCATAACAGGTCACGCAGCAAGTTTACGTGGCTGAGGAGTGGGTGAAGAACTCTCGTGATGAGACGAGGGTTGCCCATGACGCCTGAGAGACTGCAGAGGCTCATCTAAATGCGTTGAAAGACCAACAAAAACAGATGGCCGAGCAGGTGAAGAAAGCTCTCTAGGATAAGGCCAGTGCTGAAGCTGGCTTAAAGAGGACTGAGAAGCAGGCCGAGACTCTTCGCAGCGAATTACACCTCTGCGAAATCAATCTGGCAATAGAAAGGCAGGTGGTGAAAGAGCTGCGCAAAGAGCTTCGCAAGGCCAAGGAAGCTGCACAGCTTCTGAAGGAGGCAGCTGAGGCCGAGAAGCAGGCCTCGTATGCTCTGGGGGTGCAAGAGACTCAGAGCAGGCTGATTGAAGAATTTTCTTCCGTCGCCAGGGACTACTGCGACATTACTTGGGAAAAAGCCCTTGATGCCGCTGGAGTCCCTGTTGATTCTAGCCTTAGGCGGCCTGAGAGCATATATTATGATCCTGATATTCAGGCGCTCCCAGGTTCTGACTCTCCTCCCCCAGAGCAGCCAGCCCTAGTATCTGAAGCTCCTGCAACGAATCAAGCTCCTCCAGCTCCTGTGGAAGTCCCAACAGCTTCCCACCAAGACGCTGGTCGAGGGGAAAGAGTTGAGGCCTCCCAGGGTAAGGCTTCAGATGCTGCCACTTCGCAGTCCGAACAAGTAGCTGACCACCATGCTCCCAAGACAAAGGCTTAGGATATTTGTTTTAGTATTGTTTTTTTTTTGTTTTCTGTGTTTACCGTTTTAAAGACTTGTACTGTGTTCTAATTATTAATGAAGATATACTCCTTTTGTTTTACGTGTTATGGCAAGTAATGGTGAATCCTTCTGCTGTCATTTCATTTTTTCTTTTACTTGTGTTATATGAATGACTAATTTGATTAAGAAGTTCTGGAAATTGGGTTAGCATACGAACCAAATAAATATAACCAAACTTAACAAGTAATTTGAATCATACACTTATATCTATGTTTGAATACTTAAAAGGAAATTAGAATAAGTGTTAACTAACCCAAATCATCTGGTCAGAGGTCTCCAGTCATGATTGGATTTAAGTTTAAACCCCTGATAGAATGGCGAGAGTGTTAACTAACCCAGATCATCTGGTCCGAGGACTCATGCATGATTGGATTTAAGTTTAAACACCTGATAGAACGGCGAGTGTGTTAACTAACCCAGATCATCTGGTCCGAGGACTCATGCATGATTGGATTTAAGTTTAAACACCTCATAGAACGACGAGAGTGTTAACTAACCCAGATCATCTGGTCCGAGGACTCATGCATGATTGGATTTAAGTTTAAACACCTCATAGAACGGCAAGAGTGTTAACTAACCCAGATCATCTAGTCCAAGGACTCATGCATGATTGGATTTAAGTTTAAACACCTCATAGAACGGCGAGAGTGTTAACTAACCCAGATCATCTGGTCCAAGGACTCATGCATGATTGGATTTAAGTTTAAACACCTCATAGAACGGCGAGAGTGACATACACATTTCACATATAGAACAAATATTGATCAAATACACATTTATTAATAATAATACCTTTTCAAGTTATTGACATTCCAAGGGCGGGGTACTACGAGTCCGTCCAGGTCTTCCAAGAAATACGCTCCAGTACCAGCGTTGGAGGTGATACGATATGGTCCTTCCCAATTCGGCCCTAATTTTCCCCACGCTGGGTTTTTTGCCGAGCCCACAACTTTTCGCAGCACCAGGTCACCTGGGGCCAAAGGTCTTGTCTTTACATGGGCGTTATAACCTCGCTTCAGCTTCTGTTGATAATGGGCCAATTGAACCATTGCGTTTTCCCTTTTTTCATCAATCAAGTCTAGACCTCTTGCCAGGTTTTCATCGTTGTCTTTTGGATTGAATGAACTTGTTCTCGTCGTCGGGAACCCAGATTCTAGAGGGATGACTGCTTCAACCCCGTAAGTCATAGAAAAAGGGGTCTCTCCGGTGGACCTGCGAGGCGTGGTCCTGTACGTCCAGAGTACATGCGGAAGCTCTTCCACCCATCTGCCTTTTGCATCATCCAATCTTTTCTTCAATCCACTTAGTATGACTTTGTTCACAGCTTCAGCTTGTCCATTCCCTTGAGGTAAGCTGGAGTAGAATATCTGTTAGTAATCCCCAGCTCGCCACAATAATTTCTGAACATCTTGCTATCAAACTGGAGTCCATTATCTGAGATGAGTACATGAGGAATGCCGAACCGCGTAACGATGCTTTTCTAGACGAATCTTTTCGCATCCACATCTCGGATATTGGCTAGAGGCTCCGCTTCAACCCACTTTGTGAAATAATCAGTGCCGACTATGAGATATTTCTTGTTTCCCACAGCTTTAGGAAATGGTCTGACGATATCTAAGCCCCATTGAGCGAATGGCCATGGACTAGACAATGGATTGAGGATCCCCCCTGGCTGGTGTATACTCAGTGAGTACCGCTGGCATTGATCACACTTTTTGACATATTCCAAAGCTTCTCTCTGCATGTTCGGCCACCAATAACCTTGTGTAATGGCCCTATACGCTAAGGACCTGCCTCCAGTATGGCTTCCACAGATTCCCTCATGTATCTCTTCCAAGAGTAATTCAGTTTGATCAGGATGAACACATAGCAAATAAGGCCCAGAAAAGGAACGCCTATATAGCTTGCTATCCTCCGACAGCCAATAACTAGTAGCTTTCTTTCTTATTTTGTCAGCTTCGATTTTCTCTTCGGGTAGAATATCTTCCTTTAAGAATTGCATGACAGGATCCATCCAACTTGGCCCCATTCTCACTTGATTGATTTGAAGTACGTTCGCTGTTGTCGAGGGTCGATGCAGGTCCTCAACGAGGATTATGCGAGGCAAGTTCTGTGCTAAGGAGGTTGCAAGCGTGGCCAAAGAGTCCGCATGCGCGTTGCCACTTCTTGGGACATGTAGCAAGCTAAAAGATTCGAATTCCATCTACATAATCTTAACTTGGCTAAGATAACCTCGCATTCTTTCATCCTTGGCTTCGAATTCCCCTTTGACTTGACCAACAACTAGCCTTGAATCCGAGAAGAGTTTTATGGACTTTCCTCCCATCCTTAGGACCATAGCCATCCCTTCTAACAAAGCTTCATACTCCGCTTCGTTATTCGTGGCGGGAAAGTCTAACCTCAGAGACTTTTCAATGGTAACCATCTCGGAGGACGTCAGTACTAATCCAACCCCTGCACCTTTTTGATTTGATGCTCCATCTACATGCACTTCCCACGTCGGAGGGAAACATTGGGAGATACTACCGACCAGTTTTTCATCCTTTTCCCCTTGTGCTAGTAATCCATCCGCTTCAGATTCGGTGAATTCTGCCACTAAGTCGGCGAGTACCTGTCCCTTTACTGAGGTACGAGGCATGTACTTGATATCAAAAGCTCCCAGGATTGTACCCCACTTGGCTATCCTTCCCTTGTAATCTGCACTTTTAAGCACGGTCTTTAGTGGGAGTTGTGTAAGAACAATCACCGTATGTGCTTGGAAATAGTGAGGCAGCTTGCGTGTGCCAAGCACCACTGCCAAGATGGCTTTTTCCAGTGGAAGGTAGCGCACTTCCGCCTCGTGCAACGATTTACTCACGTAGTACACTGGCCGCTGTACGCCGTTATCTACTCTTATCAACACCAAGCTTACTACGTAGGAGGCCACTGCAATATAGGCAAAAAGAACCTCATCTGGCTCTGGACTCGACATGACCGGCGGTCGAGCTAGATAGTCTTTGAGTTGCTGAAAGGCTACGTCACATTCCGTCAACCATTCAAAGCCCTTCCATTTATTGATCAATAGGAAGAAGGGTCGGCACTTGTCTGCCGATCGAGATATGAATCTATTCAAAGCAGCGGCCATTCCAGTTAGTTTTTGCACCTCTTTTGGGTTCTGAGGAGTTCGCATATTGGTGATGGCCTTAATCTGGTCGGGATTGACTTCAATTCCCCTATGAGTAACCATGTAACCCAAGAATTTGCCCGAACCTACACCAAATGAGCATTTGGAAGCGTTTAAACGTAGTTTATAGCTTCTGAGAATTTCGAAGACAACTTGGAGGTCTCCCAGGTGCTCGGATACCTTTTTGCTTTTCACCACCATATCATCTATGTAAATCTCCATATTTTTTCCTAGTAGTGATTTGGACATCCTCGTCATCATTCTCTGATAAGTGGAACCTGCATTCTTCAAACCAAAAGGCATCACTTTGTAGTGGTAGTTCCCCACTGACGTAACAAAAGTAGTTTTTTCTTGATCGTCCAATGCTAAAGGTATCTGATGATAACTCTGAAACGCGTCCAAGAAACTCATCCGAGGATGGCCGACTGTGGTGTCTACCAGCAGATCGATTTTGGGCATGGGGAATGGATCTTTAGGGCAGGCTTTATTTAGGTCTGTGAAATCAACACATACTCGCCACTTCCCAGTCTTTTTCTTGACCACTACAGTGTTTGCCAACCACTCGGGATAGAAGACCTCCTTGATAGCCCCTGCCTTTTTGAGCTTCGTCACTTCCTGACGGACTGCTTCGGCATGCTCTTTAGATGGCCGACGAGGGAGCTACTTCTTGGGGGCCATCAATGGATTAACATTCAAATGGTGACAAATGAAGTCTGGATCCACTCCTGGGGCCTCATAAGCATTCCATGCAAAGACATCGATGTTTTGTTTAAGGAATTCTACCAATTCCTCCCTCTCTTGCCGAGGTAGTTGAGATCCGACTTGAAAAAATTTCTCCGGGTCATCTCCTATTGCGACTTTTACAAGATCCTCGCACTTCACTTCCTCGGATAACCCATCATTAGATAGCATTGGGGGTTTTAACTGTTATAACTCCTCTTTCTGAGTCTCAAATTCTGCTTCAGGCTTATGTCGGATTGCTGCTATCATGCATTACCGCGCCATGGTTTGATCACCCAATATCTCTTCTATCTTGCCTCCAGATGGGTATTTGATTTTCTGATGCAGGGTGGAAGAGACTGCTCCTAAAGTATGAAGCCAAGGTCTAGCAACGATTGCCGTATAAGGGGAATAAGCATCCACCACTATAAAATCGACCTCCACTATCTCCAATCCGGCTTGCACTGTTAGTCTAACTTGTCCCTTCGGGATAATAATCTTCCCCTCAAAACTTACTAGAGGAGAATTATAAGGCGTCAGATCTTCAGTTTTTAAGTTTAGCCCCTTGAAGAGGTCAGGATACATGATCTCGGCTGCACTACCTTGATCCACCATCACTCTCTTTACATCATAGCCTCCGATTCGCAGGGTAATCACTAAAGCATCATCATGAGGTTGAACAATTCCGATCTTGTCCTCGTCCGAGAATCCCATGACTAGGGACCGATTTAACTTAGCTCTCTTCGGCTCGTGGGAATCATCCTCAGGGTACAGGCGAGCCACAGAAATTACTCTGGAGGGGCATGACCCTGTTCTGCCAGGCGCCGCAAAGATAACGTTAATAGTTCCAAGAGGGGGTCTTGGAGGATTCTCCCTTTCTGGTCGAGTATCAGTCTGACTACCCAAACTACTGGAATGATGCAACAGCTGTTTCAATTTACCTTCTCGGACAAGTTGGTCAAGGTGATCCCATAAACTTCTACAGTCCTCGGTAGTGTGACCATGGTCTCTATGATATTGACAATAGAGATTTTGGTTTCTCTTTTCAGGGTTTCCCATCATCTTATTGGGCCATTTGAAGAAGGGCTCATTTTTAACCTTTTCCAGGACTTGGTGCACGGGCTCTCGGAATGCAGCTCCGACTACTTGGCTGTTACTGGATATCTGCTGCTCAGTATAATCCCTTCTCGGCCGGTTATTACTATACCTGTCCGGCCTAAACTCTCTCCTTTCTTGAGGGACAAGCTTAGCTTTCCCTTTTCCTTATTGTTGCTGTTGTTGATCATCTTCTATCCTTTTATACTTATCCACTCTATCCATTAGTTGTTGCAAGCTGGTGACCGGTTTCCCTGTCAAGGACTTTCTCAGACCATGCTCGGAGGGAAGCCCAACCTTGAAGGTTCTGACAGCGACCTCATCAAAATCCCCATCAATCTCGTTAAACATCTCCCAATACCTCTCAGCATATGACCTCACAGACTCTCCTTCCCTCATTGTCATTGACAACAGAGAATCTAGGGGTTGAGGAACTCTGCTGCATGTGATAAACCGGGAGCAGAATGATTGAGTGAGCTTCTTAAAGGAGCTGATGGAATTAGCCCTCAACCCGTCGAACCATCTCATTGGCATCGGTCCCAGGCTGGAGGGAAACACTCTACACAACAAAGCTTCGTCCTGAGAGTAGACCGCCATCTTTTGTTTGAATTGGCTTACATGTTCTACAGGATCGGTACGTCCGTTGTACATGGAAAACGTAGGCTGGTGAAAACGTCTGGGAAGCTTTGCGTTTTCTATTCCCCGAGTAAAGGGGGACTTAGAAATTTGGTTCAGAGCCTTCTTCATGACCTTGGTTCCCACTCCCCTTCTAGACGAACTCTTTCTCCTCCTCTTGTGAGAGTGTTCCTCTTCGTAGGAATAGGATTCACTGGGTGGAGTTTCTGAAATTCCCTATAAATGTCCTCTCCTTCATCGTTGGAAGAGACATCAGAACTTGAAAGGGTTTGGTTTCGCTGTGCTCGACGAAGTTTCTTTTTCAAGTCCTCTATTTCTCGTTGCAAATCCTTTTCATCAGCGTGCTCATGCACCAGATGGCCCCTTCGTTGATAGCCACTTCTATCAGCACGGATAGTTTGCGAGCTACCCTCTCGTTGGTTATCTACATGATTTTCCTGTTCAAGGTCGTGGAGTTCGCCTTGTTGATTGACGTTTCCTGACTCTGCATGAAATAGGCTAGTCTGCTGTGGTCCTGAACCCGCCATAGCTGTTGTAAACCTTCACTAGCACTAATTCTTCCCACAGACAGCGCCAATTGTAGGGTCACAAATCGTAGCCCAAACCCAGGTAGAAACAGGGGATGGGCCCAATAAGCCTAATACAATAAATTTGTAAGAGAGTGGGCGAAAGAATTGGGCTAATAAAGGGTCTTACAACAATTAATGGAGGTTAGGAGTTTGTCCGAGGAGAATAAAACACACAATCAAGTGATAATCTCTAGTCCGAGGAGCAAGTTTGGGATGAATTGGTTACTTCGAGTAATGTCCGAGGGGTAGGTTCTTAGATAAAATAGTTGTTTCAGATGATGTTCTTCCAGATGCTACAGTAACTCTTCCTTGATGTTCTTTCTTTTTCTCTCGTGATCCCTTTCTTCTGGAGGTTTTACTCCATTATATAGTCCTTCTTTGTTCGATCCTACCGTCCACTTGTCTACCATCTAGCCTGGTACTTGAGTTTCTGTCTCCACTCCCACAGCTTTTTGATTTTCTGGGGGTAAAGGTGGTCGAAAACACTGTTCAGAGGTCTTCTCCACATTAATGCGGCCAGGAAAGCTGCTGTAATGCATTTAATGCGGTGGTAGCAGCTTTTTCCCAAGATATTTCTGCATCCTTATCCCTTCCGTGTACATTTGTAGTCTATCTTCACCGCTGGAACTTCGTGGAAGGTGAACTAAGGGGAGACGAGGCCCACCTCACCGACATATGTCAGATCCGAGGAGGATAATCCTTTCGGATCAATATCCTTGGACACATACATGCTCTAATATTAGTTACGAGGTTTCCCTATGATTTCTTCTCCTCGGACGTATTATTGATAAAATGTGGGGCTTAAGCCCAATGCAAGGGCCCAAGTTTTTGCTCCCCCACAAATCATATATTTAATTTTTTTGTTAAATTTTCATTCTTGAGCCATATATTTGATTCTTTAATAAAATTAACTTTAATTTGGTTAGTATTAATTTATAAAATTATTTTTTAAGTCATTAAATTAACATTGTTTTCGTTAGTATTAAATAAATTTATTTAGTTGGCATTTAAATATAGAGGCTTCACTTAGAATTATTGGCTTAGGCCTCCAATTATATCGAGCTGGCCCTTGAAACAGTCACTCATTCAAGTTCCATTATCATGACCCTGTTCTGAGCTTCAAGCATAGTGTGCTCTTTCTCCTCGTTAACTTACAAGACAAAGTATTTATAAGTGTAGTACTTCTAAGACAACACTTTGTCCCAAACTTGACTTTGCCGCAACTTGATTGGTGAACTATCGCTTTCATAAAAACTCATCATTTTTTCTTCACTATTTATAATCACACATGTTAGGATTATGACAATATTGTGGCACAAAGATTGCATTCCATAGACATTCTCTTATAAGTGATATGTACCAACTAATTATGTTATAAATAGATCAAGATTCTCTAAAGTTTCTAGAAAACACTACTAGATAGAGTTTTTTAAAGAGTAATATTATGTCTACAATATTTTCACAACAAATTCTATACGACAAATTATTACTAATTCTAATATGAGCCTACCATAGACATCTCTTTTGTATCTACTAAATCATCTAAGATTTATAATAAAATTATTGTGGACCTAGTAGTACTATTAGTATTATTTAAATCCAGAGTCATGTCAGCCAGTGGAAGGGCTAAGAAAATAGTATGAAGTATAAACAAAACAAAAGACGCAGTTAATAGTTACACTGACGTTCCAAAGAGTGAAAAGAGCCCAAAAGTCTACAATTATTAATTGAATTATTAATTTTTCATTCTCTTCATTCTTAGTGAGAGTATTAACAAATTTAATAACATTACAACAGGAATCTCTACAACCAATTTTAATATTAGGTGAATTAGAAGAATTAGTAGCCAATTGATAGCAAGAATCAGGTGAAGAAGAAAAATCATCTTCCAAAGAATCAGACGAATTGTTTGATTTAAGGATTCTGAATAATTATTCTTGATCTTTATCATCAATATTTAATATGTTAAACTTATTCTTTTACTTACCAGGTTTTTGTTTGCAATCTTTACTAAAATGTCCAGATTTACCACAGTTAAAACATTTACCTTTACCTGACCTTTGTTTATCATATTTTCTAGAAACATTTTTCTTTTTAGCATAAAAATCATTAGGTTTAACAGAGTTGTTTTTGTATTTTTTATATTTTTTATGTCTATAATTTTTGTGACTTTTATCATGTTTTTTTCCCTTTTTTCCTGGAAGGAGCAATAGGGGCAAACCATGTTGTTCATAAAATTACCCATTTCATATTTAGCTTTTCTCTTATTCTTTAATTGGTGTTTTAACAGTTTTTCATCATTGCACATATTAATACCAAGTTTTTTAATAGTGCTTAGAATATCACCATAAGTTAAGTTATCATAATCAATAGAATCATTTTTACCCATTAACTCTTATTTTACCTTATGAGCAAAGATAGGAGGCAAACCGTCAATAAACTTTTCTTTCCAATAAGGCTTGTAGCAATCTTTTCAAAGCATCACTTTGGAAATGAAAACATCTTGATACCATCTATAATCAAACATAATAGGACATCTCAAATTATTTAAATAATCAGAAATTCGAAAAGAAACATTAGATGGAGTACCAACAAAATGTTTGAGAATAGTATAGATCAGGGTATTGACACCATCAGAAATACCTCGACCAATACTTTCATCAAAGATAGGCAAACATTCATCATTCTTTTTAACAACATGTTTAATAGAGTCTCTAGATTCTTCTGTGAGATATGAATCCCACCATCCACGAAGAGTACTAGAAAAACCAATAACAAGTAAATTAACAATTTCAGGTAAGTCAAGATCATGGTTATTTTGGTAAGCAATAACCATAGACATATGACTCATTTTATTAATGATTTCCTATTCAGACAGACCATCAATATTCCATTCATAAAGCTTATCAACAGAAAAAGAAAACTGTGTTTGAAAAGATCTTTCTTCAAATTGTATATCAAGAGGAGTAGGTTTGGGATACCAGTTTTTTGTAAATGACATGGGTTTGGAATTTCCAACAAATATTTTAATTTCTGGTAAATCATCATCAAAAATATTTTTAGTAGAAATAGAAGATACAGTATCAGAATCTGTATATTCTTCAGAAACAATTTCTTTTCCATTTTTTGAAATAGTTCGAGCAGCAGGAGTACTTGTAGAAGTATCCTCAGTTTTAACTTTTAAATCTGCAAGCATTTTCTCAACAATGTCAAGAGTTTTAGCTTGGGTGGTTTTGAAATTCACTTTTTCTGTTTGACTAGGTAAATCAATCAAAGGTTTCTCAGTTTTGACAGAATCAGATTTTTCAGAAACAGGGTTTTCAACAGAAACAGTTTTTTCAACAATTTTTTCTTCAATACAGTCAAGCAGCTGACCAATAGCATGTAAGGATTCATTAGTAAAATTGTTCTGTTCAATAATACTAATGATAAGGGTTTGAGGATCAGCAATTTTGAAAGGGGAGGCCTTCACTTCCGTCTTTTGATTTTGACTATTTTGACAAATTATCAAAACTGTCTCAAGAGGCGGATGACTAGACCCAACAATGGTTTTATCTTCTTTAACAAAATTTGATCTCTTTATGACATTTAAATGTTGTTTTGAATCTTCATCTTTTGAAACATAATGGTTTTCAAGAAAATAAAAAATATATATATGTTTTTTCAATTGATTCATCTTTTCTAACCATTTCCTTTTCACACGATTTTTCTCAGATTGAGCAAAATTACCTTGGAAATATTTTCTTTTATTTCTGTTTTTAGCAAGCATAAATTCATTATACAATGAAACCATATCAATTTCAAAACTTTCATCCAAAGCATTCAAAACTCTTAATTGATTTTGGTAAGCAGGATTTTCAATAGGAGGAAAATCATCAGATGGACAAACAGATCTGGTGTTTTCTTCTTCTTCATTAGCAGTTCTGCCATATGGATAAGAAGTTTCAGGCTTAGTGGAATAGAAAACAATGCTAACTTGGGATTTATCACTTGAAACACATTTTAGCTTTAAATCAGTGGGTTTTTGAAAATTCTTTTGCAAAAAATCATTGAGATCTTGATCTCTTTTTGAAATACTTTCAGATCCAGCAAAGGAATGTCTTCCTTCGTTTATCCACAAGGGTTGATTGTTTTGAAAACTTATTTTAACAGTACCATCAAGATATTGTTGAATACGTGTAAGATCAAGCTCATCAAAAACAGGTTTAGCAAGAGGAGATTCTTGTTCCAACAATCATTTAGTGGGAAGCTTAACATCTTGCCATTGAATCATTTTTGGAACTTGAACTTTAGCATCAGGGGTTGAACTTAACATGGTCTTACCAAAAGGTTCTCTATTAATCTTAGCACTAGGGTTCAATTGAGTACCCAACAATTTGTAATAAATGCGGTAAATCAAAGCAAAAGGCTTACTACCTTCTTCCATGTGATAACCAAATGAAGCAATATTCAAAGTTAAAGCTTTAACAATATTAGGATCATCCAAAGCAAGAGTAAGATCAGGATAACAGTTAAAATAAACAGGACCATCATACAAAGAAGCAGTAATCATACCAAGAATGCTATCTTTAAAGTTCTTAAATCTAGTATCACGTAAACACATGAGAACAAAAGCATTAATAACCTTTCAAGTGAGTGGTTTAATGGCAACTTGAACCATTCCAATATGCAAATAACTGAATTTTTTAGCAGTAATAAATTCACTAATATTTCTTTTAGAAAACAAGCAACATTTTTCATGAGTTTTTGAAATAAAGAATATTTATTCAACAGTTCTAGCTTTGTAAGTAGAATGAAAAGTACTTTCAACAAAACTAGTTTTATAAACAGTTTAGTATCAACTTTGGGGATGTTCCTATACCTTTCATGCCCTACACACCCTCTCTAGCTCAAACAGGCCTTACTGTTCAGTTCTGGGAATTCACTTTATGATTAGGGTGGTGCCAACGACGGTAAGTAGGGAACACAACAAGGGAGTATCAAAGTTTCGAGTAGACACAGACAAAGAGACAAAGAACACAACAACACTATCATCGGCCAGAAAAAGATGGCTTTGATACCAAATGGGAACATGGCACTGAAGGGGACGGTAACGACGGTAAGAAGGGGACACAACAAAGGAGTATCAAAATTTCAGGTAGACACAGATAGAGAGACAGAGAACACAACAACACAGGTTTTTGTTTGCAATCTTTACTGAAATGTCCAGGTTTACCACAGTTAAAGCATTTACCTTTACTTGATCTCTGTTTATCATATCTTTTAGAAACATTTTTCTTTTTAGCATAAAAATCATTAGGTTTAACCAAGTTGGTTTTGTATTTTTTATATTTTTTATGGTTATAATTTTTGTGAATTTTATCATGTTTTTTACCCTTTTGCCTGGAATGAGTAATAAGGGGCAAACCATATTGTTCACAGAAATTACCCATTTCATATTTAGCTTTTTTTTGTATTCTTTAACTGGTGTTTTAACAGTTTTTCATCATTGCACATATTAATACCAAGCTTTTTAATAGTGCTTAAAATATCACCATAAGTTAAATTATCATAATCAATAGAATCTTTTTTATCCATTAACTTTTGTTTTACCTTATGAGCAAAGATAGGAGGCAGACCGTCAATAAACTTTTCTTTCCAATAAGGCTTGTGGCAATCTTTCCAGAGCATCACTCTAAAAATAAAAACATCTTGATATCATCTGTAATCAGACATAGTAAGACATCTCAAATTATTCAAATAATCAGAAACTCGAGATGAAATATTAGATGGAGTACCAACAAAATGTTTGAGAATAGTATAGATCAGCGTGTTAACACCATCAGGAATACCACGACCAATACTTTCATCAAAAATAGGCAAACCTTCATCATTCTTTTTAACAGCATGTTTAATAGAATCTCTGGATTCTTCTGTGAGATATGAATCCCACCATCCACGAAGAGTACCAGAAAAACCAGTAACAAGTAAATTAACAATTTCAGGTTGGTCAAGATCATGGTTATTTTGATAAGCAATACCAACCATAAACATATGACCCATTTTATTAATGATTTCTTGTTCAGACAAACCATCAATATTTCATTCATAAAGCTTATCAGCAGAAACAGAAAATTGTGTTTGAAAAGATCTTTCTTCAAACTGCATATCAGGAGGAATGGGTTTTGAATACCAATTCTTTGTAAAAGACATGGGTTCGAAATTTCCAACAAATCTTTTAATTTCTGGTAAATCATCATCAAAAATATTTTAAGCAGAAACAGAAGATACAGTATCGGAATCTGTATTTTCATCAGAAATACTTTCTTTTTCATTTCTTGAAATAGTGCAAGCTGTACTTCTAGAAGTACCCTCAATTTTAACTTTTAAATCAGATAGCATTTTTTCAACAATTTCAAGAGTTTTAGACTGAGAAGTTTTAAACATAAATTTTTCTATTTGACTGGGTAAATCAATCAAAGGTTTCTCAGTTTTAACATAAACAAATTTTTAAGAAACAGGGTTTTCAATAGAAACAATTTTTTCAACAATTTTTTCTTCAATACGATCAAGTTGTTGACCAATAACATGTAAGGATTCATTAGTAAAATTGTTTTGTTCAATAGTACTAATGATAGGGGTTTGAGGATCAGCAATTTTGAAAGGGGAGGCCTTCACTTCCGTCTTTTGATTTTGACTATTTTGATAAGTTATCAAAACTGTCTCAAGAGGCAGATGACTAGACCTAACAATGGTTTTATCTTCTTTAACAAAATTTGACCTCTTTTATGACATTTAAATGTTGTTTTGAAACTTCATCTTTTGAAACATAATGATTTTCAAGAAAATCAAAAACAAAATATGTTTTTTCAATTGGTTCATCTTTTCTAACCATTTTCTTTTAACACAATTTTTCTCAGACTGAGCAAAATTACCTTGGAAATATTTTCTTTTATTTCTGTTTTTAGCAAGCATAAATTCATTATACAAAGAAACCATATCAATTTCAAAACTTTCATCCAAAGCATTCAAAACTCTTAATTGATTTTGGTAAACAGGATTTTCAATAGGAGGAAAATCAGAATTAGATGGACAAACAGATTTACTGTCATCTTCTTCTTCATTAGCAGCTCTGCTATATTGAGAGGAAGCTTCAGGTTTAGTGGAATAGTAAACAGAGCTAATTTGAGATTTATCACTTGAAACACTTTTTAATTTTAAATCAGCGGATTTTTCAAAATTCTTCTACAAAAAATCATTAAGATCTTGATCTCTTTTTGAAATACTTTCAAATCCAGCAAAGGAATGTCTTCCTTCGTTGATCCTTGAAGGTTGATTATTTTGAAAACTTATTTTAACAGTACCATCAAGATATTGTTGAATATGTGTAAGATCAAGCTCATCAAAAACAAGTTTAGCAAGAGGAGATTCTTGTTCCAACAACCATTCAATGGGAAGCTTAACGTCTTGCCATTGAATCATTTTTGGAACTTGAACTTTAGCATCAGGGGTTGAACATTGAATTAACATGGTTTTACCCGAAGGTTCTCTATTAATCTTAGCACCAGGGTTCAATTGAGTACTCAACAGTTTGTAATAAATGCGGTAAATCAAAGCAAAAGGCTTACTACCTTCTTCCATGTGATCACCAGATGAAGCAATATTCAAAGTTAAAGCTTTAATAATAATAGGATCATCCAAAGCAAGAGTAAGATCATGATAACAATTAAAATAAACAGGACCATCATACAATAAAGCAGTAATCATACCAAGAATGCTATCTTTAAAGTTCTTAAATCTAGCATCACGTAAACACGTGAGAACAGAAGCATTAATACCCTTTCAGGTGAGTGGTTTAATGGCAACTTGAACCATTCCAATATGCAAATAACTGAATTTTTTAGTAGCAATAAATTCACTAATATTTCTTTTAGAAAACAAGCAACATTTTTCATGAGTTTTTGAAATAGAGAATATTTGTTCAACAATTCTAGCTTTGTAAGTAGAATGAAAAGTACTTTCAACAAAACTAGTTTTATAAACAGTTTTAGTATCAACTTTGGGGATGTCCCATTTCTGGAAATCAGGAAACAACTCATTATCTTCAACATTGTGATCTTCTTCATTTACAATATCAAGAGGACAACTAGTCCTGGAGCTGACAGAGGAGTTGGATCTCCACAATCTATCCATACTATCCTAGTTTTAACACTCAATTATCATGTTTTTCTCACAACCGTTGCATTTCATAACACATACCCTAACCAACCCTATACCTCTCATGCCTTACACGCCTTCTCTGGCTCAAACGAGCCTTACTGTTCGATTCTGGGAATTCACTTTACAACTAGGGTGGCGCCAATGACGGTAAGAAGGGAACACAACAAGGGAGTATCAAAAGTACCATCACATGGGTTTGGTGACTCATTAAGCAGCCTGCTTTAATATATAGACTTGTCCAAGCATGTGAAAGCTAATTTCAATGCCCAAGCAATACCAAGGCCAGTTGGGACACATGCACATTTTAAGCTAATACAAACAGACCTTTAGTTGTTTCCAATGGCCCATCTTTTAGGGCTTTATCAAGAGGGTCTCCTATTATGAGAAATGGGTGATAAGCTTAGAGTGATGGGAGGAATAAAGGGGGAGACTAGCTCCAGGTAGAGGACGTGCTTAAGGAATAAAGGGGAAGCACAGGAAAAGGAGTGAGGGAGTGCTTTTATAAAAGTCATTGGAATATTTTAGCAATAGGACCGATTAATGCTATAATATAATTTACTTGTGAAGTGGGACTGAATATGACAAATACTTTAAAAGCAATTAGACCCGAATATAAAAATAGGATACATAATTTACGAAAATCAATTATTTTTCTTAATCAATTTTGAGGTGTGATCCTTAATGTTATGCTTAATCAAAAAGATACAAAATGGTTTCAATTTTCATGAAAATCGTACTAAAAATTTAGCATGCATTACATAGAAAATTACATACATTTTCTCACAATTGAAAATGCAGAATAAGTAATTTCCTTGAGTTATATGAATAAGAACACATGTTTAAAGTTGGGTTACCATCTTTTCCGTGTCTCAAAATAAGGCTATATTTGGTTTGCTGTGTTTCCATCACTTATTACTAAAATTTCGTGAAACTCACCATATGGGTTATTGAAGTGAAAGAAAAATCAGATTATAACCAATATTATTACACACTAAAAAAAAACATAAGATTGTTTAAGAAAAAAGGAAATCAAGTTTATTAAATGTTACTGATCAGTAAGGTTGTTGCTAGAAGCTATGAATTATGTGTGTGTGTAAGAGAGAGAGAGAGAGAGAATAGTGTCCCGAAGTGGAATATGGAGAAGAAATTAGTTTCTGGACGACAAAAATGGTTTATAAGTGAGATTGGTAAAGGAGTGAATGTAAGGCGCTCAATCAAGTTGCATGGACCTTTAATATTTTTTGTTTCCTTTTTTACTTTATTCAATTTTTAGAGAGAGAGAGAGAGAGAGAGAGGTCCAACCGTTGAGTATTGGCCTAAAGCTGCCAAAAACACTTCCTCTTTCTCAATCTTGATATCTCTCTCTTGTTGTATATATAGGTATATACAAGGATAGGTTGTAATAATAATGTTTGAGTTTAGAGAGTATGGTTTCATAAAGCGAAAATTCAAATTCTGGAATTTTCTAAGTGAAAATTCGAAAATTAGTATTTGTGATCGATCGAGCCAAATTGGTCGAAACTTTGGCTCAATCGATCGAAAATTGTAAAGAAAAAATCATGGAGTTTCTATATGTCTCGATCGCTATTCGATTCCAGTTCGACCAATCGAAAATTGTGAAACAAGATTTTCTGTAGAACTTTTTGGTGATTGTTCAGAAAGGTTGAAGAGGTTTCAAGCCTTGTTAACGGTTTTATGAAACATTTTAACTCTCCATACGTGCATTTTAATGAAACATAACCCTATGGGTATAAATAGAGGCTTATGTTCACTTGAAAAAAATATTAAGTTAGAGAGAAACACAAGAAATCATGTGGTTATTCTCCAGAATTATTATCTGTAGAACCCAACATCTTGGTTGTATCCTGGGGATAAATTTGCGATAACCCTTTAGCAATAATAGTGTGGGGGGCAAATATTATCTAAAGAAAACGACATAGTGCCTCCAAGTTATCTATTTTCTGTTTATCTTTTGTGTTAACCTTATTCTTCCATTATTACTTTGTGTAATATCCCCAACATCTCTCTCTCTCTCTCTCAATATATTTTTGGTTCTAAACTTTCATAAAAGTTTGTTTGTCATCTCTAAACTTTCAAAAGTTCTTTTTTGGTCCAAAAACTTTGCAAAACGTACTATTTTTCATCTTTTCATTTATATATGTTAATTTATGTCCTACGTGGCTTAATGAAATGCCGATGTGGTATATAACTGGACTAAACCATTTTACTTTAAAAAATATATAGATAGGCAATGATTTGTACAAGTGAAAATCATTTTCTAAGAGGACGAAAAATACCCCCCACTCCCTCAGTTGACAAATGACACACACAACCCATAGTCACGAAAACGATATTTGGTGCATCATCTTTTCGTGACTAGTGGACTATCTATATGCATTATTTGGTGAATTACTTTCTTTTGGAAGTCCAGCTGTAATGACGTGTATATTTCCTAAAAAGGCATAGCATGGTTGTAAACAGTAGTGACTTATGAACATTTGTCTGTATCTGTCTGGACTATCTTGGATTTGTTTGGAAGCTATTCACGCGTGCTGGTGAATAGTGATCTATTACATTTGTCTATCTGGGGGAGTATTCTGTCTAGTTTGGCATGTCTATCTGTCTATCTATGTCAAGACAGAATGTACTCAATTTGTTCTTTAACAAACGGTGGTGCTAAAGAACAAATTGTTAGATTCCATTTTGGCTCTTGATCAACTACCCTGCAGAATTACAGCACTATTAAAAAAGAAATTTTATCTATTATATGATGTGTTTCAAAACTCCAAAATGATCTTTTTAATCAAAAGTTTTTAATTATAGTTGATTGTAAAAGTGCTAAAGAAGTTTTACAAAAAGATGTTCAAAATCTTGTTTCTAAATGAAGTTTTGCTAGATGGCAAGCTATTTTAAGTGTTTTTGACTTTGATATTGGGTACATTAGAGAAAAAATCATTTTAGGCAATCCCTTTATGGCTTTACTTTACCCATTTTTAACAACAAAAGAAGGGATTAAAACTAATGTGCTAGGAAAAGACATACTTTTTAAATTCATTTTACTGCCTATCCCGAAAGAAATTTATTCACTCACTAATACTTCTATGATAAAGGAAATTGATAGAGGAAGAATTGACAGGAAAAATAGACATTTGGAATCTTTAAAGTCAAAAATAATATATGAAAGAATTGCTGATCAATTGACAAATCCCATATTAAATCATAAAATAAAATTGTTTAGACAATAGATTAAGGCAGAAATTTGTTCTAATCTTCCAACTGCTTTTTGGCATAGGCACCGACATATAGTACAAGCTTGAAAATAAAACACTGTCTGGAGAGTTACAAGATTACAAAATAAAATCTACCTGAATGTTTACAAAGTTCTATCTGAAGGGAAGGGTTACAAGATTACAAGAGGGGAAGGTTTACAGGATTCTCTCCAAGCATCTTCCAAGTTTGTCTAAATCATAACACAAAATCATTATGTTAATGTTCATCAATTAAAATCTATCGTCTAACAACTTCAGGGTAACCTCTATCCCGTATCCACCATTGCACACAACTACACAAGTATCCATCATAAAAATGCACACAAGTTCATTCTCCAAAAAAAAAAAATGCACACAAGTTAGCTAACAATAAAGGCTTGTCAATCTAACTCTATTTAATAAAATTATAACACTAATGATTTTGTTCATGGTAAGGATAACTGGAACTTCATACAAGGCATAAAAGCCAATATCCGAATAGCTAGGTATTCAATGACACCTCATTAATAGCCACAGGATTGGATTCTTTCATATTCCCTCAATTTCTCAGCAACCAACAAGAGCACAAAGTAAAATTGAATTAAGAAAAAGTAACACAAGTGTTGGAAATCATGTCAGTAATAAATAATTTTCTTATTAGTTTACAAAAATGGTCCTCAATTGAAAATATGTCCAAACACCACTACCCATGTATGTATACCAAGAAAGCATTGTGGGAAAATCAAAATTTTGCAAGAAACCAAAAAACAAACGCAAATGAATGAGACTTCAAACACAATGCTCAAGAGTTCACATGATAACATGTCCAAGAATGAGTCTTAATGATTTAACTGAGCTTTTCTCAAGGGAATAAACAAGTTTCATGAAAGGTCTATAACCAAATTCTTTAAAGACATTGAGTACAGAAGGAATATACATAAGTTGTGATATCAATTGGTCATGAAGTTCTAAATACCCAAGACAAATGTCATTCAACATACACATTCCATCAAAGACTTAACCATAGTCATCAAAAAGATCAACGCGGTTATCAAAGCAAACAAAAAAAAAAAAATCATCAAGTCACTCATGTCAGAAAATTTCATGGGCCAAGAAAATCGGAGAAATTCATCATACCAAAAGAAAGGAAAAGTAGACTCACCCCATTCGTTGCTTGAAAGATTTGTGATTGCTTGAATCTTGGATCAAGCATTATTATCATTTGTTGGAGGAACAGGTTTTTGGATTGCCAATCAAAGCATTTGTCCAGCCAGGATGAGGAGGCCACAAATCACGGAGAGGAAACGGGAGTGCAGCGATCGTGGCCGAGTGGGAAGTTGAAGACGATGGCAATTTTGAGAGAAATACATTTTGTTTGGCATTTGGGGAAAATGATTCCAAGGTAGAGGAAAACGTATTGTGATATTCCATGAAGCAAATTTGAAAAGTTTTGAGATGCGAAAACCCGCCCATTTACATCTCAAATTTGATCATTTGAACGTGTTTCACGGAATTGACAGAATTAAAGGGCCGTTAATGGGAGAAAGTATATGATGTTTTCGGAATACTAGATCAGCATCCAGTTGGTGTTTCATGCTCCAATAAAAATTCGACACCTATATAAAATGACAAATCAGTAAACTAGTTCATTTAAATCAAAAGTACAAAAATGCCCTCGAAAATTTTCAAAGTCCTGCCACTCAACACGCTTTACCTTTATGCAAAATCAAAACTTTGTATATGTTTGATAAAATGCTTTAGTGAAAATGGTTGCAATAATGATTTTTTTTTTTTTAATGTTTTTTTGGAATCAGATTATAAGTGGTTAGTATGTTGGAGTTTCAAAAGTAAAGAAATAAAGCTTTTTCTTTGTTTATTAGTTAAGTTGTTACACAATCTGAACTACACATCTGTTTTATGGTGAATAGCCAAATGGCTGAATACAAAAATATATATTTGGTATCTCTTAAAGGCCTTTTTAAATTTGTTTGATGAGACGGTAAACAATCTGAACTATACATCTATCTTATGGTGAAATGGTAAACAATCTGAACTACACATCTATCTTATGGTGAATAACATATCTTTGAGTCCACCATTTGTAATATTCTTTTGTTGCTGCCTTATGTGATTTATTGGTCATTGCCTCAATAGTATTTTTGATCTTTTAATTCTTGTTGATTTTTTTTTTTTTCTCGCTTGAATGTTATGGTGGTTTAAACTCTTTTTATTTTTCACGTTAAATACCAATTAGCTCAAGACAAAGTGCTTTAGGAATTTATTCAAATGTGGTGTAACTATGAGTTTATGTTGTTTCATATGGAAATAAAATTTCAAATATATATATATATATATATTCAGTTTTCATTATATTTATTGTTTAGTGCTTCAAATCTGAGCCTTGCCTATGGAATTAGATTGCTGGAAATTTTGGAATATCATATTTGCAACTCTTGGCCTTTGGTTAAAGTATTTTTTGGTTTGTCCACTAAATTGTAGTTGTTGGAACCTCAACCCCTTAATGTTATGTTAGGTTGTAACTAGAGTATCTTAATACAAATTAAGATATATTTTTAGCTAATGGGGTTATGTGCAAGATTGAAGATTATGAATTGTTATTATAGGGTTTACTATCTACATTAATATAATAGCCTGCTTTCAATTTTTGTTTTTGCATTTACTCAGGATGTTTTATTTTTGGATTGAGTAATTACAATTTAATACCATTCAAATGGTTTGGTTGTAGGATAGAGCTCATTGAGAAATATTGTGGGCGTGGAAGAGACAATACCATAGATTTATGAAGCAATTTTGAAGAGGAAAATGGTAATCATGACAAGGTTGACATGGAGTTAATGGAAGAAATTGTTATAAGACACATGGGTCTTTGGATGATATTGATGTTGAGGAGCCTTGAGTTCAATTTTGATAAGTTTTGCAACTGATGAATGTATGTGTTTGAACTCTGAACAATCAAGTTATAATGTATGCAGTTGAGAAAATTTTGTGTATTTCCTATTTCCAAGTTTCAAAACTATTATATCCATTGAATTGTGGTGTGCATTTTATTGTTCTCTAGCCTTGAAAGAAAATGAAGAATTGTAATGAGTATCTAAAATTTATACTCGATTCAATTAAAAGATATGCAAATTGTTCTTCTTTGATATACTTAATCACAAAATCTATCATGTTTGAGCATCTTCATTAGATACAAAAATTTTCCAAATTGACAACTAGAATTAGTGTTTGGCTCTGCAATCAATTGTCCAAATTATGATGTCTAAAAAATACTGTCCAAAATGTTCCTCCATTGTGCAATATGCTGTCCAAAATATTGTCCAAAATGCTATCCATTAGCTGTGCAATATGTTGTACAAATACCATCCAAAAAGCTATCCATTATACTTCAAAATTTTTTTGTAGGGCCCTAAAAAAAAAAGAACAATATTAGGGAAAAAAACAATAAACAAAAGCACACATTAAAGTTGTACTGAAACTAATGTTTAAAGAAGAGTTCAATTCAAGTATGAGATTGTGTTGTGTTGAAACTAATTATCACAATGATAACTTTACATATTCACTAGCTAGTGAGGAGAGTAGAAGGGTTCATATAATGCATTTAACTTGTTTGAATTAAGTGCTTGTTGTGAATGCAAATTATTTGAGATTTTGGGGTTGTTATGTTGCCATGCTTTAAGGGTGTTTCTTGTGAATAATGTGAACAAACCGACAAATATATATTATGTAGATGAACAAAAGATGCCAAGAAGAGGTTGTATTGCTTTGATGATTTATTTAAATTAAACAAAAGTTACTCATTTTTTTTTAATTAAAAAAGAGGCTTAAATCAAGCATGCATAGCCATGAGAATTTAGTGCAATTAATCAAACAGAGATAACTAGGTAAACTATCCTACCCAAAATTTTTTGTTTTGTGGCAATTGAATGCATCCAACATGAAAACAACTCAACCAAATAAATAAACACCAAATTTTCAAACTTGGTGGTCAATTTATCAAAGAAAAGAATCAAACCCCAATTAAGAATTAGAATTCAAGAAAAACATACTAACCCAGTTGGTACACTATAATTAGTGGACAACCAGTACTCATGAATCAAATTAACAAACCCAAAAAGAAAGAAAAAAAAAAAGAAACAGAAAGGTGGTGATGGTGATGGTGATGGGTAATTCTTATGGTTGACAAGGGAGTGAAATACAAGTGTGGAGAAGAGACTGGCACTGACAACAATAGCCAGCTTCAAAATCTCATCGCGTTCTAAAGTCTTCAGCAAGCCCAAGCAGCTCTCTCAGTTGCTATCGCCGAACTCCCAAGTCTTCTAGCTCATCAACTCTCTGATCATTGCATACACTCAACATAGAGTTTTTGAAGAGAAAAACAAAGATTGGTAATAATGGAAAACTTGGAAACGATTTGTAATAATTAAAAAAAAAAACATTTTATTGTATTATTAGTGCAACAATCTACCAACAAGAATTAGAAGATGAAAAAGACTATTGAGGCAATGACCAATAAATCACATAAGGCAGCAACAAAAGAATATTACAAATGGTGGACTCAAAGATATTGATGCTTGAAGACTGCATCTAGCTATTCACCATAAGGTAGATGTGTAGTTCAGATTGTTTATCATCTCATCAAACAAATTTAATAGGCCTTTAAGAGATATCAAATATATATTTTTGCATTCAGCCATTTGACTATTCACCATAAAACAAATGTGTAGTTCAGATTGTGTAACAACTTAACTAATAAACAAAGAAAAAGTTTTATTTCTCTACTTATGAAACTCCAACATACTAACCACTTATAATCTAATCCAAAAAAAATTTAAAAAAAATATATTAGTACAGCCATCTTCACTGAAGCATTTTATCAAACATATACATGTAATGTTAAAAGAGAGAGAGAGAGAGAGAGAGAGAGAGAGAGAGAGAGAGAGAGAGAGAGAGAGAGAGAGAGAGAGAAGACCTTCTTGCAACGTTAGGTGTTAGAAGCGATGAGAAAACTTTCGATGTTAGGGGTTGGAAACAATGAGAAGGAGAGACGATTTTGAGCATTTCTGACAAGACAAAGACAGGTTTGGTTGGAATTGGTGATGTTCGGCGGAGTGTCTCCATCTCTAAAGTCAATGCTAGGCAGTGGCTATTGAACTTTATGGCCTGTTTGGATTGAGGGGTGTAGGAGGGAGAGTAGAGGAGAGTAGAGTAGAGTAGGTTAAAAATAAGCTAATTTTATGCTAAATCTACTCTACTCTACTCCCCTTCCCTCTTCCTCAATCCAAACGGACCATTAGAGTTGAAAGAGAGAGAGAGAGTAGATGGAGGTGCTGGTGTGTGTTGGTGTGCAAGAGAGAAAGAGAGAGAGAAAGTTTTGATTTTGCATAAAGGTAAAGCATGTTGAGAGGCGAGACTTCAAAAATTTTCAAGGGCACTTTTGTACTTTTGATTTAAATGAGCTAGTTTCCTGATCTGTCATTTTTTATACAGATGTCAAATTTTTATTGGAGCATGAAACACCAACTGGATGCTGATCTGGTATTCCGGAAACATCGTATACTTTCTCCGTTAATGGAGTGCAATGACATGGCAGATAAGCTTACCTCATCAATTTTCAATGAGGTGTCTTATGTTTATTGGTTAGGACTACACCCGGACCACCTAAGAATTTCCCGTATTTTGTAGCCATATAGATGACTCAATATTCACTATTCAGAACACTTTCACTTCAATCCATGTTCAGCTTTAATAAAAGAATCCTGCTTTCCCAAAAATAAGCCCAAACATGACATGACATACATCTCTATATATTCCCCTCTCTCTCTCAATTCAATCCATCAATTCTAACTCTCAAAATCCTTTTCTGCCTGAAACTCTTCAACCTTTTATTTATAAATTAACAATCCTCCCTTAAATTAGACTTCGCCTCCTCATCGTCACTCTATTTTAATCTCAAAATCGGAGTTCATATATATATAAAGTTATGTCCTTTTCTTTCATTTCTGCCTAGGTCTTATTACCGATTTTCATTATCTTTATATAAATTTGGTGGTTGGAATTTCGGTTACAAAATTTAGATCATCATGGATAACAATAATTGGAGGCCAAATCCATCTCAAGGTCCTGTTGTAGGCGGCGGCGGCGGCGGAGTTGGAGGTGACGGCGTGGGAGCTCCTGGAGGCGGCGGTGGAGAAGCTGCCATGGATTTTGTTGATTGGCGGAGCCGAGTACAGCCCGATTCTCGTCTAAGAGTCGTCAACAAAATGTAATTTTCCTCTCTCTCTCTCTCTTTTGCTTTTGCTTTTTGTTTTTGTTCTACATATTTATGTTTACGGGTTGTGTTTGGGTCCGAATCCGATCAAATTGAATTTATTCATTAGCTTAATTGATCAAGTTATTGACTTTTTTGGTGGAAATTAGAGAACTTTACAGCAAAATCTTCACTTTTTGATGCCACAAACATTTAAGAATACAGACTTTAACTGAAAAAAAAAATTATAGTCTGTATACTCAAGAGTGATGCTTTGATCAATGGTTTTTGTGAGTCCTGTATGTAGTAGGGACTAGGGAGTGCTATGAACATCACATCACCCTGTTGTGTCAGCTTAGTTATCCTCATGAATTGGAAGCGCGTGAGAACGCCAGAGCTTTAATTATAACTAGTCCTTTTGATATATTACACATATGTGACGATAACGCAGGAGCTCTAATTATGGCTAGTTCTTTTCGGATATAACACAGATGTTACTGACGCATCCCCATGTACTCATTTATATATAGTCCAGATTGGCATAGTACATTCTTAATGTCAAACTCAGCATGTGTACATACAACTTCATCAAAATTGTAGGGGTTGTTACCACATATACTCCTTCCTTTAACATGAAACTAGGCCCATCACAACCCGTTAATCATGTGAAAGGGTTAATTTCTGTTTCAGATAGCTTATTTTTAAAAGTGCGACCTGTTTTAATAAGGTTTTAATTAGCTATGCTAAGGTCAAAAAAAGCAATGCTCTTAAAAATTGTTCCTAAACAAGCAAGGGGAAATAAACTCATTAAAATAAGCAGTAACAAACCTGGTACAGCTTTACGGGTTGTGTTTGGGTCTGATGGTTAAAAATGAACTTATAATAGTTTTCATTTTATTTTTCTTTTTTTGATTCCCCTTACATACTACTCATTAGCTTAACTGGTCAAATTATTCATTTTTTTGGAGGGGATTAGAACCTAACTGCTTAATCTTCAATTTTGATGCCATGCATTCAACATCATAGAGTTTAACTCAAAAACTAGTTTTAATCTGAAGGGTTATGTTGTAAGACCCCATTAACATTGTGAGGGTGCTATGCAGTAAGAGTGCAATGAATATAACATTTACATTGAGTACGTAAGTGTGGCAGGAGCTCTGATTATAACTAGTTTGTTTGGGATATCACATGGATGTGAGTAATGAATCTGCATTTGGTAGCAATAGTAGCTCCATGTACTACTCATTTGTATTTATATATCGCCCAGATAGACCTAATTTATTCTCAACGTAAGACTCAACACATATCCATACAACATGCAAAAAATGCTAGGGGTTACAACAAATACTCCTTCCTTTTGAGCGTGCCAGTATGGCGGGAGCTCTAATTATAACTAGTCCTTTTGGTTTATCACATAGATGTGACTAACGAATCTCCATGTGCTGACAATAGTATCTTCATATTTCATTCTTGATGTTAGACTCAACACGCGTCCATACCCCAAAAAAAAAAAATCCTAGGGTTACGAAAAATACTCCTTCCTTTCATATAAAACTAGGTTCAGCATGTGAAAGAGTAAGTTTCCATTTCGGATAGCTTATTTTTAATAGTGCACCCGTTTTAATATGAAAGGTTTTTTAATTAGCTATAATTAGAATAAAAAGTAAAGCTCTAAAATAATTGTACCTAAACAAGCTGGGGAAATAAACTAGCCAAAATAAGCACTTAAGCAGTAAGAAACACACAATTATTACCCTGTTTGGTTGGCCTTAAAAATGGAAATAAGTTAGCTTATTTCATAAGTACAGCTTTTGGAAGCCTCACATTTTCTATGTACAACTATACTTTCATATAATAAACATTTTAAACAAAATAAGCTAATGAAAAAAAAAAAAGAAAAAAACTATTTCTAAACACAAAGCTCGAGTCTTCATATGCTTAGATTCTCACTGTCTTTTGTTTGACTAACTCTACATTCAACATTTTGAATATTGCATGTAACTGAAATGTTTGGTTTTTAAATATTGCTGTTAGGCCTGTATCTGTGCTCTGGCTTGCTGATGGGACTTGTGCTTTCATTCCATATATGAGCTTGATAAAATTGTGTACTTGTAGTAGCTTTTTATACCATAACCAGTATTTTATTGCAGTTCGTTAATTTTTTTTTTAAAAAAAAAAAAAAAAGGAATGGCATAACTGGAAGGATGAAAACAAATATTCAAAACAATGTCAGAAAGGCATGTGGTAAGTGTAGATGATCCTCATATGAAGAAAAATAAAAATCCTTGGAAATTTGACAATGCATCTACAAGAATAAGAAGCAGACATGACTTTGAAAGAAAGTATTGTATCATGGGAGTTGACTACAAGGGCTAATAATGCTATATTATGAGTTGGAAACAAAAGACTTGAGTGCATAACCCAAATATAGAGCTAGGGGTAGAATTTGTTGTGGAACACTTGAAGATTTCCATTTTACAATCTTTACTTTCAATGCCACACACATTCAAGAACACAGTTTAACTGAAAAGCTAGTCTGCAGTCTGCACCGAAGAGTAATGCTTTGAGACCCCCATCAAGATTGTGAGGGCGCTATGTAGTAGAAGTGCAATGAATATCACATTGGAAGTGCGCAAGTATGTGGGAGCTCTAATTGTAACTTGCCCTTTTGGGATATTGCGTAGATGTAACACATCCTCATGTGGTGACATTAGTAGCTTACTTTAACATAAGACCAGGTCCAGCACAACCAGTAATCATGTGAAAGGCTAAATTTCCATTTCAGATTGCTTACTTTTAAAAGTGCTATCCGTTTTAATCAGTAAGGATTTAATTTTTTTTCTTTTTTTTTTTTTTGATAAGTAATATATGCATTGAAAAAAAAGGGAAACCCAAGTACACTGGAAGTGAACAAGGGAAAAGACACTACAAACAAAAATTACAAGAGTCTAGGAAATCAATAAAAGAAGGCAAAGATTGACTTTGCAAGGCAAACAACCAATCCCTTAAAGTTCTAAAAAAGATAAGCTTAAAGTCCGGAATGGAATTCTCATAATCTTCAAAACATCTATAATTTCTCTCCCTCCAAAGGCACCACATTAAGCAATGAGGAATGATGGACCAAATATGACCATTTCGATGACGACCGAAGCTTCCTTGCCAACAACCTATCAGCCTCAAAACTGTGCGCGGCATAACCCAAGAAACACCAAAAAGGCCCAAAACCATAGACCAGAGGTCCCAAGCAAAAGGACAATGAAGGAGAAGATGGTCAATCGATTCACCATTTCTCTTACACATGAAACACCAATCCAGAATCCACACCTTCCTCTTCCGAAGATTATCAATCCAGTAAGGATTTAATTAGCTATACTAAGAAAAAAAAAGTAATGCTCTATAAAATTTTATCTAACAAGCTAGGGGAAATAACTCACCAAAATAAGCTGTAACATACACACACTTGTTACCCTGTTTGGTCAGGTTCAAAAATCAAAATAAGCCAACTTATTTCATAGGTACAGATTTTGAAAGCCTTGCATTTTTCTAAGTACACCTGTACTTTTAAATAATAAACATTTTAAACAAAATAAACTAGTGAAAACAACGAAGCTATTCCAAACACCAAGCTTGAGTCTTTGTATGCTTGGTTTCTTATTTTCTTTCATTTGACATTTTGAATATTGTGTATGACTAAATTAATGCTTTGTTTGTTTCACTATAAAATGTTTCAAATGTAAAACCGGTGCCTCCTAGCCATCGTCGGTGGCTCTGGTTTATTAAGCTCATATATGGAATGTGATTTTTGCTTTAACATTTCTGTTAGGCCTGTATTTGTGCTTTGGCTGGTGGGACTTGTGTCTCTCTACTCAATCTAGGATGAATGGACATGGGTGTGGGTACAATATGGCGATATGAGCAATTTTTGAAAAATTATAACATGAGACAGCGGGTAGGGCACTGTTATGACACGGTTACAGCACCCCAAATAAAGTGTCAGTGCTTAGCTACTCATTCCATGTATGAGCTTGATAAAGCATGCGTTTGCAGTAGCTTTTCATACCATAACCAATATTTTACTGCAGTTAATTATTAGAAAAAACTGAGGAAGGGCATAACTGGAAAAAGAAGAGAACAAATATTCAAAGTAATGTCAGAAAGGCTTGTGGTAAGTGTTGATGATCCTCATATGAAGAAAAATAAAATTTCTCGGAAATATGACAAATGCATCTACAAGTATAAGAATTGGATATGACATTGAAAGCAAATGTCGTATCATGGGAGTTGACTACAAGAACTAGTAGTGCTATATTAGGAGTTGGAAACAAAACACCTGAATGCATCTCCCAAATAAGGAGCTAGGAATACTTGGGGGTCTAATATATGGAAAGCAAGGTATCATGTTAGTTGACTAGGAAAACATTTTCTGTTGACAGATTTTCCATTGTGAACCTTTAACAATCAAGTGCTACTGTTAATTTTTTTCAGAAAAAAAAAATATAGGGTTTTTGTTCATATTATTAAAATTTCATGAAATTTTATTTACTTATCAAAAAAAAAAAAAAAAATCATGAAATTTTATGTGGCTTCTTTTCACATTTTGTTGCTTTAAATTCTGCACTGTCAGCATAGTTTACCAATTTGGGTCTTTTTTCTTTAATAGCTTAACTGTGCCTGTGTGGTCAGTAACATAATATGAGTATCTCCTTTTGTGTATAGAATGGAAACTTTGAAGAGGCATCTCCCTGTTTCTGGCCAAGAGGGATTACATGAACTCAGGAAAATTGCTATAAAGTTTGAGGAAAAGATTTATACTGCTGCCACAAGCCAGTCAGATTATCTACGAAAAATATCTCTGAAAATGCTTACAATGGAAACTAGGTCTCAGAATCCTATAGGCAATGCTTTGCCATCCAACTCTGCTGGCAATAGTAATCAGTCCCCAGACGCAGGTAAGAACATCAAAGAATTTTGTGCATGGTTTTATTTACATATTAATCCACCCTGCTTCTCTCTCTGGTGTTGTGTTTTTGACACTTAATCATTATTTCACGTATCTTCATGGATAATATACACGCACGCATACTTACATGCATATGTACATATACAGAAACATAGTTATATGTTTATATATGTGTGTGTGTGCGATTTTTTTTTTTTCCAGTAGTGAAGAAGGTATCATTATTCATTACCTCTCATTTTCTGTCTGCCCAAACAGGCCTGTAACTGCAACCATAATAATTTCTCAATAGTGGTAGATTTTGTTATAAAATACTTGCCACAACAAGCTCATTTTAGAAAAAAGAATCCAACTTTCCCAAAAACAACCCCAAACATGACATGACATGACATACATCTCTATATATTCCTCTCTCTCTCTCTCTCTCAATTCAATTGATCAAAATCGTTTTCTGCCTGAAACTCTTCACCCTTTTATTTATAAATTAACAATCCTCCCTTAAATTAGACTTCACCTCCTCATCATCACTCTATTTTTATCTCAAAATTGGAGTTCATATATATATATATATATATATATAAAGTTTTGTGCTTTTCTTTCATTTCTGCCTAGGTCTTATTACCGATTTTCATCATTTTTATATAAATTTGGTGGTTGGAATTTCGGTTACAAAATTTAGATCATCATGGATAACAATAATTGGAGGCAAAATCCATCTCAAGGTCCTGTTGTAGGCAGCGGTGGCGGCAGCAGCAGCGGCGGAGTTGGAGGTGGCGGCGGTGGAGAAGCTGCCATGGATTCGGTTGATTGGCGGAGCCAATTACAGCCCGATTCTCGTCAAAGAATCGTCAACAAAATGATGGAAACTTTGAAGAGGCATCTCCCTGTTTCTGGCCAAGAGGGATTACATGAGCTCAGGAAAATTGCTATAAGGTTTGAGGAAAAGATTTATACTGCTGCCACAAGCCAGTCAGATTATCTACGAAAAATATCTCTGAAAATGCTTACAATGGAAACTAAGTCTCAGAATCCTATAGGCAATGCTTTGCCATCCAACTCTGCTGGCAATAGTAATAAGTCCCCAGATGCAGGGATGAGTATGCAGCCCCAAGTTCATAATCCAGGGCAGTCACTTCCTATTCCATTATCAGCCAATCAGTCTCACCAACAGATGTTATCTCAAAACATTCAGAATAACATTCCGTCTGCTGGAGTTCAAAGCACTGCCAGTTTACCATCTACACTGCCTCCTGTCTCTGGTTTAAGTCAGAATCTTATCCCAAATGTTGTTGGCCATTTTCAGCTTTAATGCTTTAACTTCACTTTTCTTGAGATATTTGTGGCGTTGATGGAATCTATTCTATATGTCATATCTTATGGATGTACATGCATGTTTAACAAGTATTTAGTTATCTAAACTAGTAATTCATCAAAAAAGTTATCTAAACTAGTAAGGTACCTAAATAAGACTTGTTAGGATGAGTTCGTCCTCTTTTAGTTTGATGATTTTGTTGGCTGGACTAACTAAATAGTAAGTGTGGCCTATTCATTATATATAATGAAAATAAACTAAAATGGTAAACATTTGAGGCTTCATGTGATGGTCCTCGATCCTTGCAGGGAATCTTACTGCTGGTATCATTCTTCTTTGCCGCTAAAGTCAATCTTCAGCACCATTTTAGAACAACATATATGCGGTCCTTTATTTCCAACATGTGGTATATAGAAAACCACCTACAATAATAAAATTACTATCTGGATTCTCAAATATATATAGATATATATATATATATATGAGTAAGTAGTAAGCATGAATCCCTAATTGCTCTTTCTTTATGTTTTCCCCTCAAAAGCCTTTTTTTCATAAAATTTCTAGAGAGAATCCCATTTTCAAAATTCCTTTTCCCAAAATTCCTTTTGTTTTAGAATGAGAATTTTTCCAAAAAGTCATGATGTTTTCCAAAGGACAACACTCATCTTTTCAAATGTAAGTAAATGGTGTCTTTTTATCTTTTGTTTTCAATCAATTTCTTTTTTGCACACTTTTTAAAGAGGTTGATATGTATCTATGATTCATTTCAATTGAATTGATGGTATGTGATCAAGCTAACATATCCCCCTTCTTCCTACATTAACCATTTTGGTTTGTTGTGTTTGTGCATAGGAGTGAAACTTGGAGAATAAACTTGACATATTACTCTAAATGCATAATGTGATATCTTTCCTCTCCCTTCCTTTCTTTTATGTTGTATAGTATTATATATTCACATGCTAGATACATAATAAATATAATACTCACATGCTAGTTATATATACTTACCTTCTTGCATTTTAATTTTCACATATTATTTATATATACTCACATGTTTGCTTGTAAATTACTCTTTGCAATAATATTCACATGTTATTTAGATATGTAAATAAGATATTATGTATATGTATTGTTTTGTACAAAACTTTTTTTTTTAAAAATGCCAAGTATTCTATTTATCTTTCTAAAATATGAATGTTGTGATTAAATTAAAATAAGGTGCTATTCTTTTGATAAACAATGTAGGGTATTTAACACCTTTCCCAACCATAACCGAATTTTCAAGTCCAAAAATCTTTGGTTTGAGACTCTGGTTACCTTAATTAATTTAAGAACCCTTGAATTGGTTTTAGTTAATTAGGTAATTAAAAAAAAATTAGACTAATAGGTGACAAATCACACTTAGAACAAAACCAATAATTAGTGACAACTCCATAAAATAAAAATAAGAAAAAAGATTCACACACACACACACACACCTTACCTTAGTAACATGTGCACATTTAACACATTGTCATAACACATTGTCAAACGCCCAATGTGTGAATACTTGAGAGGGGAGAGCTCAGAACTATCATGCCTCTCCCAAAATCTCACCCAAAGGCATCTACGCTATAAATCCAATAGCCATAAGCTTTTATCCTTATTCAGAGATGGATATTAGGAATTAATGCCCCAGACTTGCTATAAAACATTGTCACCAAACTATGCATTTATTGGCAAGATTTTACCTACCTCACCAACCTTATTCACTCTTCCAAGCTTGAATCCAATCTTCTGATATAAGAAGGAACATATTCGAAAGGTACTCTAGGGTGTGTCATGGTGCAAATAACCTTCTCTCTCCTTCACCAATCCCTTCTTTATGCTCATTATATAGTGATCATAATAACAATAATAAATTTTTTTTTTAAATTCTCTTTTGTGATTTAGTGTCTTGTGTATTTCTCCACAATGCAGTGATGCACCATTTGCTTCCATTTTTCAATTGGAGTGACTAGTGAGTAGTGGGCTTGACTCTTGTTTATATATATATATACACACACACTTTCGAACATAGGTTGATAGGCTCAAGTTCATTTAATTTTCCCTTCCAAAATCGACTCCAATAGTTGTTTTTTAAGAGATTAAACATTATTTGAAACTACATCACATGCGCATTGTGCATGTGACGAGACTCTTTTTTATTTTTTATTTTGTCCTAAGTGTCATTTAAAAGTGAGATAGAGATAGTGCCCTAATTTTTAGGATCCTTCTCTACCCAATTGTTGATAAAAGTTTAAAATTTTGAATTGAAAATCAAAAATAATAATTTAGGTTGGAGAAGATAAAGGAAAAAATCTAAAACTTTGAAATTTTTAAAAAATAGTAAATTGCTCTTTTAACCGTTTGTGTTTTTTAAATTTAAAATTATTTAACTAGAATATATGAGGCATTTTAGAGGGTTAAAGAATTTGTATGAGAATATTTTAATGCGTAAAATGATGAAATTCAAATAAAGAATCTTGTTATTAATAGTATATATAAATGATGATGAAGATTTCAATTACTGTAATTAGTTGTTTATAATTGGATCCCAACCAATCAAAACTAGAAATATTTAAGGTTAGTTTTAAATAACGTCTCTAAAAAGATAGGTATAATTTGTTTGAATACAACTGAAAAATTAAAAATTAAAAAAAAATAACAAAATAATTTTTAAATATATAAATAATGTCGTGAAACCTATTTTTTTAATAAAGTGATTGTAAGGGGTTTTTTTAAAAAATAACTATAAAACACATACTATATTATAAGTTAGACAACATTTCAAACTTATTGCATTTCTAACAATTCGAGTTCAGTGGACTCGATTTACCCAGAAATTTGGCGTTAGGAAATCGAGTTTACTGAACTCGATTTCTATACATAGAAACCGAGTTTAACAAACTCGGTTTCTACATATAGAAATCGAGTTTAATAAACTCGATTTCTATGTATAGAAACCTCGTTCTGCTCATCACCTCCATCGGCTCCAGCTTCTTCGACCAAGTATCATCAGTTTTCAAACCTCCACTTCTTCTCACAGACTCATCATCAAAACCCACCTTTCCTCCAAACCCATAACCTCCTCTCCTTCCTTCGCCACTCACTTTCCAACTCCCTCCTTCTCTTCTTTCTATCAAAGCTTCCCGTTTCAACATCTGGGGCGCCAAAGACGATGATGTTTTACACGAAAGAAGAGGGAATGAGAGTGAGAGAGACGAACAGCGACGGAGCAAGAATGACCGGAGTTGAGACTCCGTCGCCGTCGCCGTCGCCGTCCCTCCGTTCCGATGCCGTCGCCCCTCTGCTCCGATGTTGTAATCTTTTTTTTTTCTGTTTCTTATGTTCTTTTTTTGGAGCAGAAATGATGAGCAGATTCTTAGTTTTATTGATTGGTATTTATACATAGAAATCGAGTTTATTAAACTCGATTTCTATATGTAGAAACCGAGTTTGTTAAACTCGGTTTCTGTACACAGAAATTGAGTTCATTGAACTCGATTTCTATGTATAGAAATCGAGTTCAGTAAACTCGATTTCCTAACGCCAAATTTCTGGGTAAATCGAGTCCACTGAACTCGAATTGTTAGAAATGCAATAAGTTTGAAATGTTGTCTAACTTATAATATAGTATGTGTTTTATTGTTATTTTTTAAAAAAACCCTGATTGTAAGTATAAACCATACATGAACCATGAAAGCTGAAACAAGGAAAATGGGTTTATTTCGTTTTATTGTAGCGTGGGTTCTGGCGTTAATAAAACGCTAAACGTGAGGAGAAAACGCAAACCCAAACGCTCACTTTGCTATGAAAAGATAAGGTTTTCATTTAGACAGAGAGAGAGTTAGAGAGATCTGAGAACAATCGTTCAAAAAAAAGAGAGATATGAGAACAAGGAGAGGGCTTTGTTACCCTAGAGTTGTTGAAGACAAGAACATGAGAGTTGTGAAGCGAAGGAGAGATTTCGCCGCCGAACAAGTTAGTCACCGGAAAAGAAGCCGGGATTCCTCTGATATCGCTGGAAAGCGTGACTTGTTCGATTCCTTGCCGGACGATCTTGTCATTTCCATTCTCTGCAAAGTTAGCCCCTCCGATTTCGCCAACGTTCTCCTCACGTACGTCCTTCTCTTCTTCCTTATGAAAAATAAATTCCGACCATTCCACCGGAGTTTCAATTGGAACTGTGGTCTGAATTTCATTTCCGACATGTGAAAAACATTAAAGACTATTTTTTTTTTTTTTAACGTAGTAAAATACCTGATATTGATGGGTTGTTTTTGAATTTTGAATCTGATGTAACTGATTGTTGTATGCAACGAACTTTTACAGTTGCAGGAGGTTAAATGGTTTAGTACTCAATTCCGTAGTACAGCCCGATTTTCGTCAAAGAATCGTCAACAAGATGTAATTTTCCTCTCTCTCTCTCTCTTGCTTTTGCTTTTTCTTTTTGTTTTACATATTTATGTTTACGGGTTGTGTTTGGGTCCGAATCCGATCAAATTGAATTTATTCATTAGCTTAATTGATCAAGTTATTGACTTTTTTGGTGGAAATTAGAGAACTTTACAGCAAAATCTTCACTTTTTGATGCCACAAACATTTAAGAATACAGAGTTTAACTGGAAATAAAAAATTCTAGTCTCAAGAGTAATGCTTTGATCAAAGGTTTTTGTGAGTGTAGTAGGGGCTAGGGAGTGCTATGAACATCACATTTCCCTGTTGTGTCAGCTTAGTTATCCTCATGAATTGGAAGAGCGAGAACACCGGAGCTTTAATTATAATTAGTCCTTTTGATATATCACACATATGTGACGATAATGCAGGAGCTCTAAGCTCTAATTATAGCTAGTTCTTTTTGGATATCACACAGATGTTACCGACGCATCCCCATGTACTCATTTATATATAGTCCAGATTGGTATAGTACATTCTCGATGTCAAACTCAGCATGTGTACATACAACTTCATCAAAATCGTAGGGGTTGTTACCACATATACTCCTTCCTTTAACGTGAAACTAGGCCCATCACAACCCATTAATCATGTGAAAGAGTAAATTTCCGTTTCAGATGGCTTATTTTTAAAAGTGCGGCCTGTTTTAATAAGTAAGGTTTTAATTAGCTATACTAAGGTCAAAAAAGGCAATGCTCTTAAAAATTGTATCTAAACAAGCAAGGGCAAATAAACTCATTAAAATAAGCGGTAACAAACCTGGTACAGCTTTACAGGTTGTGTTTGGGTCTGATGGTTAAAAATGAACTTATAATGGCTTTCATTTTCTTTATCTTTTTTTTATTCCCCTTACATCCTATTCATTAGCTTAACTGGTCGAGTTATTCATTTTTTTGGAGGGAATTAGAACCTAACCGCTTAATCTTCAATTTTGATGCCATGCATTCAACAACGTAGAGTTTAACTCAAAAACTAGTTTTGATCTGAAGGGTCATGTTGTAAGACCCCATTAAGATTGTGAGGGTGCTATGTAGTAAGAGTGCAATGAATATAACATTTACATTGAGTACGTAAGCATGGCAGGAGCTCTGATTATAACTAGCGCGTTTGGGATATCACATAGATGTGAGTAATGAATCTGCATTTGGTAGCAATAGTATCTCCATGTACTACTCATTTGTATTTATATATCACCCAGATAGACCTAATTTATTCTTGACGTAAGACTCAACACATGTCCATACAATGTGCAAAAAATCCTAGGGGTTACCACAAATACTCCTTCCTTTTGAGCGTGCCAGTATGGTGGGAGCTCTAATTATTACTAGTCCTTTTGGTTTATCACACAGATGTGACTAATGAATCTCCATTTGCTGACAATAGTATCTTCATATTTCATTCTTGATGTTAGACTCAACATGCGTCCATACCCAAAAAAAAAAAAAAATTCCTAGGGTTACAACAAATACTCCTTCCTTTCACATAAAATTAGGTTCAGCATGTGTAAGAGTAAGTTTCCATTTCGGATAGCTTATTTTTAATAGTGCACCCGTTTTAATATGAAAGGTTTTTTAATTAGCTATAATTAGAAAAAAAAAAAAGTAAAGCTCTAAAATAATTGTACCTAAACAAGCTGGGGAAATAAACTAGCCAAAATAAGCAGTAAGAAACACACAATTATTACCCTGTTTGGTTAGCCTTAAAAATGGAAATAAGTTAGCTTATTTCATAAGTACAGCTTTTGGAAGCCTCACATTTTCTTGTACAACTATACTTTCGTATAATAAACATTTAAAAAAAAAAATAAAAAAATAAAAAACAACAACAACAACAACTATTTCTAAACACAGAGCTCGAGTTGTCATATGCTTAGATTCTCATTGTCTTTTGTTTGAATAATTCTACATTCAACATTTTGAATATTGCATGTTACTGAAATGTTTGGTTTTTAAATATTGCTGTTAGGCCTGTATCTGTGCTCTGGCTTGCTGATGGGACTTGTGCTTTCATTCCATATATGAGCTTGATAAAATTGTGTACTTGTAGTAGCTTTTTATACCGTAACCAGTATTTTATTGCAGATCGTTAATTAAAAAAAAAAAAAAAAAAAAGGAATGGCATAACTGGAACGATGAAAACAAATATTCAAAATAATGTCGGAAAGGCATGTGGTAAGTGTAGATGATCCTCATATGAAGAAAAATAAAAATCCTTGAAAATTTGACAATGCATCTACAAGTATAAGAATCAGACATGACTTTGAAAGAAAGTATTGTATCATGGGAGTTGACTACAAGGGCTAATAATGCTATATTATGAGTTGGAAACAAAAGACTTGAGTGCATCACCCAAATATAGAGCTGGGGGTAGAATTTGTTGTGGAACACTTGAAGATTTCCTTTTTACAATCTTCACTTTCAATGCTACACACATTCAAGAACACAGTTTAACTGAAAAGGTAGTCTGCAGTCTGCACTGAAGAGTAATGCTTTGAGACCCCCATCAAGATTGTGAGGGCGTTATGTAGTAGAAGTGCAATGAATATCACATTGGGAGTGCGCAAGTATGTGGGAACTCTAATTGTAACTTGTCCTTTCGGGATATCGCATAGATGTAACACATCCCCATGTGGTGACATTAGTAGCTTACTTTAACATAAGACTAGGTCCAGCACAACCAGTAATCATGTGAAAGACTAAATTTCCATTTCAGATTGCTTACTTTTAAAAGTGCTATCCGTTTTAATTAGTAAGGATTTAATTAGCTATACTAAGAAAAAAAAAGTAATGCTCTATGAAATTTTATCTAACAAGCTGGGGGAAAATAACTCACCAAAATAAGCTGTAACATACACACACTTGTTACCCTGTTTGGTCAGGTTCAAAAATTGAAATAAGCCAACTTATTCCATAGGTACAGATTTTGAAAGCCTTGCGTTTTTCTAAGCAAACCTGTACTTTTAAACAATAAACATTTTAAACAAAATAAACTAGTGAAAACAATGAAGCTATTCCAAACACCAAGCTTGAGTCTTTGTATGCTTGGTTTCTCATTTTCTTTCGTTTGACATTTTGAATATTGTGTATGACTGAATTAACGCTTTGTTTGTTTCACTGTAAAATATTTCAAATGTAAAATTTTTTACAATAAAGTATTTTCTTTTGAAACCATTTTACAGACAAACATTTTCAAGTGTTTGGTAATTGGTATGACAAAATTTTCCAAGCACAAGCCATCAAAACCGGTGCCTCCTAGCCATTGTTGGTGGCTCTGGTTTATCAAGCTCATATATGGAATGCGTTTTTTGCTTTAACATATCTGTTAGGCCTGTATTTGTGCTCTGGTTGGTGGGACTTGTGTCTCTCTACTCAATCTAGCATGCATGGATATGGGTGTGGGTACAATATGGTGACATGAGCAATTTTTAAAAAATTATAACATGAGACGGCAGATAGGACATTGTTATGACACGGTTACGGCACCCCAAATGAAGTGTTCGTGCTTAGCTACTCATTCCGTATATGAGCTTGATAAAGCATGTGCTTGTAGTAGCTTTTTATACCATAAGCAATATTTTACTGCAGTTAATTACTAGAAAAAACTGAGGAAGGGCATAGCTGGAAAAAGAAGAGAACAGATATTCAAATTAATGTCAGATAGGCTTGTGGTAAGTGTTGATGATCCTCATATGAAGAAAAATAAAATTTCTCGGAAATATGACAAATGCAACTAGAAGTATAAGAATTGGATATGACATTGAAAGCAAATGTCGTATCATGGGAGTTGACTACAAGAACTAGTAGGGCTATATTAGGAGTTGGAAACAAAACACCTGAATGCATCACCCAAATAAAGAGCTAGGAATACAATTCGTTGAGGAACACTTGGGGGTCTAATATATGGAAAGCAAGGTATCATGTTAGTTGACTAGGAAAACATTTTCTGTTGACAGGTTTTCCATAGTGAACCTTGAACAATCAAGTGCTACTGTTAATTTTTTTTCAGAGAAAAAAATATTGGGTTTTTGTTCATATTTTTAAAATTTCATGAAATTTTATTTACTTATCAAAAAAAATTTCCTGAAATTTTATGTGGTTTCTTTTCACATTTTGTTGCTTTAAGTTCTGCACTGTCAGCATAGTTTATCAATTTGGGACTTTTTTTCTTTAATAGCTTAATTGGGCCTGTATGGTCAGTAAATAATAAGAGTATCTCTTTTTGTGTATAGAATGGAAACTTTGAAGAGGCATCTCCCTGTTTCTGGCCAAGAGGGATTACATGAACTCAGGAAAATTGCTATAAGGTTTGAGAAAAAGACTTATACTGTTGCCACAAGCCTGTCAGATTATCTACGAAAAATATCTCTAAAAATGGTTACATTGGAAACTAAGTCTCAGAATCCTATAGGCAATGCTTTGCCATCCAACTCTGCTGGCAATAGTAATTAGTCCCCAGATGCAGGTAAGTACATCAAAGAATTATGTGCATGGTTTTATTTACATATTAATCCACCCTGCTTCTCTCTCTGGTGTTGTGTTTTTGACACCGAAATCATTATTTCACGTATCTTCATGGATTATATACATGCGCGCATACTTATATGCATATGTACATATACAGAAACGTAGATATATGTTTATGTGTATGTGTGCAATTTTTTTTTCCTTCTTGGACATGGATCCTTAATTCCTGTTAAAATGTCTAAAGATGTTATTTTTGTGACATCTTGAAAAGTAATGTTGCCTTTGTTTTATTGGTGGGGGTGGTGGACTGCTTTCACCCTCAAAACAGGTTATGAAAAATAAATGAGTGTACTTATCAAAAAAAGAAAAGAAAAAAAAAGGTGATATGAGTAAGCTAATGAGCTCTAGCCTAAATTCTATTTCCTTTCCTTGTAAGGGTAATGGAGTGAGGTGGGTTCAAATATAAGGAATTCAATTGAAATATATTTCCATTTTTTTTAGTGCTTTAACACCTTTGCCCATGGTATAGTATGTGCTTCTATGTATTCTTCGTTCCACTTTTTTTTTTTTTTTTTTTTTTTTTAATTTATATTTTTAAAATATTTTATTTTTTTATCCTTCAACATTTCATACAGTTTGGTGTCTGTTTTTGTTCTTTCACATGCAATAGGGATGAGTCTGCAGCCCCAAGTTCATAATCCAGGGCAGTCACTTCCTATTCCATTATCAGCTAATCAGTCTCGCCAACAGATGTTATCTCAAAATATTCAGAATAACATTCCATCTGCGCTGCGACGTGCAACTAATCTAAGTGGCAACTAATCTAAGTGAAGTTCTCTTATGTCATAAAAAATAAAAAATAAAAAAAAACATTCCATCTGCTGGAGTTCAAAGCACTGCCAGTTTACCATCTGCACTGCCTCCTGTCTCTGGTTTAAGTCAGAATCCTATTCCAGATGTTGTTGGCCATGTTCAGCTTTAATGCTTTAACTTCACTTTTCTTGAGATATTGGTGATGTTGATGGAATCTATTCTATATGTCATCTCATATGGATGTACATGCATGTTTTACAAGTATTTAGTTATCTAAACTAGTAATTCATCAAAAAAGTTATCTAAACTAGTCAGGTACTTAAATAAGACTTTGTTAGGATGGGTTCGTCCTCTTTTAGTTTGACGATTTTTTTTGGCTGGACTAACTAAATAGTAAGTGTATGGCCTATTCATTAGTATATATAATGAAGATAAACTAAAATGGTAAATATCTGTGGCTTCATGTGATGGTCCTCGATCCTTGTAGGCAATCTTACTGCTAGTATCGTTCTTCTTAGCTGCTAAAGTCAATCTTCAGCACCATATATGTGGTCCTTTATTTCCAACATGTGGTACATAGAAAACCACCTACAATAATAAAATTACTTTCTGGATTCTCAAATATATATATAAAAGTAAGTAGTAAGCATGAATCCCTAATTGCATTTCACCAAGCATCACATGATAGAATGCCTACTCACTCACTCAAAGTATGAATCCCTACAATTTGCCAATAAATTTTTTTTTTTTTTTTTTTTTTTTTTTTTTTTTTTAAAGATGAAACAAAAGTTAAAAGATATAAGAGTATTCCAAACCCCGTCTTCCTCATTTAACATGGCTATGTCCCACTTTTTACATTTAGAGAAAAATCATGTTGAGTGGGATATCAAGTTGTCTTCTCTTTTTATATATTTTTTTAATAAATGATAAGAACTTATTACACGTTTGTGTGGATCCACACAAGTGTGTAATAAACATCCACTGAAAAAAGTTGTGTTGGAATGCATGATTGGAGTCTTCACGCTTATTTTTTTCTCTCTCTCTTCCCTGTCCTACATCACATATCACCATATGTATATATATATATATATATATATATATATATATATATATTTTTTTTTTTTTTTTCTCTCTCTCTTCCAATTCCATCACTCATGCGGCCCACTCTCATATCCCTTGAATAACACTACACAATATAAGCTACTTTGCAGTCTATATGTGCTCTTCATGTCACTTGCGATATATTATTATATTCTTCTTCCACATATGTAATGAATTATCAATTAAACACATAAAATCACCAAAATCAAAATTCAACCATAATTATTAGTCTCTAATTTTTTGCCTTTTTTTTTTTTTTTTTTTAATTTTGTATAAGTTACAGAGTTCGCTGGTTGGTGTAAAATTATAAATGGTGTTAATATAATATAACCAATCCCATTGCCGGGTTTTCCCTTTGCTATAAGGTGTTTAAAGCAAAAGAATTTCCAGATTGTTCCATTCTTGAGGTTAAAGATTCAACCCTAGGATCTTATGCCTAGAAAAGTATTTTAAGTGCAAGGGATGTCATCAAAAAAGGTATGGTGTGGTAATGAGTTGGGAATGGGTATTCTGTGTATATTAAAGAAGATAAATGGTTTCCTAATAAATGCTGTAGAAAGGTCATCTCACCACCACCTTCTCTCCCACCAGATATTAAAGTTAGTTCTCTTCATCGATGCTTCTAGTTGCATCAGACCACAATTAGTCTAGAAAAGTTCGTTTTGTTCTGTTTTTTTGGGTTAAATAATAGCTTTGCAAAATTAAGTACTAGGAATTGGATTCTAATCATCCCCATTCTCTAAATCATCCTGACGTGGTTGACACCAAGATCAAACAGAACAAGATCACTGGAGAATGGAAAGTCATCAGGAGAATGGAAAGTCATCAAGAGAATGTCCTTTGACTTGTTAACAATTCAAAAAATATCACCATGGATCTGATCATGTACAGATGATATACACACAGAAGCATCACACGCTCTATATGCATGATTAGAGATTTTTTTTTTTTTTTTTGTTAATATAAAAAAAAATTCCATTTATTCCAATTTGGAATTTATGCATTTGTCCAATTAGGTTTATGCCGTTGCCAATCATCAAAATAGCGTTGGGTCGCTTTATTTTAATAAAACAAAGTTTTAACCAGCTTTAATATGAAAAAAAATTTAAAATATATTTGTAATGATGATAGTGGTAGGATTAGGATTTGAGCCCGGCAGTCAATCTTAAGACAAGATTAAAAGAAATAAATACACTTTCAAAAATGAAATTCTGAAGTGGAAAAGCTTGTGTTGGATTGGAATTCACCTTTTGCGTGCAAGACCAAACCATGAGGTGGGATAAAAACTTGGTCCAGATTGGGTTAAACCGTTAAAGTAAACCTAGAAGGCTCCTACGGTAACTCGGAAATGATTGGTGGTGGGGGCATCATTAGAGACAACCGAAAAAATTGGATTTAAGTCTATTCCAGAGCTATAAATATTGCTACCAATTAGGTCTGGTTTATTTTCAGTAAGGTTTTAACTAGATATCTCTTTTTGTATTAAACAAAAGCTGCCATATAACCTAATGGCGGAGCCACATTGAGATCGAAGGGGCCATGGTTTCCCCAAAATTTCTTTTAAAAAATTTCAGTAATTAGACTTTGGATATGAGTAATTCAAGCAATTTTACTATTCAAAAGATAAGATATGAGACTGGTCCCCATCTCCAAGCCGCAGCTAATCTGAATCTTAGTAGAACGGCCACACAAGTTAATCTTCCACTCTTTTCTCAATTTCTATCTTTGATTTCTCACTCCAGCGTTGGACTCACTAATTAGTGTCTTCTAGTTTTTTTTTTCATTCGTTTTTTACTTCTTCTTCCCACGCTAGTCACTCATTACTTTTCTCCTTTACTTCTTAGTTGAAGACAAAATGGTGTGTCAAATAGTTGTTTCTTTGCATGTTATGGTTTGCTCTAGGTTCTACAGCGTTTATGGTCTTCAAAAGCAAAAGTAAAATTCTACTCACCTGGTATGACTTTTCTTGTCTTCTTTATTTGTTATTAAATTTAATAAATATATTATATAATGTATAGATATAGAAAATTAGTAAAATTGATTATATTATATTATAAATAATATAATATAATGTGTATTTTGTTATTTGATTAGATTTTTTTTTTAATTTTTAATTCAATAATATTAGTCTATTTATTAGCAATCTTTAAGAATTTAACCTATTAATATATATATATATATATATATATATATATATATATATATATATATATATATATATATATATATATATATATTTTATCTTAGTCGTTACTTGATGGCTTATAATTTAAGTTGAAAATCTAGAGATAAATTAAAAAACTATTAATTCATTTTTCAAAAGAAAGGAATATGATTATTTAGAATATAATATATTTTTGGTTTTAATACTATTTTAGACCTTTGTCTATGTTGTTGATATGGTATATATAGCTAAAAAAAAATATACGTGCATATTTTTTATTTGACACTCTCAAAGATGAATTCGTAGCTCCACCACTAATGGTACCCGTTCCATTTATATTTATACAGTTAGACTGATTTTCTTTATAAAAAAAACAAAAACAAAAAACAAAAGAAGAAAAGAAACTCTCTGTTTCACTCTGCGATATAAAATAAAATTACAAAAATCCAATTATCACAACAAAAAACACATCACAAAAAGAGAAGCAAAATAAGGAGTGGAGTGTACATGAGGATTGTTCGCAGAGACCTAGTTCCTCATGGTCCTGGTAGTGTTAAGGTACGTACTTTGTACAACTGTTAGTTAATAAATTTTTCTAATACTTTCTGAAAAAAATTAGGAATTTTTTTTTTGAATTTTTCTAATACTTGAGAAGTAGTCGGTTTGCAAGTCTCTTTTGTGTATAGTTCTTTATGGCAATCTTATTATCGGAAATCTTAATAACAATGGGACTTGGAAAAGAATTCCTAAGCGGACTCATAAAAGTAAGTGGACTCAGAAAAGAATAACTAATTAATTAAAAACCAAGCCAAATAAAATAGAATCATTTCTCTTGTTTATTAGTTTAATTAAAATTCATTTATTTGCATTTAAATTATATTGTCAAATAAGTTAAGAATTAAAAGAATAAAAATGATGTGAAAAATTGTAAGCACTTCAAAGTTTATGAAATCAACAATAAGTCAAATGTTTCAGTTTTATATTATATATAGATTAATTTAAAGACAATAATAAATAGTGAGGAAGTACCATAACATCCATGTTATCTAAAGTTCCAAACAAAGAGTTCAAATAAATTAAATACCATTATTTAGCAATAATAATAATAATTAAACACCCAATATGATTGCCCAACTCACCACAATTTCTTATCAAATATAGTGGCCCAATTCGCCCAGTCAAAATGTCTAAGCAAATGGCCAGTTTTAAATTTTTAATAAAAAAATGATGTGAAGAAATAAGTTTTTTTTTTTAACTACTTTTTTTTTGTTTGTTGAAAAAAAAAAAAAAAAATATATATATATATATATATATATAACTTTAACTTTTTAATCCATCTAAGAGCATCTCCAACTATGTAACTAAACCCAAAATTCTCACTACAATAAAGAATAAAACCCAAAAAAAGGTGTCCAATGGATTCTCTAAATCCCATTTTTTTGGGCTTATGAACAGTAACACTCTGATGGGCTACTGTACATTAGCAATTGGATTTTTTTATTAAAAAATCATACTAGCTACTATTATATCAATTCTTTCTCTTTCCTCCTCTCTTCTTTGTTCATTTGTCCTTCTCTCAAATGTATTAAACGGTAACACAATCAAAACACAAACACAATCTCTACCAGCTATGTGTGTGAGTGAAGTGAGATGAAGAAGAAAGAAAATAAAAAACAAAAATGCAAACATAGAGGAGAAGTCAAATGATCATGGTCGGCTGTGTGTGTGAAGTGAGCTAAAGAGGAAAGAAAATAGAAATAAAAAGGTAAGCATAGAAGAGGAGGAGAAACAGAGAGGGGGATTCTGGAATCAAGGGGAAAGTATAGATAAAAAAAGGAGAGGATGGAGATATTTGGGAATACGTGTGTGGTGGAGAAAAAACAAGAGAAAAAAATAAAGAAAAAAAAAGAAAACGTATGGATGAAAGAAATGAAAAGAATAAGAAATTACAATTTAGAAATACTATCACAATATTTTCACAATAAATTTTAAGTAATTAGTTAATATTGGTGAGTAAAAATATAATTTCAGTGATGAGTTCAAATTAGAACTAGTAATAACTTTCTATATAAGATTTTGTTATGATTCTTGTGAAAGTATTGTAAAAAATATTATGGATGTAATACTTTTTGTTGAAAAATATAATTTTTGAGAATGAATAGAGGAAGAAAAAATAAAGATTAAAAAAGAATAAAGAATGAATAAAGAATAAATGGAGAAATAATATTTTAAATAAAATGGAGAAAAAATAGAGAATCTGTTCGAAGATGTATTTGAAAAAATGGGTAGGTAAAAGATAAATGTCACTTTTCATTGTTCAAACAGTACAAAAATTTGGCTAATCTGCTAAAAATGCTCTAAGAGCATTCACATCAAGAGTGCTAAAAAATATAACTTTTAGCAACTCAAAACACTACTTTATCTATTTAATACCCGAATTTATAATGCACATAATATCAAAGGTTTTTTTTTTTTTACCACTTTATTAAAATATTATTTATTTATTCTTTTTAATTCTTTTTTATTCTCACCACTCATTCAATGTCACCACCCAAGCCACCACAACCAACGGCCTCAACTGTTGACACCCCATTTTGTAACCTGCATTTAACCTCACATGGAGGGTAAAAGGATAATTTTGCCTTGGGAATATGTATCTTGATTCTGGCCATTAGATCATTCATCTCATTTCACCAAAATGATCTTGATGTCATAACGATCAAATCGACTGGTCATAAGCCCTAATCAGACCACCAAATTGAAAGTTATCATCAAATCAAGTTTTAATGGCTGAGATGCACTATCACAAATTGAGTCCGACTATATGTGATTATGAACAATTGATTTCAATTGGTTATAAGTGTAATCAATTTGAAATCAATGATGTGTCATAATTTGATTGGTTAGGACTACATTTTATGGTGAGGTTGCATACACCTAATTAATTAGATAGTTAAACATTAATTATTCAATGAGTAATTTGTGCAATTATCTTTTAATTAGAGTAAATTTAGAACCAATTAAGTCTGAAATGGGAGTGATTGAAGCCATTTAATGTTAATTGAGAGCTAATTTGGGACCGATTAATGTTAATTGTTCTGAAACCATTTTCAAACAAATGACCTCTGCTCACCATTTCATCCATATCTCTCAAAATATTTTGAATTTGTAAATGAGGTTAATTTTTTCAGAAACTAGACATCCGGGGTTTCAATTTGAGTACAAGAATGAGACAATTCCGATCAGAATTGAGTTAGATATGATTTTTCGAAGTTAGTTTTACAAGCTGTTACAGCAGTTGTGGGAAAACCGAATTTGGCTTGCTCCTCACTCCCACCAATCTTTCCATTTAATGCACCAGATTTCTCCCAATGCTAAAATGAGGACTAGGTTCATGATTCTTTGTCAACCCTCATTAAATGGCCTTCCATTCATATTTTCTCCACCACTACTGTATAAACCCCCCTTCTCCTTCATTCCAAGATAAGAAAAACCCCCCTCTGTTCTCTTCTCTTGAGTTCTAGTAAAGTGGAGTGTGGTCTTGTCATATCTTGATCTTCCTGAGACTCAAGGTATTGAGTGAGACTCACTCTTCCTCTCCTAACTCTTCTTTTCCTCCACCCTTAGGACCTCTACCAAGAGTCTCCTCCTCCACCACATAGATCATGCATGAAGGTATAATCCCCTTCCATAACTGTTTTTTTATGTTGCCATGATGAGAATCTAAGATTAAAGCATGATAATTTCATTGAATATGTTTGAATGTTCTTAATTGTTTTTATGTGTTCTTCACATGTTTTTGGTTGTTCATCACATGTTCATGCATATCACTAGTTTTGATCTTAAATCCACATCAAAAATATGAAAAACATGTTTGTTTAATAATTTTTTCAAATCCTTGAATCTAAGTTATCACCATCCACACACATTCACTAGAATTCATTTTTCAATCCAAATGCAATGGTTAATAAATTGAATTAGGGTTTATCACATGCACACACATTAAATTCAACATGTAGATTGATTGACATATTGGATGATATGATATGAATGTTGGCTACCATAATCTAGAAAACCGGTTTCACCGGGCAAGGTGGGTGCCTAACACCTTCCCACCTTGTAACTTAGCCTCCGAGCTTAGATCAAGGGTTAGTAGATCAAATGCTTATCCATGTAATTTTTCAATTTCTAGATTGTAACTAAGAAACAAAGCCATGTACTTTATCTTAGATTGTATCTAGGACCAAAGCCATGTAATTTTCCTATGATCAATGTAAATTCAATTTCAAATTAATAAAATGATGAATTTTTTAAATTATGGTTTTCTTATTTTTCCAATAATTAAATAAGTGGCGACTCTATTGTAAAACCCTTAATCTAAAGGGGAAAATATAACTAGTCGAATCTCCATTTTGAGAGGCAACAACACGACTCCACCCATTCACGTGGGTTTGGCCTAACATCATAAAACGGGCCGGGGGTGCAGTCTCTCACAGTGGCGACTCCACTGGGGATATTGAGGGCTAAGCTTCAATTAGGTTATGGTGGCCAACCATGTCATTGTTTGTTTATGGCTTTTTGTATATAATATGTCTAATATGTCATTATATTGCATGCCATGCATCATTTGCTTGAATGAAATTTATTTTATTTGTGTGCTAGCCCGAAAGCCCGGTAGTATTAGCCGTGGATTGTGGTCTTCCTGAGACTCACATACCCAGCGGTGAACCTACCGCCCACCGCGACAAGGATCATCATGGTTATGCCATGATGGTTCATAAGGACAAACTGTATCGTTCGGACCAACGCGGCGCTCCTGGCGTCACAAGTTAGGAGGTACGACGTCCTAGCTTGTGGGGACCTTTAACCTACCTTCTACCTATGTTGTAATGACCCATAGAACCTATCTTTAGGTCGGTCCATGTAAATTGCATTGCATTACGCATTTGTTTGGCCGTTGTTTGAACCATGATGACTCAAGTCCAACGCTTAAGCCCATCATGATTGTTTGAACCTTGTATGCTATGAATGAATTCAAGCCCAAAAGTCTATGATTGAACTCTACTTGGTATGGAAGCCCAAAATTGTTTCTTGAATCATTCTAAGCCCAACACTTGAGCCCATCAAAGGTGCATGAAGACATGAGCAACATCAAAGGCCAAAAACTCACAAGATGCATGCCTTCCAAGTGTAAGCCTAAGCCATTTCAAGCAAATACCAATTGATCATATGGTTCAAGCCTTCCAAGTGCAAGCCCAAGCCATTTCATCATAATCAAGGTTCAAGCACACCAAGCCTCAAGCATCCTAAATAGACCAAGAAGAAGCAAGTGGCCCAACTTTACCTCACTCCACATTTGGTTTGTAACATCATGGTTAAGTTTAAAGTTTGTTTGTCTATTCCATGTTTCTATGTTTTTTTTTAATTCAAAATTTTAATGTAGCATTTAATGAGCTTTGTTTGTGTATATATATTAAAAAAGTAAAAAAATAAAAAAAATAAAAAAAAAATTCAAGATTTCCAAAATTTTCCCAAAAAAAGAGAAAAATTTTCAAAAAAAAAAATATTTGGACTAGGGACATTGGACTACCTAGTGACTTTTTCAAAAAAGGCCCATTTTTTTTCTTTCAAAGATTTCAAGATTCTTTAAAGTCTTCTTTTCAAAATGGTACATGAGGATCCCCTGGACAAAATTTTTTCTAAATTGTGGTTTTTAAAGGCTTGAACAATCAACTTGTACTAAGAAATGATTAATTTCATTTGATCCATGTAAACACTTTTGCTAAATTACTTTGAATAAAAGAAGAAATGGTCTTACAAGGCAATCAAAGAAAATCTATCCATCAGAAAATTCAAATATCTCATGCATTCATTACAAATTTCTGAAAACTTTTGTCTCCAATAGAGCATTCATACTTTTTCTTTTGAGAGGAATTTATTAAACGAGCTCAAGTCATTGTGCCTACAAGCAAGCATTGCTAGGGATAGGAGGCCGTCTTTGGTAAAACAAGATTATACCTTAATACCTAGAATGATCATTATCCATTGCTAGCCCATTTGAGCCTTTAAACACTTAGCCTCTTTTTCGCATTAACCCACTAAAATCTAAACCTAGGGTGGGAAAATTCAAAGTATGCATACTTAAATCTCATGTTGAGGAGGAGTCGACCTTGTAGCTTTGAAACTAATTAATAAAACTCTCCTAGAAGACATGAAAGACAAGTAGAGAATTCATTAAGTTAAAGATAAGAGATCATCAAAGAAAGATGAGCTTTCACTCAATCAAGGAAAGAGAAATGAAATTCCATCAATGTGAGAGAAAGTAAAATGTGCATCAAGTTTGAAGAACTTAAAATTCATCATGCCAAGAGGAATACAAGATTCATCTAAAAGAGATTTCGTCAACAAAGGAAAGATTCATCAAGCACAGAAAGGTACAAGTGCATCAAGGCAAGAAAGAAGTCTAGAGAGTGCATCAAAAGGACCAAAAAGCATTAAGTTGAGAAAAATAAGGAGGGAAAAATGTCCCCAAAAGTTCATTTCACCAAAAAAAAAAAACAAAAAAAAAAGAAAACCCGCTAGGCTGAAAACCCAAAAGAGCGGTCTAGGCAAAAGTTAGGGCCAAAGAAAAAAAAAATAAAGAAAAATAAAGAAAAGAAAGCTCGCTGGGCTAAAAACCCAAAATGGTGGTCTAGGCAAAAGTTAGGGTCAAAGAAAAGAAGAAGAAGAAGAAGAAAAAAAAATTGGAAGATCCTACCAAGTTGGAAACTTGAAGATGCAACCTAAAAAGAGAATAATTTTACAAGATGAAAGTCTAGAGGTATGGTTCAAGAGGAATGAGCATAAAAACAATTGTTGATATAAGTGACCAATGAAGACTAGTGAGAAGATGGCAACAAAGAAATGAGAAAACTCCTCCAATACTTGATTTTTGAGTAATGCATACTTGGGGGAACATCATAGGGAATTTTGAGCCTCTTTATATCATTCATTTCATAACCTAAACTTGGCCTACATTACAACCCATGAATAAGACCTCCTTGAAGTCTCGCTAATTGTAGGTGCATCTTAAACTCTAATAATATTTTTCTCTTGAATTAAAAAGGAAAATTACTTAAAATTGTCAAACCCCACAGGATGATATGTTCGAGGATAAAATTTCTCAAATTCACAAATCCTTAAAATAACTCAAAAGAACTTCCAAACCTGGAGCACTCTTCTTGTTTGCAACCAACAATGTGATTCATAAATATTATCACATTTCATTTCTTGATTGCCTTTGGAGACTTAATCTAATGATGTTCAAAAGGATAAAGCAAATTTGATTACATGAGTTTAATGATCTTGATCCTTCCTAATCAAAGAGATTTGTTTGATTCTTAAACACTTTGATTTTCCAAAATGGTTGTTCAAAGGATCACATCTTGTTCAAAAAAAAAAAAATGGAAATTTGTTTTTCTTTCAAAAAAAAAAGAAAAAAAAAAGAAAAGAAAAGAGAGAAATCTCATTTCAAAAAAAAAAAAAAACATTCTTTTTCAAAATCTAGTTCTCTTGAACTACGTCTTGACCTGATCCTCTATGAAAGAGGTACGTAGGCAGCCTTGCAAAGGCCCGGTCCCATTCGCCCAATCAACCTTGGAGAATAAAGTCAAAACAATGTGACAAAATTGTTTGGGTGCATGTTAGGCTAAGCTCATTTGTTTTGCATCAAGCATGCTTAAACTTGGGGCATTGGCCTATTTATATTGTATGCGAATATGTCCTTCTCACATGAAAGAATGTTTGCATTTGAGGTATCAATCCATTTTTTTGCAAGCATGTCTACACTAATGGTAATGGCCAAAAATGTTTTCATGATAACTGGTTTCTAACAAGCTAGAGAAAGAAAGCCATTTTGTAGGAACCAATGATGATGAATTGTGATCTTCTTTCATGTTCCTCAATGGTCGCAACATCAAATGAACTCAGTTTCAATTGAAGCATGGAATATGCCCCAAACTAGGGGCATTGGGTAAGTACTTCCAATTCATTTCAATGAATAAATCCATTGCTAATTGAAATTATCTTTTTGCAGGAATTGAGCAAGAACTTATCCAACAATCTGCATCAACTTCCAGCCAAAGTTATTCTCATTCAAAGGATAGGTTTTTTCAAAAAAAAAAAAAAATCATCATGAATAAATCTTCATCACTTTTACTCCATCTTCATCTTCATCTTCTTCACTTTTTGATGATGAACAAATCTTCATATTTCAAAAAAAAAAAAAAATCAATTCTTTGTAAATCTTTTTTAAAAAAAAAAAGGAAATTTTCAAAAAAGGCCTTGGGACTAGGGGCATTGGGCTCGTACTTCTTAGGTTGCTTCCAAGAAAAAAATCATCAATCAAAATTTTCAATTCCTTGAAAAAATTCAAAATTTCCAAATTTTTCAAAAAAAAAAAAAAAAAAGAGAAAGAAAGAAAAAGAAAAAGAAAAAAATTTCAAAGTTTTCAATTCCTTTGAAAAATTCAAGTTTTCCAAAAAAAAAAAAAAAAAAAAAATCTTCATTAAATTCTTCTTCAGGAACAGAAAGCTATGATCCTCTTCCATATTTTTTAGTGGTGCAACATCAAGTCAATTGTCCACCCTCAGCATTCTTCGAAGCATGGAATATGTCCTAAACTAGGGGCATTCACCAGGTATGTCGAATTCTTTTCAATGAATAACTCTGTTACTAATTGAAAATGTTTATTTTGCAGGTACTAGTGTGAAAGCCCACACACATTGGCGTGAGCCAAAGCCCAAAAAACCCTTAGTCCTCTGAAAACATGAGCCAAAGCCCAAAAAACCCTTGGTCCTCTGAAAACATGAGCCAAGATTCAAAAATCCTAGGCCTCTGAAAACATGAGCCAGGATCCAGAACCTTTAGTCCTCTGAAAACATGAGCCAAAGCCCCAAAATCCTAGGCCTCTGAAAACATGAGCCAAGATCCAGAACCTTTAGTCCTCTGAAAACATGAGCCAAAGCCCCAAAATCCTAGGCCTCTGAAAACATGAGCTAGGATCCAGAACTTTTGATCCTCTGAAAACATGAGCCAAAGCCCCAAAATCCTAGGTCTTTGAAAACATGAGCCAGGATCCAGAACCTTTGGTCTTCTGAAAACATGAGCCAAAGCCCAGAACCTTTGGTCCTCTGAAAACATGAGCCAAAGCCCCAAAAACCCTTGGTCCTCTGAAAACATGAGCCAAGATCCAAAAATCCTAGGCCTTTGAAAACTTGAGCCAGGATCCAAAACCTTTGGTCCTCTGAAAACATGAGCCAAAGCCCAAAAAACCCTTGGTCCTCTGAAAACATAAGCCAAGATCCAAAATCCTAGGCCTCTGAAAACATGAGCCAGGATCCAGAACCTTTGGTCCTCTGAAAACATGAGCCAAAGCCCCAAAACCCTTGGTCCTCTGAAAACATGAGCCAAGATCCAAAATCCTAGGCCTCTGAAAACATGAGCCAGGATCCAGAACCTTTAGTCCTTTGAAAACATGAGCCAGGATCCGTCGTCCTCAAGGTAAGCATATCTTGTACTCACTCAAAAAAAAAATAATAATAATAATTTGCATGCATGAACTACGTTTGGACCTGATCCCCCCACTAAGAGGTATGTAGGCAATCTCCCTCAAGATTCGGTCCACATTTTGATCCATTACATGATCATCTACATTCTTATCTACGTACATCATACATTCACCACGGTTAAATACTGATTGCAAAGTTAGGTGTTTCTTTCAAACATTGACATTCGCTTTTCAAGCTTTGTTAATGAGGGGCATTCTGTTAACACCCCATTTTGCAACCTGCATTTAACCTCACATGGAAGGTAAAAGGGTAATTTTGCATTGGGAATATGCATCTTGATTCTGGCCATTAGATCCTTAATCTCATTTCACCAAAATGATCTTGATGTCATAACGATCAAATTGACTGGTCATAAGCCCTAATCAGACCACCAGATTGAAAGTTATCATCAAATCAAGTTTTAATGGCTGAGATGCACTATCACAAATTGAGTCCGACTATATGTGATTATGAACAATTGATTTCAATTAGTTATAAGTGTAATCAATTTGAAATCAATGATGTGTCATAATTTGATTGGTTAGGACTACATTTTATGGTGAGGTTGCATACACCTAATTAATTAGATAGTTAAACATTAATTATTCAATGAGTAATTTGTGCAATTATCTTTTAATTATAGTAAATTTAGAACCAATTAAGTCTGAAATGGAAGTGATTGAAGCCATTTAATGTTAATTGAGAGCTAATTTGGGATCTATTAATGTTAATTGTGCTGAAACCATTTTCAAACAAATGACCTCTGCTCACCATTTCATCCATATCTCTCAAAATATTTTGAATTTGTAAATGAGGTTAATTTTTCCAGAAACTAGACATCCGGGGTTTCAATTTGAGTACAAGAATGAGACAATTCCGATCAGAATTGAGTTAGATATGATTTTTCGAAGTTAGCTTTACAAGCTGTTACAGCAGTTGTGGGAAAACCGAATTTGGCTTGCTCCTCACTCCCACCAATCTTTCCATTTAATGCACCAGATTTCCCCCAAGGCTAAAATGAGGACTAGGTTCATGATTCTTTGTCAACCCTCATTAAATGGCCTTCCATTCATATTTTCTCCACCACTACTGTATAAACCCCCCCTCTCCTTAATTCCAAGACAAGAAAAACCCCCCTCTATTCTCTTCTCTTGAGTTCTAGTAAAGTGGAGTGTGGTCTTGTCATATCTTGATCTTCCTGAGACTCAAGGTATTAAGTGAGACTCACTCTTCCTCTCCTAACTCTTCTTTTCCTCCACCCTTAGGACCTCTACCAAGAGTCTCCTCCTCCACCACATAGATCATGCATGAAGGTATAATCCCCTTCCATAACTGTTTGTTTATGTTGCCATGATGAGAATCTAAGATTAAAGCACGATAATTTCATTGAATATGTTTGAATGTTCTTAATTGTTTTTATGTGTTCTTCACATGTTTTTGGTTGTTCATCACATGTTCATGCATATCACTAGTTTTGATCTTAAATCCACATCAAAAATATGAAAAACATGTTTGTTTAATAATTTTTTCAAATCCTTGAATCTAAGTTATCACCATCCACACACATTCACTAGAATTCATTTTTCAATCCAAATGCAATGGTTAATAAATTGAATTAGGGTTTATCACATGCACACACATTAAATTCAACATGTAGATTGATTGACATATTGGATGATATGATATGAATGTTGGCTACCATAATCTAGAAAACCGGTTTCACCGGGCAAGGTGGGTGCCTAACACCTTCCCACCTTGTAACTTAGCCTCCGAGCTTAGATCAAGGGTTAGTAGATCAAATGCTTATCCATGTAATTTTTCAATTTGTAGATTGTAACTAGGAAACAAAGCCATGTACTTTATCTTAGATTGTATCTAGGACCAAAGCCATGTAATTTTCCTATGATCAATGTAAATTCAATTTCAAATTAATAAAATGATGAATTTTTTAAATTATGGTTTTCTTATTTTTCCAATAATTAAATAAGTGGCGACTCTATTGTAAAACCCTTAATCTAAAGGGGAAAATATAACTAGTCGAACCTCCATTTTGAGAGGCAACAACACGACTCCACCCATTCACGTAGGTTTGGCCTAACATCATAAAACGGGCCGGGGGTGCAGTCTCTCACAATGGCGACTCCACTGGGGATATTGAGGGCTAAGCTTCAATTAGGTTATGGTGGCCAACCATGTCATTGTTTGTTTATTGCTTTTTGTATATAATATGTCTAATATGTCATTATATTGCATGCCATGCATCATTTGCTTGAATGAAATTTATTTTATTTGTGTGCTAGCCCGAAAGCCCGGTAGTATTAGCCGTGGATTGTGGTCTTCCTGAGACTCACATACCCAGCGGTGAACCTACCGCCCACCGCGACAAGGATCATCATGGTTATGCCATGATGGTTCATAGGGACAAACTGTATCGTTTGGACCAACGCGGCGCTCCTGGCGTCACAAGTTGGGAGGTACGACGTCCTAGCTTGTGGGGACCTTTAACCTACCTTCTACCTATGTTGTAATGACCCATAGAACCTATCTTTAGGTCGGTCCATGTAAATTGCATTGCATTACGCATTTGTTTGGCCGTTGTTTGAACCATGATGACTCAAGTCCAACGCTTAAGCCCATCATGATTGTTTGAACCTTGTATGCTATGAATGAATTCAAGCCCAAAAGTCTATGATTGAACTCTACTTGGTATGGAAGCCCAAAATTTTTTCTTGAATCATTCTAAGCCCAACACTTGAGCCCATCAAAGGTGCATGAAGACATGAGCAACATCAAAGGCCAAAAACTCACAAGATGCATGCCTTCCAAGTGTAAGCCTAAGCCATTTCAAGCAAATACCAATTGATCATATGGTTCAAGCCTTCCAAGTGCAAGCCCAAGCCATTTCATCATAATCAAGGTTCAAGCACACCAAGCCTCAAGCATCCTAAATAGACCAAGAAGAAGCAAGTGGCCCAACTTTACCTCACTCCACATTTGGTTTGTAACATCATGGTTAAGTTTAAAGTTTGTTTGTCTATTCCATGTTTCTATGTTTTTTTTTAATTCAAAATTTTCATGTAGCATTTAATGAGCTTTGTTTGTGTATATATATTAAAAAAGCAAAACACAAAAAAAAAAAAAAAAAAAATCAAGATTTCCAAAATTTTCCCAAAAAAAGAGAAAAATTTTCAAAAAAAAAAAAATTGGACTAGGGACATTGGACTTCCTAGTGACTTTTTCAAAAAAAACCCATTTTTTTTCTTTCAAAGATTTCAAGATTCTTTAAAGTCTTCTTTTCAAAATGGTACATGAGGATCCCCTGGACAAATTTTTTTCTAAATTGTGGTTTTTAAAGGCTTGAACAATCAACTTGTACTGAGAAAGGATTAATTTCATTTGATCCATGTAAACACTTTTGCTAAATTACTTTGAATAAAAGAAGAAATGGTCTTACAAGGCAATTAAAGAAAATCTATCCATCAGAAATAATACAAATAATACTAGCAACCACCGAACCCACCATTCTTACCCAACAACCTAAGTAAAAAAAATCCATCATCGTTACCTAGCAACCTAGCTAGACAAAACTACCGCCAAGACACCATTGAGCAACCTAACAACCCACCACTGCTACGAAATACCACCACTGAGACAAAAACAACTGAAATCCACCGAGACAAAAACGACACTACCAAGATGAGAAAGAATCGGCACCACCGAGACAAAACAACCAAGACCCACTAGCCACTAAGACCCACCAAATTAGACCCACGAAACCCACCAAATCAAACCCATGAAGCATCGTGCCTCATGAACTTAGAGGGAGAAGAGATGGTGTTGGGTTTTTGGCTTCGATCAAAGGGAGAAGGGAAGAACTTGGGTTTTTGGCAGCGTAGATTAAGGGAATGGAAGTAGCGTGAGGCGTGGGAGAAGGGAAGGGGAGCTTGGCAGTGTGGGTTGAGGGAGAACTAACAAAAAAAAAAGGGTAGCATGTGAGTGGGAGAGAAAAGAAGAGATATTGTTGGAGGCTTGGGTTGAGGGAGAACCAAAAAAGAAAAGGAGAGAGGCAGCGTGTGATGAGAAAGAGAGAAAGAGCATGCGTATGGGAGATAAAAAAAATGATATTTGGTTTTAATGTTTAGCTACAATGAGCTGCTAGAGATGGTAGTTCACTGTAGCTGAGTGTAAAACATTTTACCATTGGACATATTTGTTGGAGTGTGTTTTTTTTGTGTGTTGGTTGTTAAATTAGCATTTTTAGAGCATCCACATCAGTTCTTCTAAAGTCATATAAAACACAATTTTTACACATTTTGCCTCAAAAATGCTCCACATCAATCCTTCTAAAATTGTGTAAAAATGTGTATATCTCTACACGAGCTATAGTAACTGTGTAAATATACACGGTTACTGTAGCTCGTCCATTTATTATTTTACTAATTTCCATTCGCTCCTTTTTTTTCTCTCTCATCTTTAGGCTCAACAAACTCAGTAACTTCTCATCTTTTTCTTTTTCCTCAAATGCACACAAACACATCCACACATAAACACATCCACACAGACAAATCAAAGATACACTTGCTAAAAAAAACATAGAGATACACAAACACACCCATACACAAACAAACCCAAGCGAACAAACAACAAAGAGACAGATTGGTGCTTATCGGAACAATCGATACTTGACTGGAACGATCGGAGCTTGTGGGTCTTGCCTGATTGAAGCTCATGGGTATAAGTCTTGCCTGATCGGAGCTAGGGAGCTAGAGAGATCGATGCTTGTGACCGAGATCGGTGCTTGTGCTTGTGACCGAGATGGTGTGGATCGGAGCTTGTGACGAAGATGGTGTGGATTTAGACCAAGAGGGAGAGTTGATTCAGAAATGGGTATAGAGGTAGAGACATGGGCATAGAGAGAGAGCAACATTTCAGAAAAAAAATGAGTAGAGAGAGAGAGAGAGAGTGAGAGCGCACGTATGTATAGGGGTTAGTTGAGGGAAATAATAAAAAAATTGAGAAAATTGATTATTTAAATAAAATATGTGATAGAATAGATGAGCTGATGTGAGTATTTTGTAAAAATGGATGTGTAAAATAGAAAAAGTAAGTTTTTAGTGTAAAAATGGATGTGTAAAATACACGAACTAGTGTGGTTGCTCTTAGCATTTTAGCATTCTTGAGGTGTCCGTGTTTATGTCCGCTTTTGGGGCATTTATTTTTTAATTTCAGCGCGTCATACACTGTCGATTGGCCATGAATAGTGATTTTAGGCCAATGAACAGTGCTAAACAGTAAAAAAAATTATTTTTTTTTATTGTTTTTAGTTTTCAGCAAAATAAGCTGTATCTAAACGCACACTTGATGTGAATACTCTTAACCCCTTGACAATTTGACAAAACAAAAAATTCAAGATCCAAAATAACTCTTTTGGTTGATAAATAAAATACACAGATGTCCATCAAAAAATAAAAACACATAATTGAGTGCAGACAAAAGCTTTGTGGCGAAGAAAGCAAGGAACGATGCAACAAAAGATTTAGGTAAAGGACAAAACCAAGTGAAGTGTGAAGAAACTGCAATAAGACATTGCTAGATTACAAGACCTATTACTCAACCAAGCATCTATTGTGTGCCTTATATAGCCAAGCTATGCCTATTGAACCATCATCATTTTCCCAAGTTGTATAGTTCACTGAGTGGCAGCAGACGATGCAAGAGGAATTCACTGCACTCAAGTCTAATGACACTTGGTATCTATGTCCAAGACTATATAATTGAAATGTGATAAAAAAAGAAAAAAAAAAGTGGGTGTACAAAGTAAAACAGAAAGTTAAAGGATTTGTTGAAGGTGAGATTGGTTGCAAAGGGGTTTCAATAAAAAGATGGTTTAGATGATAAGTTAATTGTTGAATGTTATTAGATTTTATTTTAGTATAACCTTCTTCCTCATGTTAACTTTATTGATTGTAAATCTCTTTGTGGAAATTGAGTTGGGGTTTGTGGATCTAAAAAGGCACTTACCCTTATTTGGATATGCTTGGTTATTTTAGGATTTGGTGGTTTTAAAAAATATATATTTATTTGTTTCTAACATTTTTAGTTTTTCTTTATTGTAGGTTATGATAATTGCAAGTTTCCATCTAGGTATTTGTACATAATTTTTTTTTTATTTGGTTATAAATAGGCCTGTCCATACCCAACCGTGACTCAACTAATCCACCCGACCTATAGCCACCCAAACCGAAATCATTTGATTCTAGGAGAGAGTTGGTCAGTAGCGGGTCTCAGAGTGCCACAACTGACGCCAGCGAGTCCAATGACGGGTGTCCTACAAAACTCGAGCCACCCTATTTGACTGGTTAAGCCCTTGAAAAAGGGCAGATCTACCCCGATTTGGAGACAACATAGTGGTTTTTACACAAATCCTGTGAAGATCTTGTGATTTTTAGTCAAATCTCATCATTTTTTCTCAAATCCAGCTATGATCTAGTGGGTTTTTTTCAAATACAGCTCAGATTTAGTGGGTTTTGCTTAAATCTGATGAAAATCTTGTGGTTTTTTGCTAAGATCCAGTGGGTTTTGCTCAAATCCGGCGAAGATCCAACAAAATAAATGTAGATCATTGCCGATTGGAACCTCCGACAACATCATTGTCAGCTTCGACCAACCTGATTGCTGACCAACTGAGTTTGATCCAACTTGACTTGTGGGTTTTCTCGGTCAGCAACGAGTCTTCTTCCTAGCAACCCGATGTCATCGGGTCGGTTGTGGGTTGGGCACAAACCCGACTCGGATCGAGTTGTGGACACCCCTAATTCTAAATGTGATAAGATATGCTTGGTTCTATTATTGAGAAATTTTAATGCTTGGATTGGTATGAATATGTCTTAGTTTTTCCATTAACCCTTTGTTTGTTTTGAATTAAAATATTTTTTGAAAAATGTTTTTCCATTTTCATATGTTTGTTTATAGGTAAAATACAGTCAACACTTGTAAAATTGGGTGTCAATACTCACCCTTTTTATTTTTTATTTTAAACCAAATAAATAAAATTTATATTAATTTTTTATCTTTTCACTTTTTCATTGTTCGAACCAAACACACATGAAGTAAAATAAAAATTTTTTTTGCTTCTGAAATTATTCATCCCCTCACTTTTTCTATCTATTTTAACCAAATTGGTTAGTTTATTCTAACCAAATTAGTTTCTATTTTTTATTTATATTGTTAAACACATGTCAAATGGAGTATAAGTTGGTCCACAGAGATGGATCCAGAGCCGAAACCCAAAAGACTAGTGTTTTTTTTTTTTTTTTTTTATTATGAGCAAAAAATGGGTAGGGGGGTGACCAACGTGACAATTCTACTTGGGTGTGACCATAGTAGCACCCTACCCATTGGGTCCAAGGCTTAACTTGGGTGCATAAGGACCATGGTGAGCCATAACTTCCTAGCCACACGAGAGACACTAGTGAACCTTGAATTGCTAAGGGAGGTAACCCAATTGAGTCCATATTTGGAGTCGAATCTTGGACCTTACACTCAGTGCATTTTGTGCATCACCCAAGACCACTAGACTAGTATAAACTAGTGTTTTGTGCAATAAAAACCCAAGATCACGCTGGAAAATAAAAAATTCATTCATATTACAACTTACAAGTAGGATTTCTTTCTAAAAAAAATAAAAAATAAAAAATACTGTATAGGATGTGATTTACCAATTTAGATTAGAAAAATAGACCATCTCATGATACAAGGGGTGGACAATTTGGTAATGAAAGAAGTTAAAAACAATCTTGGACTTGCTGTATTTTCGTTTTTATTTTTAATTTATAAAATTTACTATGAAACTGTTGTAAATTCTCCACAACTGGTTAGACTCGAAAGAGAACCCTATAAATTCTCTAAGTGGGTAGCGTGGATTGAGGGAAGGGAAGTAGCATGAGGCGTGGATTGAGGGAAGGGAAGTAGCATGAGGCATGGGAGAAGGGAAGGGAGCTTGGCAGTGTGGGTTGAGGGAGAACTAACAGGAACAAAAAAAAAAAAAAAAAAAAAAAAAAAAAGGCAGTATGTGATGAGGTGTGAGAGAAGGGAAGGGAGATTGTTAGAGGTGTGGGTTGAGGGAGAACCAAAAAAGAAAAGGAGAGAGGCAGCTTGTGATGAGAAAAAGAGAAAGAGCTCGCGTATGGGAGATAAAACAAATGATATTTGGTTTTAATGTTTAGCTACAGTGAGCTGCTAGAGATGGTAGTTCACTGTAGCTGAGTGTAAAACATTTTAGCATTTGACATATTTGATGTAGTGTGTTTTTTTGTGTGTTGGTTGTTAAATTAGCATTTTAGCATTCTTGATGTGAATACTCTAACCCCTTGACAATCTGACAAAACAGAAAATCCAAGATCCAAAATAACTCTTTTGGTTGATAAATAAAATGCATAGCTTTCCATCAAAAAATAAAAACACACAATTGAGTGCAAACAAAAGCTTTGTGGAGAAGAAAGCAAGGAACGATGCAACAAAAGATTTAGGTAAAGGACAAAACCAAGTGAAGTGTGAAGAAACTACAATAAGACATTCCTAGATTACAAGACCTATTACTCAACCAGGCATCCATTGTGTGCCTTATACAGCCAAGCTATGCCTATTGAACCATCATCATTTTCCCAAGTTGTAAAGTTCACTGAGTGGCAGCAAGCGATGCAAGAGGAGTTCACTGCACTCAAGTCTAATGACACTTGGTATCTATGTCCAAGACTATATAATCGAAATGTGATAAAAAAATAAGTGGGTGTACAAAGTAAAACAAAACGCTGAAGGATCTGTTGAAGGCAAGATTGGTTGCAAAGGGGTTTCAATAAAAAGATGGTTTAGATGATAAGTTAATTGTTGAATGTTATTAGATTTGATTTTAGTATAACCTTCTTCCTCATGTTAACTTTATTGATTGTAAATCTCTTTGTGGAAATTGAGTTGGGGTTTGTGGATCTAAAAAGGCACTTATCCTTAATAGGATATGCTTGGTTATTTTAGGATTTGGTGGTTTTTTTTTTAAAATATTTATTTGTTTCTAAAATTTTTAGTTTTTCTTTATTGCAGGTCATGATAATTGCAAGTTTCCATCTATGTATTTGTACATAATTAATTAATTAATTTTTATTTGGTTATAAGTAGGCCTGTCCATACCTAACTGTGACTTGACTAATCCACCTGACCTGTAGCCACCCAAACCGAAATCATTCGATTCCAGGAGAGAGTTGGTCGGCAACGGGTCTCAGAGTGCCACAACTAACGCCAGCGAGTCCAATGACTGGTTTCCTTCTCCAAAACTCGAGTCACCCTATTCAACTGGTTAAGCCCTTGAAAAAGGGCAGATCTACACTGATCTGGCAACAACATAGTGGTTTTCACACAAATCCTATGAAGATATTGTGGTCTTGTGGTTTTTGGTTAGATCTTGTCATTTTGCTTAGATCCAATGGGTTTTACTCAAATCTGGCGAAGATCCAACAAAAAAATGTAGATCACCGCCGATTGGAACCTTCGACAACATCATTGTTGGCTTTGACCGACCTGACCGCTGATCAACTGAGTCTGATCCAACTTGACTTGTGGGTTTTCTCGGTCAGCAACGAGTCTTCTTCTTGGCAACCCGATGTCATTGGGTTAGTGGAGGGTTGGGCACAAACCTGACCTGGATCGACCCGTGGACACCCCTAGTTCTAAATGTGATAAGATATGCTTGGTTTGATTATTAAGAAATTTTAATGCTTGGATTGGTATGAATATGTCTTAGTTTTTCCATTACCCCTTTGTTTGTTTTGAATTAAAATATTTTTTGAAAAATGTTTTTCCATTTTCATATGTTTGTTTACAGGTAAAATACAATCAACACTTGTAAAATTAGGTGTCTATATTCACCCTTTTTATTTTTATTTTAAACCAAATAAATAAAATTTATATTAATTTTTAATCTTTTCACTTTTTCATTGTTCCAACCAAACACACATGAAGTAAAAGAAAATATATTTTTTGCTTCTGATATTTTTCATCCTCCCACTTTTTCTATCTATTTTAACCAAATTAGTTTTTATTTTTTATTTTTATTGTTAAACATATGTCAAATGGAGTATGGCTGGTCCACAGAGATGGATCCAGGGTTGAAACCCAATAGACAAGTGTTTTTTTTTTTTTTTTTGATGAGCAATAAATGGGTAGAGGGCGACCAACGTGGCAATTCTATTTGGGTGTGACCAAAGCAGTACCCTACCCATTGGATCCAAGGCCCAACTTGGGTGTAGAAGGACCATGCTGAGCCATATCTTCTCAGCCGCACGAGAGACACTAGTGAACCTTGAATTGATAAAGGAGGAAACCCAAGTAAGTTCATATTTGGAGTCAAATCTTGGACCTCACACTCAATGCATCTTGTGCATCATCCAAGACCACTAGATTGGTATAGTCAAGTGTTTTGTGCAATAAAAACCCAAGATCACACTGGAAAATAAAAAATTCATTCATATTACAACTTACAAGTAGGATTTCTTTCTAAAAAAAATAAAAAATAAAAAATACTGTATAGGATATGATTTACCAATTTAGATTAGAAAAATAGACCATCTCATGATACAAGGGGTGGACAATTTGGTAATTTAGATAAGGATAAAAAAGAAAGAAAGAAGAAGTTAAAAACAGTCTCGGACGTGCTGTACTTTCGTTTTTTTGTTTTTAATTTATAAAATTTACTGTAAAACTGTTGTAACTTGTTAAACTCCAAAGAGAACCCTATAAATTCTCCACAACTCGACCCTAGCATCCTCTTTCTCTCTTCAAAGAAAAAAAAAAAAAAAAAAAAACATCACAACGGAACGAGAAGCGAATTAAGGTGTGGAGTGTGTGTTTGTTGGTGAAGAAAAGTAAAGCATGAGGATCGTTCGCAGAGACCTAGTTCCTCACGGTCCTGGTAGCGTTAAGGTACCTACTTTACTTTCTACTTTACTCTACTTTCGGAAATAACAAACAAAATTAAGAATTTGTGTTTTTGAATTGTGAATTCAGATGGTACCAGTGGATGCCGATGATTTATGGTTTGTTTATAATCTCATATCCCCTGGAGATTCTGTCATGGCTGTCACTGTCAGGTAAATAATTATTTTTATTTATTTATTTATTTAAAGCCTGAAAACTTTTAGTTACAGTAATTTGTAATTAGTGTTTTGTTTCCCAACCACAAATTAAATTCAAGCCAAAGAGCCTTTTAGCTCAATTGGGAAAAAGGGTCTTCACGTTAAATTTAAACTCATAGTTGCATTGAATTTAATTGTTCTTGGAAAAGATAACATTGTGTACATTCCATTGGTCAACACAACACAATCAGGTGTGAATTCAATTGGGGAATCTAATATATTGTACCCTAGGAACTGTTCGTAAAGTTTTCGGATAGTGCTCGTTAGGCTTTGGGAGCACACAATTTTAGAATTTGTTTGTTTCATTGGAAAATAGTTTCAATGCTTTCCGCTGTTAAAATATATGTTAGTCTCTAAATATATAAAAGTTTGAATTGAATTGGAGTTACGTAATTAATTTGGGGGTCTGGAGTAAGTAGATTGTAATTGCTCTTCACTTGGAAACATTTTCTTTTAATAAGTAAAAAAGAAGAAGGAATATATGGAGATATAACTTGGTGTGGTTTTCAAAGGAAGCAAAATTAAGTCTTTAAGTGTAACAGGCAAAAAATAATTAAAAAAAAGGAATAAGTTCTAAGACTAGACACAACTACTCACTTGAAAAGTGATAAATGAAAAAAAATAAGTGAATTGCTTTTTTTTTTTTTTTTTCTCCTGATTATGCCTTTTGCTCTTATAGAAAATAGGCTTGTCGATTGCTTGTATGAATAGGCTTTGATGGTTTGGGATATAAGTAATTTTTTCAGTGTTGCCTTTCTAATGAATTGCAATTTGATTGATATTGCTTGCTTTTGATAGCATGTTTCTTAATGATTATTTGGATTCTCTAATAGGAAAGTTCTTAGACAAGCGGCTACTGGAGGAAGAGATGCAGAACGTATGAAATTGAAGTTGGAAATAAAAGTTGAGGAGGTATGACAAGTTTAAGACGATTGGCTTTTTTTTTTTTTTTTTTTTTTTTGGTTTTTTAATTTCTTAATTTTTATATAGTTTATTGCATTGGAGGATAAGTTTTAATGCTCTCTCTGCCATGCACCGGCCCCCCCCCCCCCCCCCCCCCCCCCCCCCGGCGGGCAGCGGGGGTCATGGGACTGTAGATAATTTGACATTTTGTTGACTATGCGTGGAATGGTCATTTAAAAGTTGGAATGGCACAACAAGATATAGAGATTTCTAGAGAGAGTTTAGGTACTGGTGTCAAGAAGAGAAATTGTTAAGGATGCCACAAGTCATAATTGACTAATATGCACAATCTTCCTTCAGTTCTTGCTATCTTTAATTTCATAGTTTTACTTGTACTTCCTATAACAATTAGGGATTTGAACATTGACTAATAAATAGCATGTTATTGTTAAGATAAGGAGGAATATTGCTGAGGCTTTGTATTTAAGTCATGTTTTGATAGGGAATGTGACATAGTAAACTTTAAACCATCATAATCTATGTCTGATGTTGGCACTACTACAGTCATACTAGTTGGGAACTTGGGATGTAATGTAAAAAAGACTGTGTCGTACACTACATTATCATGGATGGAAATTTTTTAAAATTTGTGTCTTGATTTAATACTGTATCTAAATATGATGATAACAGACAGCCTATTTTGTTACAAAGAATTAATGAGTACAAAAACCCATGTACTTCTTGCTCACACTACCTCCCTTCCTTTCTCCCAAGATACACACAGATAGGAAAAGAAGTATTTAATTATAGTAATGCAAAATTGTCTCATTAAGAGTCTTTTTTTCTTATTTTGAAAGCCAATGTGCTAAGCTTGTGTAATGTCTCATACATGATGTTTGCAACCCTAAATGGATATTTAATTTTTAATCATTTTTTGTTATACATGTATCTTTAGACACCAATGTTTGCCCACTTATAGATTAATTTGGTTCTTTGTGTGCATGGCACTTGAATTTCAACATTGAGATTGGAAGGCACAAATTATGATTATTTTATTTTTGAATTAGTAAATTGCTTGAGATGATTTTGGATAAATTTTTTTTCTTCCCCTCTCATATTCTTTCAGGTTGCAGATTATGACTCAGTAGGGTCTGTTTTGCGCATACGTGGGAAAAACGTTCTAGAGAATGAGCATGTAAAGGTAAATGCAATGCTAAATTGAAATAACTAATTATAAATTGATAATTCTCACTCTTGCTTTGTACTTATCAGTATTTCATTGCAGATTGGGGCATTCCATACTTTAGAACTTGAGCTGCATCGACCTTTTGTGTTACGAAAGGTGTGCTTTCTTGTTAATTCTTTTAAGTCTCTAAAATGTACAGTTGCTCCTTTTGTTGTCCAGATAATGTTTATACCATATGACATGGTATTGGTATCCATATCAAATTTGTTTTCGGCTTTTACAAGTAGACTTACATTCTGTTGATACAAATCATGCACACCTTTTTCGTTTCTACATGCAAAACTCATGTAAAGTTGATATTAATTTCAGCCATGCTTATGTTACTGTAATGTAGTTTTTATTGTAATAATACTCTATGGAAGAGGTACTGTTCACCTATGGACTGTAGGCATGCAGCTCTTGCAAGATTGTGTTCAAACATTATAAATGGTTTTGGTTCTTCTGTAAAGAAATCATAATTTATGATAAAAGTTATAAAATTATATGATTGATGTGATAAAATGACAATAGATATTAGTTGTAGAACATTCAAGTTCTAGAACTTTTTATTTATGAATTTCCCATTTGTTGTTCAACTTATACTCTACAGCATTGTTAACTGTTTTAGAGAGATTTCTAGGTAAAAGGACTATCTTCTTTCTAATTTCCATAGTTTGCAATATATGTATTGGCGTATATGTTTTTGCTTGCAATTCATAGTTATTGACACTTAGATTGGTACATGACTTGCACACCCAAAGGGACTTGAACTTGTGACCATACTTGATACCCATGTACGGATAAAGGATGGAGGTGCCATTAGACCAAAGGCTATTGACTATGAGCTCTATACTTGTAAACTTGCTTTATGGTGTTTGTTTTTTGGGAGAAGGTGGTGGTAAGAAATTTATGCATAATACTCATCAAAAAAAAAGAAAAAAGAAAAAAAGAAAAGGCGATTAAAACATAATGCCTTTAATGCAACTTGTCATTGATGTTAGAAGCTGATTCTTCATGTGTTGTAAGTCTTGGCATATCAAAATTTTGAAAAAATGATTATTATTATTTGGTGATGATGATTAAAAAAATGGTTACTTTTGACCATCTGATATCATGAGATTGTATTACTTTCTTGTTAGAGTTCATAAAGAGTGTACAATTCCTTCCTCACAATTAGGAAATGGAAATTCATGATGTAATTCTTTCAAGAGTTTTCCTGCTGCTCCATAAGTAAATTCTTCCCAGTAGCTATATCTATTATTTGCCCTTGTAATTAGTTCAATTTATTATATGTGCAGCTGTGATTATAAAGCTGATATCTTCACGGATAATTCTTTGTTTAGTTTATTTTCTGTTCCATTTATTTCCTTTTTGAAATGCACGACATTGCCTCAATCATTAATTTTATTGCCAATTAGAGCTCTACTTTTTTGCTTTTTGATCCCAAATATTACATTTTTGTTTCTTAAATTAATTGCTTGCTGTTGCTGATGTATTTTAGGATGTTTGGGACTCATTGGCATTAGATGTACTTCATCAGGCCTCTGGTATGTTATATCAATTTCTTATCTTTTAGATTTTTCTGGGCTGAGGGCGTGCAAAGTTATTGTTTACATATCATAAGTTTTATCTCATGTTGATTTCTTTTGTTTTTGGGTTTACTATGGAATATGCACAAAAATCTTGAAACTGGTCAATTTAATAATTTTGGCACTCAACACATTTTCTTCTCAACCAAGATCACTCTCCAAAACTCTTACCATCACTAGCTGTAAGCTTTGATGAGCGGCCAAGTGGCTCCTTTGCTGCTCTGGCCTTTGCATACAGTGATGGTGAGACCTTCCTTCTCAAGCATGCCCTATGAGGCCCAAATTGACCCAATTAACACAATTAACAACTTTGTATAAATATCTTTTTTTTTTTTTTTTTGATAAGTAAAGGAAATTTTATTCAAGAACTTAATAATGCGTCACTGAGTATACCAGAAGTATACAGCCGGGGACCAACATAATCAGATACATAAATTACAAGCATCCATCAAATCATAGACCAAATAAATAGAATGACTTTCTATGATAGACATCCAATCCGATAGAGTTTTAAAGAAGAAAAGTTTTAAACCAGCTATAGTCCTTTCAAAATCTTCAAAACATTGGTTGTTTCTCTCCCGCCAAATGCACCACATCAAACAATGAGGGACAACCATCCAAATAACACCATTACTATGATGACCAAAATTTCCTTGCCAACAAGCAAGGAGCTCAACTACAGTCTTTGGCATCGCCTAGTGGATACTAAACAACGTGAACACCATAGACCACAATTCATAAACAATAGGACAATGTAGTAAAAGATAGTCTACTGATTCTCCATTACTTTTGCACATATAACACCAATCTAGAATCAACACCTTCTTCTTATGTAAATTATCAATAGTCAAGATCGTTCCTAAAGCTATAGTCCAAACAAAAAATGCAACTCTAGAGGGAACCTTTTGCTTCCAAATACTTCTCCAAGGGAAGGATTGAGTACATACACCCAGCAAAGCCTGGTAGTAACATTTACCTCAAAACCCTTGCTCTTAGCAGGTGTCCAACACATCTTATCCTCACCAATACCTCTCAATGAGACTCCATATATAACATAGGCAAACCAGATTCAAGGTGTGGTTTGCATATTTCACCATAAATTTTACACACTCCACATTTAAGGTGTGGTGTGTCATATTTAATCTTATATTCTATATACTCCACATTCAAGGGATGGTTTGCCATTTACATCAAATCAAATCTGTGTAAAACAAGGAATGCAGAAGAATAGGAACATAGCGTAGGCAATCACACCTAAATTTTCCTAAGCACTCAAACTCAAAGAGCATTAAGAGCAGATGCAAACTCTCTTATTCAATTCTGAACAAATTGCGTGTTTAAATAGGTTGCTTAACTGGTTTACTTAATGGGACTAGGGTACAAAATCAACAAGGAAAGAAATCAAACATAATGTCCGTTTGGCATTGCTTAATTTTGCCAGCTTATTTTACTATTCAGCTTATTTTTCCTACTATTAATGGGTCCCACTGCACTTTTTGGTATTATGCATAGGTCCTACTGTACTATTTTAGCTAATTTTTACCTTTATCTACAGTACTTTTAGCAAAAAGTTTTCAGTTTCAGCAAAATAAGCGAATCCCAAGTAGACCCATAATCTATTTTTTTAATTATTGATTAGTAAGTAATGTAATTTTAGTGAAATACTTATAAAAAAAAAAAAGTAATGTAATTTTTAAAAAATCAAATATTCTTTATGTTCACGATGATGAACACAAAGTGTCAAATAAGTACAAAAGTCTCAAAAGGAAAATAAAAAAGAAACTTGAAACTTTAAAATAGAAGAACAATGTGTGAAACCCCAACCAATCAAAAAGAGTATGAGCAAACAAAGTTTTCAATTGATCCAAGGAGCTCTCCATGTCTTCAAAAGGACGTCTATTCTGCTCCTTCCATATAAGCCACATCAAACAAGCTGGCACCATGTTCCAAGTATCCGAACCATGTTTACCTAACCAATTTCTCTAGCTAAATAACGAAGAAGCATCATTCCCCGGCATAACCCAATGAATCCCAAATTTCTAAATACATCTCCCCACAAAGCATTAGCAGCGTCGCAATGGATTAAAAGGTGATCCACCAATTCCCCAATACCTTGGCACATACAATGCTGATTAACCAAATGACATACCCCTCTTTGTGAGATTTTCCAAAGTAATAATCTTTTCCAATGCTGCTGTCCACAAAAAGAATGACACTCTCTTGGGAACCTTATTGGACCAAATGCCTTTCCAAGGGAAAAGGGCAGTAGTGGCACCCCGCAGCTACCTGTGAAAGACTGGGTATCAAAAATGCCATTCCCCTTAAGGGAACCAAGAACGAAAGAACCAAAGAAAATAAGACTCAAGAGTTGCTGTGATAGCCAATCCCAGAAAATCTGCAAGTTATCAGCATCTTTGACCCTTGAAATTATAAAAGAAAAAGGAAAAAAAAGAGAGAAGAGACTAGTAGCATATGAGCTTTACGAAAAGATAAGAGCTCAATTGCAAGACTAGGAAAAGTCCAATTCAAAAGCACCCCAAATTTCACAGATCTGATTTTCTGTTCCTATTCTTTAAAATGCTTTGCAACGTGAGTATGTAGAGTTTAAGGTTAAATATGATAGAAATTGCAAAATTTTTAACTACATTGGAATTAATCACATAGCTTATGGAGTTGATTGGTCAAATTTAAATTTTAGGGGGACATTGCAAATGGCCTTATAAGTGCAATTTATCTTTTTATTTGGTTGTAACTTCAATAATTTTTAAGATATTTATACACATGATCAATGCATGAAATGTACTTGGTAAGGAGGATAGTATATGTTGATTCAAGAATCTTGGTTTATTACACATCTTTTTAACTTGGGCACCTTTATCTAACAATGTAAATAGAAGTGTTTGATGAGGGAGAAAACTTTGTTGATGTTATATTGCACAAAAATTCATATGCAATGGCAGATTGAAGTGGCCCAGCTGGGTTAGGTGGTGTCTAGGGTACCACCTCTCAGCCATGCAATGCTTTTCAGGATTGATGCTTAATGGATGGAATTGGATTTCAGTTCATGTATTGATTATTTATTAAATTCATCGACATGTGAAATTGTGTGTTGGATCACATCCAAGATATCCCTCTTTTGATGCCTCTCTGGTGGGACTTTCATTGGATAATGGCCATATATTGTAATAATGGTGTTCTCTCTGTACTTTTCAGACCCGTCTGCAAGTGCTGATTTAGCTGTGGTTTTAATGCAAGAAGGATTAGCGCATGTCTTACTTGTTGGTAAAAGGTATGCATGATTTCATTAGGGATATGGTTCATTTGTAAATCCTTATTATATGCCATTAGATGATGGTTGTCTTTGAATGTTTTGACATTTGTAATCCATACACACACCATTTTGCAAGTAGGCACTTTTTAATCCCAAGAGATTAGGGCTAAATGGATATTCAGCTTGGAGTTCAAGTGCTTCATGAATTGTTCTTTATTTTATTTTATTTTTTTGAGTTTGAATCCAGTTGTGGGGATATTTCATGTAGTTTATCAATACATGTGGGATGGGGGATTACATTTGCCTTATGATTTGTTAGGTGCTTCGAAGTACTTGCATGTCCTAAGGAACTAAAAGAAAGGCACTTCTCTTGTTCTAATCATTTTGTAGAATTGATTTATGGTGCTTATTTGTAGTAAACATAAGACACCTTTTTATCACAGTTTTCATTTTTTCATATATGTAATAAATATATAAGTAATAGATTAAGTAATAAATTTGATAATTCAATGGTTACAATGGGGGAGGAGGGATTTTAACCCTGAATGTCTTTTTTGGAAATACTAGGAGGTGCCAGTTGAGTTACAAGATTCTTGACAGGTTTTAATTTTAAGTTATTAGGTTTTTTTCCTAGCTCAAATGGAACTTTTTCCCCTTAAGAGTGGAATGATTGGCATGGTCTTGGGCTTTATACTAAAGAAAAAAGAATAGTACTTAGTTCCAGTAGTAGGTTTATACTGGCAAGAAGGACGGTCATAGCAATTTTGTAAGGGAGAGGAGTGATGCAAGAGACACAATGAGATATTTATTCCAATTTAGTAATCATTTGTATTTTTGGTCAATTGTGTTTTATTTTAGGTTTTAGTATTTGATTAGGTTTATGAATATTTTTATTTAGGTCATGGTTATTTTTGTAATAAGGCAATTAATTTTACCTATTCCAATTAGAAATAGGGTTTAGTATTCCTATGTAAAGTGTTGGCACTACCTTGGCATACTTGGGGAATCTGAATTGGTTCAGGCAGGTCATATGTTTAATGTAGAAGCAATTGCAGACATTTTGGGATGTAAAGTGTTGGCACCACCCTTAGGATCCAATTTTTTTTTATGATGTGGAACCTCACCAAAGCAAGGCCCTTTGGACCCACCTTGGGGAGTAAAACCCTTGGGATCCACTTTTAAAGAGAAGGTTGTGTGGATTTCAGTTTTAGAGAAAATGGAGACATTTGGATGCTTGGAAAAGAATGTATCTCTCTATGGGCAATTGAGTGACCTAACTAAGAGCGTCTTATTCAACCTACCTACTTACTACCTATCTTAATTTTCCATCCCTATGGTTGTTGTTTGTCAAAGAATTTACAATTTAGAAAGGGATTTCTTGTGTGGCAAAATTAGAGACGAGTTTAAGTTTCATATGGTAAATTGAAGAATAGTTTGTAAACCACTTCAATGTGTCGGTTTAGGCATCTTTAATTTACTCTTGTTTAATCAGACTTTGTTGGGGAAATGATTTTGGAGGTACGCATTTGAGAAAAAAGGCTTTATTGAGGAGGTTGGTGGACCATAAATATGGTGGCATGTCAGGGGTTGGTGTTCATGTGGTAAATTACGATTATCGATCTTATTATGAGAGGCATCACATTAGTGGATAGTTGTTGCATGTATGGAGGGGATGGAGAGACTGGATCATTTGTTACTTCATTGTGCAGTGCCCTATGATCTGTGGTATTATGTTTTCTCTATGACTGGGGTCCTTGGGTAATGCCTAAGAGGGTAGTTGAAGTACTTGGTGGATGGAAGAACTGCTGCGGTATACCAAGGAGGTCTATTTGGAAAATGATCCTCATGTGCTTAATGTGCCCAATTTGGAGAGGAATGCTTGGAATTTTGAGGGTTGTAGGAAATCTGTTCATGATTGGAAGCTTTTATTCCTCGACACTCTGTTTGAGTGGATAAATGCTTCTGGGTTGTTTTCTTTTACTTCTTTGCCTGATTTGATTAATCGATGTACTTCTAGCATTTAATTTGTTGTCCTTTCAAGCCCCCCCCCCCCCCCCCCCCTTTTTTTAAATGAAATTTTACTTTTTATCGATTTCTTTTTTTTTGAGAAACCAGACTAGCAGTGCCTGGAAATTTGTTGTCCTTTCAAGCCCCCCTTTCCAGGCACTACTTTTTATCGATTTCATTTCTTCAGATTGTAATTATTGAACATTGTACTTTTTTAGGTTATACGTCCTGTGTACAAGGGGTATTCCTCTTACAAAAAAAATTGCATATCAATTATAAATAAAATGATTTTGCATGACATTCTGTTCATTCCATTATTTAGTGCTATTTTTTTGATGGTATCTTTACAATTATAACTAACTTATGTTGTGTGAATAATATTTAACAGTGTGACAATTACTCGCTCACGGATAGAAACTTCAATTCCTCGGAAACATGGACCTGCTATTGCTGGTTATGAGTCGGTATGGTTATTAAGTTATAGGAAATTATTATCTCTTATTTCAAGGCCTTTATCTCCAATATTTCACTTCAGCAATCTGACTGAGAATCTTTCTGTCTTGCAGGCTCTGAATAAGTTCTTTGAGAATGTGTTACAGGTTAGTCCAATTTCTGTTGCGACACTTTTAGTGCCATTTCTGAATGTGTTTCCCAATTATAAATCTTAATGGAGTGTTCAACAACTTCTAGAAAGTTTAATCAATATGTGGGTGTTTTATCAATATGTTTTAGGCTTTCTTGAAGCATGTTGATTTTGATGTTGTCCGCTGTGCTGTGATTGCAAGTCCTGGTTTCACAAAGGTCTGGTGTAGGTCTTATGATCTTTCCTTTTAAGTATAAATGACATATGTTTGGAGTATATAGGTTTACATTTTTTTCCCCTGATTGGTGCCTCCAAATATGTTTCAGGATCAGTTTCATCGTCACTTATTGTTGGAGGCAGAAAGAAGACAGCTGAGACCTATTATCGAGAACAAGTCACGGATAGTTCTTGTGCATACAACATCAGGATACAAGTATGGTTGCTATCTTTTTTGCTTCTGGTGCTAAGAGTTTTTAGAGTAGTAAAGGAGATAATCTGTGATGGTAACTAACAGTAAGCTAATAGGCATCCAAAAAATATTGATTTGCACACACATGTGGATGTAGCTGTGGATGAAAGTCCCTTAATTGTTTGTTTTGTCAATATCTGTATCTCTGAGTAAAACTCAAATATCCTTTTCACATTGTGCTCTGTATAAGGAATAACCTTGAGGTCAAGTTGTAAGACAGCTAGTCTTCTTGCATTGTAGATCTTTTCAGTTTTATTCTTGTCTTTGAATGCTCTGTATAAGGAATAACCTTGAGGTCAAGTTGTAAGACAGCTAGTCTTCTTGCATTGTAGATCTTTTCAGTTTTATTATTGTCTTTGTGTTGCTTTAGCCTATACATTATAACATTGTAGGATTAACTCTTAACTGCATCTAGATAGACCCTTTAGCCCTCCATTTTCTCTTAGTTTTTTTTATCATCATTTGAACCTTTTACTCTTCATGATTGCATTTTCTCTCAGTTTATCTGCTATTGGTGTTACTTCTGACATCTCAGAATGCATTCACTAGTAAACTTGTTCCTTTTTTCCCCTCCTTCCCCGATTTCATTGGTCCATCTAAACATCGCAACTTTATCTGTGCTCCTTTTGCCAATTTGTTGTTTGTGGAATGTGTAAAAATTATCAGGATTTTATACATCCTTATGGTTCCATATCCTTGTTTGAGAGTAGAACTGTGTTAATTATAATCAATAAGGAGTTTATAGCCAACTGAATGTATCAAGTTTGGAAACTAAATATTTTGGGCTATAAAATTTTATCAAATTTCAATATTATCTGATTTGGGTAATTGACGTGTCACTATGCATTTTGCCATCTATTTAACAATTTTCTTGGGCAACTGAGGTAACTAGTGAGTGATATTAAATATCTGTCTTCATGTGTCTACAGTAAAAGGTTAGATCTATAGAGGAAAAGTTAGAACAATCAGGTTACATGCTAGAGAAAGAGAATACTAGTGAACTTAGTTGAAAAATACCATGACAAAATGTTACTTATCTAGAAAAACAAAAAGTATGTAAAGATTACATCTTTTCTATTATGTTCTGTCAATTTTTATACCTGTAAATTATCCGTTGTTTTGCATTATTTTAACATTGTTATGTAGCATTGTTATACCTGTCTCCATATGTCTACAGTAAAGGTTGGATCTATAGAGGAAAAGGTAGAGCAATCATGTTACATGCTAGAGAAAGGGAATACTAGTTGAAAAATACTATGACAAAATGTTACTTATCTAGAAAAAAAAATTATGTAAAGAATACATCTTTTCTATTATGTTTTGTCAATTTTGCTACCTGTAAATTCTCCGCTGTTTTGCATTATTTTAAATTTTTAACGTTATGTAGCTAGTACTTCCTGTGGTTTATGTCTTTCCTGGAAATTAGCATCCCAAGTTGATATTATTTCTTGCAAGAATGAATTTTATTATCATTGAATTTTTATTCAAACACAGATGTCACCTAATTTAAAAACGTTCTTGTGCAGGCATAGTTTGAGAGAGGTTTTGGATGCCCCTAATGTCATGAATATGATAAAAGATACTAAAGCAGCACAAGAGGTATCATGGAAAGCCCAAATTGGATAACATTTTTCACTTGGACCTTTACATGGAAAAGTTGTTATTTTTGGTCTTAGGATTTGCTTTATTTCTAGTCTTATGTTTGTTTTAACATACTTTCTGTTTTTGGTTGTTTGACCGGGCAATAACAGCTTTGATTCTCTTCACTTTTCTTCAGATTCGAGCTCTCAAGGATTTTTTCGACATGCTTTCAAATGTCAGGTTCTATATTTGAGATGTTATCATTCTTAAGATTGGACAGTTTGTTTTATGTCTTTTTATGATTTAGATGCCTAGTCACACACTACAGATAATTATTACTGATCAAATTTAGCTTAACACACGATTGCTTGGGTTAAGACCACAATATGTAGGTTGTGCATGTTTGTGGGGTTTGCAATCTGATTGATGGTCATGGTATCCTGCAACTGGCAGTCATCACCTAAGATAAAGTCATTGCGAGATTTTTGATGCATGATAACTTTAAAACCTGAAGATTATGGGGCTATCTTTCTATGATGGCTGTGAAAATAAAGTAAAAGAGGACTGGGACAGATTGCTAATGAATGCCTGGATAGTAGAATGAAGAGTGGAATTCTAGGTGTGATTGTCAAGTTGGATATTGAGAAGGCTTATGATCATGTGAATTGGGATGCCTTGTTTTATCTCATGGAGATGATGGGTTTTGGAGAGAAGTGGAGGAGGTGGATGAAGTTTTGTGTTTCTACAGTCCATTTTTCAGTTCTTGTTAATGGCTCTCCAGTGGGATTTTTTGGTAGTACTCGGGGTCTTCGCCAAGGGACTCCTTGTCTCCTCTTCTTTTCCTTTGGTAATGGAAGTTTTGAGCAGGTTGTTGAAAAGAACAGAAGAGGGTGGCTTTATTAAGTGTTTTCAAGCAAATTCCTATTCACAAGGAGGTTTGTGTATTTCTCATCTTCTTTTTGCTGATGACACTATCCTTTTTTGTGATGCAACCAGGGAAAAACTCTTATATATTCGGATGGTGACGATTTTCTTTGAGGCTATCACAGGCTTCAAAGTTAATATTGGTAAGAGTGAGATTGTTCCAGTGGGAGTGGTAGGGAGTTTGACTACTCTGGCTAGTGTCTTAGGTTTCAATTTTGGTAGGTTTGCCCATGACGTACTTGGGTATGCCTCTTGGAGCTCATTTTAAGGATCCATCAATTTGGAATCCTATTATAGAAAAAATGGAGAGGAAGCTTTCTAGTTGGAAATCTTTATATTTGTTGAAAGGGGCAAGATTAACTTTGTTGAAAAGTACCCTTTCAAGCTTTCCCACCTATTTCTTATCCTTGTTTTCTATCCCTCAAGCTGTGGCCAATAGATTAGAAAGGATCCAGAGAAATTTTTTGTGGGGAAGTTCTGAGGAAGCTTTCAAATATCCACTTGTTGCCTTGAATAAGGTGTGCTGGCTAGTGGAGAAGGTTTGCGGATTCGAAAGATTGGTTTGTTTAATCAAGCCCCTGCTTGGAAAATGGTTATGGCGGTTTGGAAGTGAAACCAATCATTTATGGCATCAAGTTATAGCTACCAAGTATGGAGTGTCTAGTGGAGGTTGGTGCACTAGAGTCAGTAGAGGTGCTCAGGGATGTGGAATGTGGAGGAATATTAGGAAAGGTGTTGAGAGTTTCTTTGGTCATGTATTGTATGTGGTGGGAGAGGGTCTTTGCATTCGATTCTAGTATGATCTTTGGTGTGGGTATATTCCCTTAAAGGATCTTTACCCTAATATTTTCTCTCGTGCTACGGGAAAAGAAGCTTCAATTTCCGAGTTGATTACTATTTCATCAAATGGTGGTAGTAGAAGTTGGAATATTCAATTCCATAGGGCTCCTGATGATTGGGAAGAGGAGAGAGTGTTTGCTTTTTATGAGCATGTTTATTCCAAAATGCCTAGGGGTGAGGGGATTGATAATTTGATTTGGAAGTTAACCCCGAATGGTATTTTTGATGTGCGTTCTTTCTATAATTCCTTATCTACTCCTCCTACCTTTCCTTTCCATTGGAAGTGTATTTGGAGTATTAAGGTACCTAGTAGAGTGTCTTTCTTTTTATGGACTGCAACTCGGGATAGTATTCTTACTATTGACAACCTTGTAAAAAGGATCCTGTCTTTGGTTAATTGGCGTTGCTTGTGCCATTGCGATGAAGAAACAATGGATCATCTTTTAATTCATTGTAAGTTCGCACACGACTTATGGAGTGAAGGGTTTTTGATGTTTGGTTTGTAGTGGGTGATGCCAAGGACGGTTGTTTCTTTTCTTTTTGCATGGGGGAATTTTTTGGGGTTACACTATTCTTCGGTCTGGAATATGGTGCCAGCCTGTTTGATGTGGTTGATTTGGAAGGAATGTAATACCTGCATTTTTGAGGATTTTGAGAAATTTGCTGATTTTTTGAAGTCTTTGTTAGTTGGGACTTTCTTTGGGTGGTCTCGTATTTGGGGTTTCATACAATGTATTTCCGTTTTTGATTTCGTGCAATCGATTTTTGTTTATCTTTGATTTGTTTGTATTTGTGTCTAGTACTCTGTTCATCATCGTGAACATGTACTTTTTTTTAATGAAAATATCTATTACCTATAAAAAAAAAAAGAAAAAAAAAAAAGAGGACTGGGACAGAGAAACGATGGGTTTAGGTGGATAAGTGATGCAACCATGGAACTAAGTTTTAGATGCTCAATAGGGAAGCATTGACCCATAAGCACCTTTCGTATTGACTTGCTTAATATATATGTACATTTATCCCAAGTGACTTGCAGCTACCTTCTTAAACATGATCCAGCTACTTACCACTTGATACTTTGTACCTAATTCATATAAAAAATCTTTGATTACATCGTAATAGCAAAACAAATAAAAATAATTCTTATAAATAGTAGACTCTCTTGATAAAGTCCTAAAAGATAGGCCATTAGAAACAACTAAGGGTCTGTTTGTTTTTGCTTAAAATGTGTGTCCTGAGTGGCCTCGGTATTGCTTGGGCATTGAAATTAGCTTTGACATACTTGGACAAGTCTATAAAAGCTGCTTCTGTCCTCCGTCATCTAGTAACCAATGTCTTATATGGATTAGTTGATTTGCTCTGCAAAAGCTTTTTTCAAAATCTTGGATTTTGGAACAGTGACATAGGAAAGGAAGTAAATACTAGTCAGGTGCTTTGTCACAAGATCTTATGGAGCTCTTTCCCCTGGTCTATTGGTATGTGCCACATAATTTCCCCCTGGTCTATTGGTTCGTGCCAAAGAATTGAAGAAACAACTGGTTGCTTGATAACTCATTTTATGGTTTCCTGTCTTTCCCCTACTGTTTGTACTCCTCTTTCTTCAAGTGGCTTGGGGATAAGGAAAGTAAGACCTTTTAATTAAGCTTTGCTTGGGAAGTGGCTATGGAGATTTGGGCTTGAAAGGGATGCCCTTTGGAGGCAAGTGATAGAGGTCAAATATGAATGTAGATGGGGTGGCTAGTGCTTCAGCCCAGTTTCTGCTCCTTATGGTGTTGGTTTGTGGAAAAATATTAGTTGGGGATGACTTTCTTTTTCTCGTTATATTCTATATGATATTGGTGATGGATCGAGGGTTAAGTTTTGGCAAGACCGTTGTTGTGGGTAGACACCTCTTGCTGTTAGTTATCCTGAATTGTTTAGATTTTGCAGAGATAGGGGGGCAAGTGTGGCTGAGCTTATGAAGTTCACTAATGGGGTCCTTTTTTGGGATGTAAGTTTCTTTAGGGGTTTTCACGTTCGGGAATTAGAGGCTGTGTCGAGCTTCATGGATACCATATATGGCTCTTTAGAAAGGGGGTTGGGGGAGGATAAGATGAATCGGAAACTAGATAAAAAATAAGGGGTTCATGGTTAATGATTATTATAGTCTTCTAGTGGGCTCTCATGATTATTGTTTTTCCTAGAAAAGCATGTGGAAGCAGAAGATCCCTTCTTGAGTGGCTTTCTTTGTTTGGGCTGTTGTTTTAGGAAAATACTTGACAATTGACAATTTAAGAAAAAAGAAGATTTGGATATTGGATTGGTGTTATATGTGCAAGTGTAATGATGAATTGGTTGACCATCTTTTCCTTTATTGTTTGGTTGCTATGGATTTGTGGTCTATGGTTTTGGATTTATTTGGAGTAAGTTGGGTTATGCCACAATCAGTTGTGGGGCTACTAGCATGCTGGCAAGGCTGGTTTGGTCGTCATCGAAATGGGCATATATGGATAATTATTCCCCATTGTTTAACGTGTCTTTGGAAGGAAAGAAATAGTAGGTGTTTTGAAAATAATGAGAGATCCATACTAGAACTCAAGCTATTTTTCTTTAGAACTTTATTGGATTGGTTGTCTGCTTTGCAAAACCAATCATTCTCTTCTCTTCTTGCTTTTCTTGATTCTTGTAATTTTTGTACTTGATTTGTTGACCCTAGTACACTCCCTGTGTACTAGGGTGTCCTTTTTTTTGATATCAATAAAACTTTTTACTTATAAAAAAATGAGTCACCAAACCCATGTGATGATATTTTTGTTTGGAGGTTCTCGTGTGAGGAGTTGACTGTTGTGCCCATGTGCTTTTCTGTTGACTTTCAAGGTGATTTTGTTTTGTAAAATTTCAGTAATTTAGTAGAAAAGAAACATTATTTTAGCTGGTTTTGTGGGTGTTCTTGACTTATATTGGTTCTTGTCGTAGGAAGTCTGTAGTTTTTGTGTATAAATCCTTTTTGGGTTGTTTATTATAATTCATTCATGTTGAATGCTATCCTCTGAAAGTCATTGTTGGGCTAGATCTCTGTTTGCTCCTGCTATCAAGTTTCCTCTGAAAATATCTAGGTTTTATTATTATTATAGTTTTTATTTTTAAGTACCATTACTTAAATATATATTTATCTACTTAAGCTATTTTGACTGTTTTAAGTAACTGAAGTTTAGAACTTTGCAGGATCCTTCTCGTGCTTGCTATGGACCAAAGCACGTTGAGGTTGCCCACGAACGATTGGCTATCCAAACACTTCTCCTTACAGATGAACTTTTCAGGTTTGCATTATAAATTTTGGACTTCAGCAGGATATGCTAAAAGCCATAGTATATTGGTATTTTGATTGGAAAATCTTCTTTTACTTGGATGTGTCACCCATGTTTGCTGCACTCAACCCAGTTATATTCTGCTGCATGTTCCATCCATTGATGCATATTACCTCTGGTGGTGTGAAGGTTTATGTGTAGTATACATTCACAAATAAAAGAACACAGTGCAGTATTTTTCCTTACTGAAGTACACAAGCTGAGAAACATATTTTATTATTTTAAGTGTTCAAAACATGGTTTTTTGTTTCATGGTCATCTTAAGTCCTAGGCTTGGTCTTTTAGGTAATTGTTTAATCCATCAGTCAATGCTGCACTCATATAAATTTTAAAGTCAATCTTCTGTATTATTATTATTTTTTGGTCTGAAGAAAGTAATGTCCTTTAAATTTCTATTTTTATTTTCCTCTGAAGTTGCTGACTGAGTATAAGAAACAACTATTTTTTGTTGATAATTATTTCCAATCATATGGATCTATTCTGTCGAATGCTGTTAGTTAGAAAGATACCATGAATTTTTATTATGAGGTGTAGATTGCAAACTTTATTTTAGCAAAGTACTCATCTCAGTTGGTTTAAAGAGGAGAATGCTCCAGTAGATAGGGAAGTATACTTGGAAAACTCCTGAAAAATTATATTGAAATTTCAAAAGATCAATAAATTCTACAAACGAGGTGGAATGAACACTGTCTAAGGCTGTCAGAATTCTACAAATTCTGTTGATTGCAATTGTCTTTAGTTGGTTGACAATTTTTGTCTATCAATCATAAAAAGGCTGAATGGTTAGAAAGACCATTTGAAGAAGAGGATTTGAGGCAATAATTCATATGGATGGTGATAAAGCTACAGGCCCAGATTGCTTTTCTATTGTGTTCTTCCACACTTGCTGAGCTGTTCTCAACTAAGATATCCAGGGAAAAAGCCTTGATGCTTCTTTCATTCCTCATATTCCCGAGAAAGCAGGTTTTGTGGTTATTAACTATTTTAGTCATGTTAATCTTTCTTTGTGGGATTCGCTAAATAAGTGCAGAAGTGTTGACCAATAGATTGAAGATGGTTTTGGGAAGCTTTTATTCAAGGTAGACAGATTTTAGATTCTATTTTTATTGCCAAGGAATGTGTGGATAATAGAATAAAATTAATGAGGAAATTACTGGAATTAACAAAGATGAGTTGGAGCTTAAGTTCTTAATTGTATAGGCCTTCCGCCTTTGTTTGGGGCTTTGAGCAGAATTACAGTGTCAGAGGTATCAAAGCTCAATGGGTCTACTGTTGACGTTTTGGGTTGATTGCTATGGATTGGATCCAAATTGGGCTGAGGTTGGTTTGGATACGGATATCCTCATTCTAGATTAAGTTCAGTAAAATGCGTAACCAAATAAGCTTAAGAGCCTGACCTTAGAATGGATAAGGTTATGCTTTTCCCGGAGATGGAGTACCCACAACGTGTAACCCTGGAAAGCACGAACACGGCATTTGGGTTGCCGTGCCCGTGTCTGACACAACAGGGACATGGGACACGTGTTGAACACAGCTGCACACGTGTCCCAGGCCATTTTTTTATTTTTTATGTTTTGAAATATAATGGACACAGCGGGGGGATACAGTTGGCACACAGGCTGTACTCTCTTTTTTTTTTTTTTTTTGATAGGTAATAGAACTTTTATTCAAAAATGCTAAGCATCATGTTCACGATGATATTCTGATCAAGAAAAAATACAGCAGGTTCAAAAACTTAATCTAATAGAGTGTAAAAATTCAGAAATGGAAATACAATTTGTAAAACACCAAACACGCGCCCACTGAAAGCAAAGTGCTGAAAAGAAGAGCTTTTAAAAGATCTAAGGTTCACACGGGCTGTACTTCTCATGTGAGTCACACCGATCTCGCTCAGGCCAAGCTTCTTAGATCTATTTCTCTTTTGCAATTTCTGCCTTTTGCCCTTTTTCCTTGTTTTGTCCATGTGTACTCAGGCCAGTAGATCTATTTCGCACTAGCACACATGTGAAGCATTTATCTCTACCTTCCCCCCCACGTGAATAGCTTCTTTTCAAATTTGTCATTTATGAGTTAACTTTTTACCATTCTTTTTTCATTACTTAAGTAGATAGTAGATACATGTATATATATAGTGGCTAAGCCTTTAATATGCTTACAAAATAATTTTCAACAATTATTTAAAAAATAATAATATTTTTGTTATGAAACAAATTTTTGTAAGCTTTGAAAATATATAGATATATATAATCAATTAATTAATTAATATACGTATCTCAGTTGTACCCGTGTCCTAATATTTCAAAAATTGCTATGTTCCCGTATCATACCCATACCCGTGCTTCCTAGGTGTAACTGAGTAGGGTTGCTCCTTTTTCTTTCCAACGAGGTACTCTGCTGGCAGGACTCAGAACTGGCCAGATAAAACTTCTTTGACGTCAAAGCATGATGTTGATGACTAGATACCACTTGAAAATGGCTGGCAGCAACTATTTCGACATTACATTAGGAAAACATGGTGACGACTAGAATCCACTTTGGAATGATATTAAACACTGCTGCCGACACTGGAGCTGAAGAAAAGTACCAATAGCTACTAGAAAACACCCCTAATTCCTTTAAAAATCACCGACTATCATGAATAACAACAAACAAAAACTTTTGGCAGTTGCGATGCCGGATATGCAGTTCCACTTCTGAACCATGACAACAACAGTGGCAGTGAAGTCTAATCTTCATCCACCCTAGCCACTAACAGATTCCACTAACTGTGCCAACCCCTATACTTGATGAGAACAATGGATAAAAAAAATGGTATGAAATTTCAGATGAGAAGTAAGGAAGGAACGTACTCAAAGAATGAATGTATTGAAAGACTGAATCAGAGGTAATGCTCTGATACCATGTTAGAGAAGCATTTCATAAAAGTATTCAATAAGAAAGATTCAAAGAAATAGGAGGTTCTCCCTGCCCTCAGTCAATTCATTAGGTTTATTTAGAGAATTGGTTACAATTTTTTTTGATAGGTAATATAACTTCTTTGAAAAAAGAAATTGATACAGGAAACCATAGCCCAAAGGTAGGGCACTATGGAGCCAGCAAAATCAGGAAAAAAAACTAAAGAGAGTACAACTATTTAAACAAATCAGCCAAAGAATTAAAATAAAAAACGCCTGAAGCATTTGACCACTCTAGCAACGTCTAGAGGAAAAGCAGACGTTATGTAGAATATTCCAATGGTGTCAGCTGGTCGGGACACCACATCACCTAAATATTCTAGAATCTTCTTGTAGGGTATGACCTATACAGCACAAGGGTACAACCCATACAAGAACAATGTAAAAGACAACGTATTAAATTCTTTTCTCTTTAAAAGTTGGATTTTATAAAGAGGACCATAAAAAAAAGGATGGAAGGAGTATATATAGAGTTATCTTAAAAAGATGGAGGAGCATCTAAACATAAACAAAAAAAGGGATGGAGGGAGTATGTACGGAAGCATAGCATGTTGCAGTTAGTGGTTCTGAAATGTATTCATGTGAACTTGATTTAGAATCTGTTAATTACACATGCAATTTTGCAATTACAACATCTAGTACATTGATACAGATCTCTCTCTCTCTTTGCCTATCTGGTCATGAGTTACTTCTCCTTCACTGGTTACTTAACACCATCTTTTTTTGCTTTCTTTACACATGCAATCTTGCTTACTTTACTTAAGTCCATTGTGTTTTCTTTACTTAACTTATGAGTTACAGATTGATCTCTCTTTCTTGACTTGTTTATTTTGGCATACACTCTGAAAATTTCATATTGTAGCATTAAAAATTTGTGTAACTTTGTTGAGTTTCAATACTAAAAGGCCAGGAGTGTCAATAACAAGAATTTCTGTGTGTAGGAATTCTGATGTAGCAACAAGGAAAAAATATGCCAATTTGGTTGATTCAGTGAAGGATTCAGGGGGCACCGTTCATATTTTTTCATCTTTGCATGTCTCAGGAGAACGTGAGTATTATTTTGTTATACCTTGATTTCTTTTGTGCTTAAAACCCATATAAATTGCAAAACGTGCTGAGTTGGATTAGTGAAGAAATGTGTTTTTTTTTCCCTCCCCCCCTTATTTTGGGAACTGTGGGGTTGGGTGCGGTTATGCAAATTTCTTCCCTATGATGGTTTATTTGAATATCATTCTGAACAGAACTGGCGACGATAACTGGCATTGCAGCAATCCTTCGCTTCCCACTGCCCGACCTTGAAGACATAGAGATGTGATTGGAACATTTTGTGGGTCAGTAATCCACAATTTGTTCTCTCTGTGTCCAATGGCACCAACATGTTGTATATTACAATTTTTTTTTTCTTTTGGATTTTTGTCATGTAATACAACAATAAACTGCAATATGTGCTTGGAGGTTCGAGGATGTCTCTTCTTGTGGGTAGATAGATTGGTTAATTATACATTCGAAATTGTATCATAGAACAAGCAATGCTCACTTGACTTCCCCTCTTCCAACCTTTTTAAGATATTGTTGTACTGATAGTGGCACTGCCTGTCTTATATGGTCTGTTAGAGACTGTTGTCAGTTGATGACCTCCTTATTGTAACATATTTCTTTTACTTCAGTGAATAAATATACTTTTTATAGTCCAAGCTGTGGTTGCATTGGTCATCTTAGTTTATCATCATTATTTTTTGGTGGTTGTGGAATTCTTGGTGTAATTCTCGAACTTGTATTTCTCTTTGAGAAATTGTAACCGGGAATACTATTATTTCTAATGATAATCTTTGTGGCACTAGGATTTCCTTACAAATTAAGGGTTCTACAAAAGAACCTCATCCTCCTGGTCTCACTGCAAGTCAACTAATTTGTTGCAATAAATCTATTTTTTCACAACTCTTTTCACAATATGTGGTATCTTGTGATTGGTACAATATAAAAGTGGTATATATATATTTCTTGGATTTGTTCATGTTAGGTTGTGGAAGTAAGTAGCTTTATTGGAGTTAATTCTATTGTAAAATTGTTTGAGTTATCTTTTCTTTTCATGCAATCGGGTTCTGCTGTGAATCGAAAGTTATTGATTTTGGACAACTTCATAGGCAAAATAATGGAATTGCTAACTCTGGTTTTCGGAACTTGTGGCAATAATGTGGGTATTGAAAGAATAGTGCCGGTTATATGACTTTTGTTACGTAGCCACATATCAAAATTTTAAAAGGAGAATCTAAAGTACTGTATCTAAATTTTGCTCTTATTTAAATATTTTTTTTATTCATTATTTACCTTTTTTTATTATTTATTTACTATCTCTCGCTCTCTCTCTCTCTTCCTCCTACAAGCAACCACCACCTACAACCAAACTCCCAACCCAGCAACCACTGCCACTAACATCCCAGCAAGTCCACTGGCCACCATGAACCCACATCAGCCACTACAACCACAATAGCCACCACCATGCCACCCACCAAAACACATTAAAAAAAACCACCAAACAATGACAACAACACATTGCCACTCCCATATATCCCATAACCACCCACTAGACCCTCAAACCAAAACCAATTAAAAAAAACACACACACACACACACACACACACACACACATAGAACAGCCAAACCCTAAACCCAAAAGAACCATCATAAAAAAACCAAGAAAAAAAAACACACGCGCAACACCTAAGTACACAAATTCAACACTCACAACAGAAAAGCCCACGCCGATCTCCTCCATAACTAGAAAAACCCATGCTGATCTCCTACACAACCAAAAAAACCCACAACGATCTCAACACCACAAGCCACGCTCTACACCGATCTCCATGCAAAACAACCCATGACCCAACTCTGATGGCAAGGTCTAAACGAGAGAGAGAGAGAGAGAGAGAGATTATTAAAGGAGAGAAAATCAGTGAAATAAAACAAGTGTCTGTTTGAATACCGCTTATTTTGCTGAAAATTAAAAACTGAAAACAATAAAAAAAATAATAAAAAAGTTATTGTTCATGCGTGGGTTACTCTTCATTTTCCTGTTTGCATTGTTCATGTTCCATGAATAGTGCAAGAGGCGCTGGTCAGTTAAAAAAAAAAAAAAAAAAAAAAAACGCAAACACAGGAGATTTCATCCGTATCCAAACCAACACTAAATGTGTTCTAAAAAAATTTGGACAATGACTCTAGCAGTATGTATAATATTTTTGCAAAACAGCCAACTTGATGTAGCCATTAGCCACTTTTTCCCTTCCTTTTAGCTACAGTATTGTCTATACTAGCAAATGTCTATTTTATGGTATCTGTTTTTAATGATAGTTTTTTTATCATCAAACTAAGACACTAATCGGTTTTTGGTGTATGCGGGAATTGAACCCCAGATCTTTTATTCAACCATCAAAGATTTTACTAGTTGAGCTAATTAGAACCCACAAATTTTGCAATTTAACATTTGAGTCTTATTTACTAAAACAAGGGGTTATTTATTTATTTATGGTATGATAGAATTCAAATTATGACATTCACTCTATGATGATCGCATTTTAAGATTAAATCAAGACATTGATTGGTTTTTTATGTAGGTAGAGTTCAAATTGTAGAGTTCAAGCCATAGATTTTTTTTATTGACAATAAGAGAGTTTATTAGTTGAGCTAACTAAAACACATAAAACAAGGGTTCAAAGAATGGTAAAATTTTTAGAATGAAAGAAAAATTAAAGAAAATATATAATTGGATATATTACATGTTTGGTCCCTAACTTCTGTACCATATGTCAATTTGGTCTCTAACGGTTCAAATGTGTCAATTTATTCCCTAACCTTTTAATGTTATGTCAAAATGGTTCATGCTATTAAGTTATGGATGAAAAATACTAACATGGCTAACGGCTCAAATAAGAAATTATTCTAATGCCACCTATGTTGCCATGTGTCCTAAACTAAAAAAAAAAAAAAAAAAAACCAATCCACGTGTAATTAACACATATCTTCAATCTCATTTTGTCTTTGTACTTTTTCATTTTTCCAATTAAATTTCTCTGGAAATGATCACTTAAAAAAAAAAAAAATATATATATATATATATATATATATATATATATAATATTAGGTGAAGCAGAGAGAAATTCAAATTAGAATTCTAAATTAGAGTTTCAATTTTGTGCCATATGTCTGGATTTATGTGAGAACCATACCATAATTCAATTGTTCAATTAGAATCTGAAATCGGAGTCCAATTTTACTATACACGTGTACAATCTAATTATTATTATTATTATTTTTTTAGGTAAAAGATAGAAGTGTTATTGATCAGTCCAAATTTATACAATGTATATACCCTGTTCAAGTAGCCTGAAAATAGGGGTATTTTTTTTTTTTTTTTGAGGTAAAAGATAGAAGTGTTATTGATAAGTCCAAATGTATACAATGTATATACCCTGTTCAAGAAACTCGAAAATAGGGGAGAAAATAGAAATTAATACAAGTTGAAAAAAAAACTCCAAATTCTTCAAAGACTCCCTATACCCCGTGTGATCCCACTCCACCCAAAGCTCCAAGTAGCCATCCCCGTGCCTCAGGTGTGTTGTTGTGCTGGCATCAGTGTTTGATACTCCTACAGGAAGTTGAGAGCCCCACTCAAAATTTCTTTTGCAGTCAAGTGCAGAAGCCAATGAGACTAAATTAATAACACATTAAACACTCATGCTTTGGGAATCGGTAGTACCAATCTAAATCCATTGGACTTGCTTCGTGACAATACAACTGTGAAGCATGTATAAAAACATGCACAAACTCATCTCTCTATGGTCAGGTTCTCTCTCTCTGTCTCTCTCTCACATCCATTAGCCTTATTAGGTAATCTAAAAAAAGAGATTGGAGAGAATTTTTTTTTACCAGCCATACAACTTCAAAGGTTTTTTCTTCACACAAATGCCTATCATGTCATAAAATGACCTATCATAAAACTACAACTCTGAGGTTTTATTTTTTATTTTTTAATTTTTTTAATTTTTTAATTTTTTAAGCTATGAAAATTTCAATCACAACAGAGATTGAAGATTCAAAAGCGTGGATGGATCTTTTGGATAAACATCCTCACCGAGGTTCATCTTTCTGTGTAATTTTTCCATTTAGTTTTGATTCCCTTTGTTAACAATATAAAGTGAGAGAGAAAGACTGAATAGTCTGTATATTGATGTGCAAATAATAATGTACAATAGAGAGCCTTATATAGGCTAGGTATGTGTGCATTACAAGCAAAAGGAGTAAACTATAAGTATAGTATATTGGGCTAAGCCCAATGGGCTAAACTAGTCTAAGCTATACACTAACATCCCCCCTCAAACTCGAGGTGGCAAGGAAGAAGCCAACGGGAGTTTGGATATAAGATCTCGAAGACGACCAGGCGGGTGAGTCTTGGTAAAGATATCAGCAGGCTGGTCAGCAGAGGAGATGGAGAACAACTTGAGATTTCCTTTCTTGAGATGCTGGCGAGTGATGTGGCAATCGATCTCAATATGCTTGGTGCGTTTGTGGAAGACATCATTATGAGCAATGTAGATAGCACTACGATTGTCACAATAAAGAGGAGTGGTAGTGGGCTGCGGAGCATCCATGTCAGCCAAGAGCCAGCAAAGCCAAACAAGCTCGTAAGTGGTGTTGGCAAGGGCACGATACTCTGCCTCAGTACTGGAACGGGAAACCACATCCTGCTTCTTGCTGCGCCACGAGACAAGAGAAGTACCTAACAGGAAACAGAAACCTGTGATAGAGCATCGATCAGTCGGATCACCTGCCCAGTCAGCATCTGAATAAGCATGAAGCTCGAGGGAAGATCGAGAGGAGTAATGCAGAACATGATAAAGTGTGCCTTTGACATATCGGAGAATCCGAAGAACAGCAGCATAATGGACAGAACGAGGTGCATCCATGAACTTACTAACCATACCCACGGCATGTGAAATATCTGGACAAATAACAGTGAGATAGATCAAACTGCCAACCAACTGACGATAGCGAGTAGCATCGGATATAGGTTCACCATCCAAAGGTGTGAGCTTTGCATTGTATTCTAAAGGAGTGGAAACAGTCTTGTTATCGGTGATACCGGCTTTGGAGAGAAGATCAGAAGCATATTTAGCCTGGGAAAGATAGTATCCATCAGAGGATGAGGTAACCTCAAGCCCAAGAAAATAGCTGAGAGTGCCTAGATCTTTCATCTCAAAATGTTGACTAAGGAACTGCTGAAGAGAGCGGATACCTGTAGAATCATCTCCAGTAATAATCATATCATCAACATAAAGAAGAATAAGAGTGATACCAGCAGAGGATCTTCGGACAAAGAGAGCGGTGTCATGAGGACTCGAAGTGAAACCCTGCTGAGTAACAACTGAGCTAAACTTTTCAAACCAAGCTCAAGGAGCCTGCTTAAGGCCATAAAGAGCACGACAAAGGTGACAAACTTGGCTGCCTGAATGTGGATAGCCAGGGGGTGGTTGCATGTACACTTCTTCATGGAGGTCTCCATTAAGGAAAGCATTCTTCACATCCATTTGATAAAGAGGCCAACGGCGAACAGCAGCCACAGCAATGAGACATCTGACAGATGTAAGGCGAGCAACAGGAGCAAATGTTTCCTCATAGTTAATACCATATTCCTGAGTAAAGCCCTTGGCAACTAGGCGAGCCTTGTATCGTTCAACAGATCCATCAGCCTTAGTCTTGATCTTGTAAACCCACCTACAACCTACTATAGACTGACCAGGAGGCAAATCAACTATATCCCAAGTGTTATTCTTATGAAGGGCATCTAGTTCTTCGTTCATAGCTTGCTGCCAAAGAGGGTCATTATGGGCCTCACGATAGGTGTGAGGTTCATAGAGGGTGGCAAGAGCAAAAGAGCAGTGATAATTAGTAAGATAAGGGGGAGGAATGCTTACCCGAGTGGAACGACGAAGTTTAGGACCAACAGGTGACTCAGGAGAGGGTGGTGCCACAGGATTCAAGACAGGCGGGTCATATGCTAGAGACAGAACCGAGATGAGTCGTCTGGAGAGGCAGCCGATGTTGAAGAATCCTCCACAAGTTCAGGATAGAGAGGGAGGAAAAGATCAGTAAAAATGGGAGACTCTGAGGAAGGAGATGCAGGAAACTGCTGAAGACTCGTGAAAGAACGATGTTCCCAAAACTCAACATGACGGGAGACACGAAGGCGATGAGAAATGGGATCATAGCAGCGAAACCCCTTTTGAGACACACCATAACCAAGGAAACAACAGAGACGAGTACGAGGCTGGAGCTTTGTTCGTTCATGAGGAGGAAGAGAGACAAAGCAAGCACAACCAAAAACCCGAAGGGAGGAGTAGTCAGGAGTTTGACCATAAAGAAGCTCAAATGGTGATTTGTTGTGTGTAGTTGGTGAAGGAATATGATTAATGGTGTACACAGCAGTGAGTGCAGCCTCACCCCAAAAGCGCTCAGGAAGAGAGGCAGAAATGAGAAGGGTGCGGACAACATCAAGAATGTAACAATGTTTTCGTTCTGCACGACCATTTTGTTGAGAGGTGTAAGAACAAGACCGCTGAGGAAGAGTACCATGACTATCTAAAAAGGATAAGAAAGATTTATCATTATATTCTTGAGCATTATCTGATCGAAAGACTTTGACGGTGCGATTGAACTGTGTTTCAATCATTTTATGAAATGTTTGGTAAATAGACACAAGTTCAGACCTATGGTGAAGCAGATAAATCCAAGTATATCGAGAAAAATCATCCACAAATATGACAAAATATTTAGATCCCCCCTCAGTAGGAACAGGTGCAGGACCCCAAATATCAGAATGTATAAGATCAAAAGGGGCAGAAGAAAATGAGTCACTTTTATTAAAGGGCAATTTTGTTTGTTTGCCAAAATAACAGGAAGTACAATCAAATTTTCGAAACTGAACTGAACCTAAATGACCTTGAGAAGCTAACAACTGAAGACGAGATAAAGATGGATGACCAAGACGAGCATGCCATAGATCAGGTGAGGAGGTGGTAGTGGTAGCAGTTGCAGAAACAACTTGTGAAGGAATCTTCAAGTCATGAACCTCAAACATGCGACCAACCTTACGGCCTGTCCCAAGCACTTGACCCGTCCGGGGATCCTGCACATCCACACCATGATTAGTAAATAGAAGATCTACGCCTAATTCACAAAGTTGACCAACAGAAAGCAAATTAAGGGATAACTATGGAATATGAAAAGTGTCATTAAGGGATAGACTAGGAGAAGAGATTGTTCCTTTATGACTAACAGGCATAGGAGTTCCATCAGCAGTGTAAATGGTGATTGGATGTTCTAAGGGTGCCTTTTCAGAAAATTGGGATTCATCAGGAGTCATATGGTTACAACATGCAGTATCAAAGAACCAAGGTTGGTTACCTGAGGTGACAGAAAGGGCAGTGGAAATGCGGGATAAAACCTGTTGAACAACTGCCTCAACATCAGCCGTAGTAAGTGAGGAAGTCAAAGATGGACTTGTAGGAACTGATGGATCTGAAGGACATACAACAGCTGCCCGAGGAAGAGAAGCCTTATTATGCTCTTGCACAAATTTCTGCAGTTTGCGACAAACAGAGATGTCATGACCTTTGCTACGGCAAAACTCGCAGCGAGTACCTTTGGAAGACTGAGAGTTGGGACGCCCAGGGTTTATTCGTGGAGGAGCAGTGAATGCAGCAATGGGAGGCTGTGGAGAGGGTGTAGCCAATACATGATCAGATGATGACATGTGATAAGTAGGCCGACGGTTCTCCTCAGAAATGAACTCCTTGACTGCAGCATCAAGAGAAGGAGTAGGAGACCGGCTAAGCAGAGAAGCCCTAGTAGGCTCAAAATCCTCACGTAAACCCATCATGAAGTGCATAAATTTACGACGATCCCGATATTTGACAAAGAGCTCAATGTCCTTAGAACACACCAGTGGAGGATCTACAGCAGAGAGTTGTTCCCACATAGTAGAAGTCTGAGAATAGAAATCAGAAATAGACTGACCTGTCTCTTGACGCATTTGATAGAGCTTTGATTCAATGTGGAACTCCAAGCTTGAATCATTAGTGCAATTATAGCGATCAGCCAAAAATTTCCAAGCAGCCTCAGCAGTCTCAAGACGAGGAAGAAGATTATGAATGGAGGGAATAGAGGTATTGATAAACAAAAACAAGATCTTACTTTGAATACTCTCCCATTCCTCTAGGCGTTCTTCATAATCATCTGTTGTAACAGTAGTATTCGAAGACTCTTCAGCAGTTGTGGCTTTAAACTTAGGGTTTGGTACTGGCTTAGGAATTGAACCAGTCACATATCTCCACAATTTACGACCCTTAAGAAAGACAGTCATATTCTGAGACCACGCATGATAACTAGTAGGATCATCCAACATTATAGTGATAGGACGGATGATATCTCGTTCATTTTGTTGAGCCATAATGAAGAAAATGACCAAAAAATGGGATTTAGAGACCTCAAATGCAGAAACGGAGCTCAAAATCGGAATCTACGCGAAAAACTGAGCAAAACAGGTTCTGTTGAAAAATTTTGACTATGGTCAAAGTCAACGGTCAACGGTCAACGGTCAAAGTCAACAATCAGAGTCAACGGTCAACTAATGATGTGTGCTGACGTGGCAGTGTGACGTCACCTAGGGCTGACGTGGCAGGAAGAGAAGCAGCAGCAGGCGCGTGTGGCGCGTGAGTGAGAGTGGACTGGCGCGTGGGGGGCGCGTGAGGCGCGTGGCAGGTACTGACGGCGCGTGGCAGCGCCTGGCGGCGCGTGGAGCGCGTGCTGGTGAGGTAGAAACTTCAGCCGGCGCGTGGGGGCGCGTGTGATGCAGTTTCTGGCCGTTCTTGGTTGGGTTTTGCTCGGGATTGGCTGTTCTGTCTTTCTATGCCTGTTCTTTTGCAGTTGAATGCACAGAACGTTGATATCCGAGTGTTGCAGTACTGTGGGCGTGACGGCGGTGGCTTGCTTCTGACAGTGACGACTGGATGAAGGCGAGGGCAGCGGAAGAACGCCGGAGATGTCCACAGGAACCAGAAAGTCAGAGGAATGGCTCTGATACCATGTTAACAATATAAAGTGAGAGAGAAAGACTGAATAATCTGTATATTGATGTGCAAATAATAATGTACAATAGAGAGCCTTATATAGGCTAGGTATGTGTGCAGTACAAGCAAAAGGAGTAAACTACAAGTATAGTATATTGGGCTAAGCCCAATGGGCTAAACTAGTCTAAGCTATACACTAACACCCTTCATTGATATAGTGATGGGTTTGTGTGTGTGCGCCTACATTGAGTCAATATTAACATTTTTTGGAATCCTTTGGTCCTTGCTTGATGATTGACTTCTCTTGTAGATATCAATCTTGCACGAAGATGGCTTTCAACCCATTTGGTGTGACATCCTTAGAATAGTAGGCCTCGTCCTCTACCTTTGGTAGATTTTACTGAATTCTTAAACCTATTAATTAGTCCCCTTTATGGCAAACACCTCTCTCTTAGTAGCTTCATAGCTGCCAATTTAGTTTCATGTTACTCTATTTTGGCTTATAGTTGTTCTACTTTTGAACAGTTTTTACTTAAGTTTGACTGTAGTGCCAAATGTCTCTAAAGTTTTATTTACTTAAGAACCAATTAATTGTATGGGCTTAATTACCCTTTCAATATATGCATGACTGCAACTGTAACTTGTATACTGTATCAATCTTTAATTTGATAAAATTTGTGGTTCCAACTTGCTTTCTTTTACACATGCTGTTATATGCAACTCCTAAAATTTGTGAGTGAGTCTGTATGCGAGATAAATAGCACCTTTATAAAATCTGACGAAAATATTTTTATTTCACATTCTAATTTGGTATTCCTCACTTTCTCTAACTTTTTCTACAAATGTTGACTATAGCTAAAGAACTACATGCTACATCATCAGATTGTTTAAGGAAAAAGGGTTGCCAATGCATGAGCTAACTCATTTGCTTTTCTTTTGAGCCAACTGAAATTACAGCAAACAAAAGATCTCTAAGTTATGCAATATTGTTAAACAGGGTGATGCAGACTAAGGACCATCAAGAGCTCCCTTGGTGATTCTCTTAAAGTTCTCATCATAAGCAAACTGTAATGCCCACAAAAAGTATTAATTGACTGTGTTTTTGTGGCATATTTCTTGTCGTAAGTCATTGTGCCAATAGTTCATACGTAATATTTTAGTACTAATTAATTTTGTTTTTGTGGCACATACGTAATATTTAAGTTTGATGTTCAGAACTTTGAAGCTAGCACAAGGCATGAGGTACATTGTTCAAGAGAAGGGAGTAAGGTTGCATGGAAGATCATTGAGGATATATTAGGAAATGGAATCCTAATGTTTAAATTTTTGTTTAATTGATATTTTCCATTTAGTCGCTAAGAATTTTTGAAATGGTAATCCTAATTTGCAATCAAAGAAGAAGAATAAACAAAGAATTGTTTAAATCTTCTTACAAATTCTGTAAAAGTTACACTATCTAAACATTCATAGATATCTTAAAAAATAAATTGGCTAAACATTTTGCTATTTTAAGGTTCATTCTCATACTGTTCAATTTTATCTTAAATTCCTTGTAAAATCGTTACAATTAGAATTCAAATATGATTTAAATTAAAATCTAATTTTGCACAACGTGCCTCATTTAAGCTTTTAAATTTTCGTTCCAAGCGAGTGATTTTCGATACAAAAGAGGAGTCCAATATAAATGAATCATTAAAAAACACAATCATTTATCTAATCATATAATCTTACACTAAGAGTATTTTTTTCCTTTTTTTTTTTTTTTTTTTTTTTTTTTTTTTTTTTTTTTTTTGCCCAGTGACTATTACAATACTAACACAAAAACCGAATGACTATCTCATTCAGTTAAATATTCTTAACTACACAAATTCCAATTTGCCACCTCCTTGGTGTTACTCTTTTATATCTACATGACATGTCTTTTATACGGATGGTAAAGAGCATGTTATTTTAGCTTTACTAGATGTTAGAATAGAAGGAAGCAAAGCTCATACCAATTACTTTTTACAAATTATATAATGTTTTATTTACTTACAATAACTTTAGCAGTACACTATTAGACATTTAGGTGCGTACGTAATTATTATTTAGTGTTAGCTTGATCAACTATCTTTTATATGATTCTCAAAAAAAAAAAAAAAAAAACTATCTTGTATCTAACTTGTGTGCATCTATGAGTAGTCTATGACTTTAGAGACTATTATTCCTTGAGAAAATGCAGGACTCAATAAATTATATAAGATGTATACCATTTTTTTTAAAAATTTTTTTAAGGGTAAATTTCACTAACCTACCTTGTGGTTTGGGCTAATGCCAACTATCTCTCTCTCTCTCTCTCTAACCTGCAAACACAATGCTAATTGCCTTCCTTTTTTCTCAATTAATCTTATCAACAAAACTAATATAAATATTAGTTGGAAGAATATTGTTCAAATTACTTTCTAATTGTAGTTTAATCATGAGCCGAGTGTCCGTTTTATTTTTATTTTTAATTTGGGTGCCAGACTCCTTATTTTAGTCACCCAGTCCTACTAGATGATTATACAAAAAAATTGATATTTTCATGTTATGAAGCAAAAAATCAACATGCACTACTGATAATGGGAACATTCAAATACTTCTTGAATCAAGAAATCATTGAAGGCAAAAAATTGATTGAAGAAGTTGTTTCATGTGGTGATTTGATTGCTACATATATTCATGGAGTCATTTTACTTTTTGAATCAAATCCTAAAGCATAGGTAAGCTTTTGGAAGTGTTGAATGATGAACATAGGAAGCATATACTTCTAAAATGCCGAACACCACTTCGACTACTTGCTATTGGAACTGCCATGCATCAAAGTCCAAACTTTCAAATTTGCCACAAAAGTGGAATGGGACATTGGAATTGTGATGAACCTTAAATCTTATGGTTATGAAGAATTTGTGATTTCGTGCAAGAGATGCTCCATCGACCTTGAAATGTTTAAATTGGTGAATATGTTTTTTTTTTTATTTTTTTTATTTTTTTTATTTTTAATTTTAATTTTAATTTTCTTAAAAGTTTTTCAAACAATAAAATATATAATAATGTCCCTTTATATATTTTAAATAATAAAATGCAATATTCTCTTTTTTTTATTCTTTTTTTTAACTAATGTTGTCCTCCGTATAATAAACTATATATATATATATATATATATATATTAACCAATAGCATCACTTAAATAATAAAATTCAATATTCTCTTCTTCTTTTTTATCTAATGGTATCCTTTGTATGATAATAAAAAAATAAAAAAGACTTGACCAATAACACCACTATGATTGACCATTCCCGTGCGTAAGCACGGGTTACATACTAGTCTATATATATATAAAACCGAAACTTTTGAAGCTACCACAATTTTCCATGTCAGCAATATTTATATAAATAATAATAAATCTTTTTTTTTTCCACCAAATACAAATTACAAACCCAACGTCTCTAAAAATACATCCCGATGTCTCTGGAAACCCAATTACCTGCTATATGTTAAACCTCCCAAAACCCAATTTCCTTCTCTCTCCCACGTCCCACCCATGCCACACCATTAATAGCTCCGCTACTACCATAGCTACCATCACCCATCATAGCCATGACAAGACCTCAGCCCAAGTCACCGAAGCATTGAGCTCCAGCCCCAGTTCACACAAGTGAGGTGCTTTAATCATATTTTAGCTTTCTAATTTCTGCAATTACTATAGGGTTTTGATTTATTTATTGGCGTTTCAATTTCTGTGGTTACTTTGGTTTGGAGTTCCAAATTTTTTTTTTTTCATGACCAAGCTACACTATTAGTGGCTCCACCACTGCCATAGCTGCTCTAATAGCCTTTTGATTTCTGTAGATTAAAACTATTGGGTTTTGATTCAAAAGACCCATTTTGCTATTGAAATTGAATGGTGGTTGTGGCAATTCAAACTGAAAATTTCAATTTTGTGTGTTTGAGTTTTTTTTTTTTTTTTCCTTTTCAATCTTCATTGGGTTTTTTTTTTTCCAAATTTAATTTGTTGAGTTTAAAATTAGGGTTTTTGAAATATCAGGAACACTGTGGTACTCTGATCAACATGCTAAGGCTGGATCAATTAAACTAAATGTAGATGTAGCTCTGTTACTACTATCTGCTTTCACATTGTTTTGCAAATAGCAAGCCACGGTTAGATTTTATTTTCTCTCTTTCCCTTAGATTTTCTTTGTTTGATTTTTTTTCCAATGCATTTGTGATTATTTGTGGCTAATCTAAAGTCTGTTTAGGGTGAATTTGTTTGAGCTTGATGTGGTTTTACATGTTATTGGATTTTAAATTGATGAGAAGCTCCATAAGCTTAGAGTGCTCTTCTTGAAGCACACAAGCATGTTCTTACATAGAGTCCCAAGTAGAGTAGTGATACACTTATGAACTCAGATCAGTTCACTGAGTATGGTCATAAATTAGCAGAACAATGCAACGGAGGTCAAGATTGTGTAATTCTCCGAATTTCCTACTTCTTTCCTCACTTCTTTCCTTCCCAACTTCATGCTTGCTCATCATTAGCTCATTCTTTTTCATATTGCAGCTCATTCTTCAAATATGTGCATAGATGCAATGACTACTTTATCAAAATTTGGAATAATTTAATGCACTAGGGGAGCTTGCATGAAAAGGAACTGCACAAATAATAGTTGTCAGTCACTTTTGAAAACAAACCAATGTTTTAAATATATTTCAAATTTGGAGAGTATACCTCAAATGATTTTCCTAATCTTTCAAACTCAAGCATGCTTAGAGCAACTTCATAACTTTGTGAGACAATAGGTTCAAGGTGCTATACTTTGGTCATCTACAAATGTGCAAAACACAAGAACTTAATTAAATGACCCAAAAGTGACACTAATACTATATCACACTCACAAACTATATTATCCAAATAATTGGTCCAATAGTGGGCCACTAAACGTTTCCTGGCCCAGCTATACCTGCTGCCTCAGCAATAACAATCTATAGATTGAATCTAGAGTCCCACTAGGAACTATGTAAAATGGATGAGTCATTACGTGTGAGTCTTGGTGCTAGACCCAAAGAAATTGTAACTAATGGTGAATCTTGCAGTGCTTAATTTGTTTTTGCTTTAGTCATTACGTAGATGGGGTTGAAATGACATTTTGAAATTTCCTAATGAGTCAAATTCAATTCTTCAATCAAATTATTTGGGGAAAATTTTGAATATACCTAATCTATAAGGAATAAAAGTTTAGATTATCATTACTTTTTTGGCATCTTGATCTTTTTAATAATGAGAACAATGCTGCCAATGCAGTAGCTGTTCTTGTGGCACGGTTGGCCCCAAAATCCAAATTCTGCTTTGGAGATGTAATGGTACTTTTATTTACACTGTTGATGGTTATATAGTTTGTTTTTGGTGGTGAAAGTTCTATATTTAATTCAATTCCAAAATTTTAGGCATGGTTAGTTTTACTTTATGATTTTTTATTTTTAGTACTTAGGTTGAATGCCATATAATTTGTTGTTTTGAACATCACATAGGTAATAAAGGAAAAGTAAATATTGAGGCTTTGTTACATGCTTGTAGCATTTGCATGCATATTTTGCAATGGGATTTCTGAGTCTTAGATCCAAATTTGATATTGGTAAAATCTTAGAATCATATTATATAGTTTGAATATATATACATGTATGGGTGCGTGTGTGTGTCTTAGACCAAATTTGCATGCATACTTTGGAGATGGATGTTTGTGTCTTAGATCCTAACTTGATATAGCTAAGATCTTAAAAGTATATCATTTAGTATGAATATTTATGTACGTATTTATGTGTATGTATGTGTGAGTCTTGGTGCTAGACCCAAAGAAAGTGTATGTAGGAATTTCCATCTTGGGTAGAGGATCAATTGGAGTTTTTGATTTGGATGATGAGCAATCAAAGTGGAAAGTGAATGGTTCAAATAGAAGCAGCAAAATCCCAGGGGAGGATTCAGAGGGAAATTACCTCAGCAAGTTGCAATATGCTACCCGAGGATTCAGATGTGAGAAAGTTTCAAGTTATCTACCCAACAAATGATTTTTTTTTTTTCCCTAATTATTTGTTTTGTGTTATTTTACAAGGTGAACATGTATTATCAGCTTATGTTCAAAATGTAATATCAGCTTTCTAATTATTTGTTCATGAGTAAGTTACAAACACAAATGTTCTAACTTTGTATTAGCTTGAACCACATAACATTTCTAAGTGTTTCAACTAGCAACTTTATGGATGCAATTGTACTACCACAAAAAAAAAGAAAAAAAGAAGCCCTTAATGGACACAAAAACATGTTCTCTAAGCTTGAACTCACATGATTCATAAAAAAAACTACTCAAATAAATCATTAACCCGTGCATTGCACGGGTTGGCGACTAGTTAGAATAAAAAATTAAACCCCAGCCATTCAGGCGAAAAAAAATCTCCTTTTTCTTGACATCCAAATAAAAGCCAAGGACCCAAAACAGACCATTTGATTTTAATTTATTCTTTTTCAAAGCAAGGTACAGTACCTAACAGTAAAACACACTATTATATACTAGTATAATTCAATCTTTACGAAAAAAATAAACAAATAAATAACCAAAATAGATGCTTTGCTAATTTTGAGTTCATTAAAAAAAAAAAAAAAAAAAAAAAATCTTTGCCGTCTAAAGTTTAAACACTGAGAATATAAAAAGGGTAAACACTTTTTCAGTCTTCCATGAGAAAGGATTTTTGTCATCATGAAAGTCAACATAGCAGATTTGGAATCGAGGGAGCACTTCATGCTGAGGCGGTTGAGGACAAGGTGGATCTCGTCGAGGGAGATGAGGCCATTCTAAACTGGGTGCATGGTAGAGCTAGAAGGCGTTGAGGTGCTTGAAGGCTCCATCGTCTCTGGAGCTAGCATTTTAGGATGCAATTCAACTTCTCCCTGGTGACAATGATCATTTTGACACGGTACTAAAAGATTATAGACTAAATTGATACATTTGAAACGTTTGAAACCAAATTGACATATGGAGAAAAGGTTATGGACCAAATATTTAATTTACCATTTATAATTACTTGAAATGAATTGTAATTCAACCTTGAATTTGGGCTAGAAGTTAGAAGTTAAAAATTAATGAATATTTTTTTTCAGTTCAAAATTAATTTATTTCTCCCCACTGAAGCAGTTTTGCATTAGAGATTGTCATCAGAAGCAGATAGTTGCACATTCTGCACATGCCCAAAGTCAAAAGGAAGTGACTCTCCATATTATTGATTTAACTATACCCCATATTATAGAGGTTGAGGTTGATGATATTTTTCGTTTCTTTTTCTTTTTGATAAAACAGAAAGATTTTATTGAAACAAAGCAGCAAAAAACCAAAAAAAGGCTAGCTCAGCCTTTCTTTTTTAATTACATCAGCAAAACAATGAGGACAGCTACCCCAATCAAAAGAACCAAAAAAATTACAAGCAAGAGACCACTTAGCTAGGAAATGAGCTGCCATATTAGCTAGCCTAGGAACCCAAAGGACAGACACATTAGAATAAGAAACAAGAAGAGACTTCAAGTCCGCTAAGATAGGAGCAATTCTCCAAAGGATATTTTTCGTTTCTTTTACCTTGAATTGTTGTGTTGATTTCGATTGTTCGCTGGGATGACAATTGTGTAGCCCACAATCTGGGCTATTGGGCCTTTTGTTGTAATAGAAACGGACTCATCTCATTCCCATCTCATTTCTAATCTCAAAATATATTTGTGGAACCCAAGCATTAGAAAGCTAAAGATGGTTGCTGCTCCTTGTTTCCTTCAATACTTGTCGATTGCTAAATTTGCTATTGGATTTGCTTCAAAATAATGACTTCAAGATTCTCAAACTCGTGCCTTTTTTTTGGAGGGCCCGTTGAGGTCGAGGTTTACACATTGACAATGAATTTGTGGAGAGAGATTGAAATATTAGTAGATTAATTAAATGAGTCATCTATTATTGATATTCGTCTATCACCTTGTTTATTTTTTAGTGGAGCTATGCACTCTATAGCAACTTATGAGGGGAACTACAAATTCATTTTGTCCTTCAATGTCGATGACGAGAGATTTCATGGTTTAATGCTGCCACAAAATTATTTACTCAATTATTTTGTTTCTAAATTTCTTGCAATGTTCAAGGAATCGTTGGCTTTGATTACTTTCTCTTATTCTATGCTTGACAAGAGTGGAATGTGCCACATAATGAAGGAGTATGGTGTGTGTCTTGGACTCAAACAAGTGTACCAATGGGAAAAAAAATGCTAGGTTCATTGGCTACCCAGTTAATGGTGAACTTATTAAGAAGAGTAGCGATATTGGTGTCCGAATTGGCTCACTTGACCATCAAAGTTTAAAAAGGGAAATTCTTACAATTCCACTAATTAGAGATATGGTTTACACAGCTAATTTTGTATTGAGTTTAGTTTTAATTGATGGGTAGACATCTAAAATCGTAGGTTGGAGTTTCTAGTAGGCAGTCATCCCTTTTAAATTCACATTTATTTTGGTATTTGTGTAAATTGATAAGTTTATTATCCGCTGTTTTCTTTTCATTTGTAATACTTTTGAAAGCATTGCTTTTGATGTAAAAAACTAATTTTATTAAACAAAAAAGTTCCCTTTGGGGACTATGGCTTTTATTTGTTAAAAAAAAAAAAAAGTGAAAATGTTGTGAATATTCTAAAAACAAGGCATGTTATGGTTTTAACATGCATGCTTAGTGGCCTAGGTCCAATTTTGCCAAGTCTACGCTATTTCACCCATATTGCCTTTAGTCCTTCACGCACATAATAAGTATTCTTTTTTCTTTTTTGGAGGGATCAAGTGGTTTTTTCAAGACAAAAGTGATGCATAACTCATTCGAGCCTATTAATAATAAGTGTTATGTTAATGGGTGCCCTTACGGTAATTATTAATAAACATTATTAGGAAAGTTTTAACATTACTTTCATGAAAAATATAAAAAGCTACAAAAAACAAAAAAATATTTAATTGCTTTATCATTTTCCTATAAAATATTTCTAAAAATAGTTTCTAAATCAATGCCTTAAAGTATTTGTTAACGTTTCCCTGATAATAAACCAGCCACATGCATATAGAATCACGATCAACCCCAAAATCAAACATGTTATATTTACAATTTCAAGTGTTATCACCATAGACTTCTTCAAAATTAGAACAAATGTCCATATCTCCAAGGTCTCAAAAAAATTAAAATATACATTGTTCATATTAATAAGCATCAGTCATTACTCTCGGTATATCAAGGTTTGTGTAATCACTATTGTTTCGACCATAATGGCATGGAATAGGTTGGGAGGCTTCTTGGCTCGTTAAATTAATTTCGTAGAGATTACATCAATTTTTCTAATAATTTGACGAATACACAATTTGACCGTTACATAAATTGATTACATCAATATTCATCACCTAATATGGAATACTTCAAATTGAGATACATTTACAGCGAAGATCCTTCATAGGTAAAAAAACAAATGGTAGTACATTTGAATATAAACACTTGCAAGAGGCCAATCTTTGGGTTGTATTTTTTTTATTTAGGCAGTGGATTTAGAAATATACTCTCAAAGCTTCTATAACTTTCTCGGGCCTGTCAAAATAAGATAAGTTTCAAGATTTTGTTAAAAAGGATGAACTTGTAATGCTCACTAATTTATAACTAAAATCCTTACCAGTCCTCTTGTGGCATATGACCAGCACCTTCTATTAACTTAAGCTTAATGGCAGTTGGATTTCCTTCCTCAAACTCTTCTGCAATAGATTGAGGCAGATACTTGTCCGATATTCCCCAAACTAGCAGTATCGGTTTATCCCATCTATAAGTCCAGAATCCATTAATTCACAATTAGTCAGCAGAAAGTTGAACACCATATTAGTAACACAAACAGAGCTAGTAAAATACACAACTAAATTTATTTGAACTAAGGAAATATGACCATTGTCAACTTCATAAGACCATCCACAATTGCTATTGAATATAGCCATGGGTGTGATAAGGTAACTACAACATTGCATATGCATCTACCATAATTGTTCTTGGCTTCAGTTTGCATAGTTGACACTACTGCTTTGAAGTCAAACCCCAATTTTATTTTAGTCAAGCTTGCAAAGGTAGGAAGCATAACTTAAGATGCCTACTAGACTAAATAACTTAAGTTTCAGACGCATCACAACTCATCTTCAAATGAAAATTTAAAAAGATTTTGCATCGTGCAGGGGACAGAAAATGTGGAAATTTTCTACCATTAAGTCACCCATAAAAAGTTACAGAATTGTCTATCATTGAATAGGAAAGGACATATTGAATCTCTTGTGCATACATGAATCAAGAACTAGAATGCAAGACTCATGAACATCACTTTGACCAAAAGGCAGGCACTTAAGCTTGGAGCTGAAGTGGTTTGCTCATAGAACAATGTCTACTTGTTTGATGTTGATATCAAGTATTTGGTTATAAAGGAAAAAAAAGGGCATTTAAGCACAAGGGGAGATTATTAATATGTGGTTCTAAATACTAAAACGGCCTGAAGTCATTTAAGCGCAGGGTAAAAATCAGCATCCTCTACTAGCTTCTTTGAGTTCTTTTTGGTTCTACTGATGCTCTAAAATTCAGAATTTGATTCTATTTTTTACTTTCCTTTTATGTATCATCTTTATTTTATGGTGATCCCTTTTCTATACTTCTTTGAGTACTTGTCTTGTGCCTCTTTTGTACTTGCAGGAACCTGGAAAAAGATAAAATAGAAAAAGATGCTATCTCCTTTTCGCAACCAGCTGAATGTTAAATGATGACAACTCTGGGCATTTAGAAATCAAGTGTTGGGCATGTAGTTTTCTATCATATGAGATACATAAAAGAATAACTAAAAGCTAAACCAGCAGCTTAGTACTTATTAGACCATTTAATTGCAGAGATTGATTGCTCTTCTCTAGTTCAACAACATTTCATTTAATTCAGGTTTCAGTATTACATCATATCATATTAATTAAAATTTAATTGGGTTAAGCATTAGAATGCAATCATTGGCTCAAGAAAAAAGGTTAAAATATGGATCTAAAATATTGTAGGAAAAAGAAGAAAAATAAAGAGAGAGTTTCTAGTTCTTTTGTCTAAAAGAGTATTGAACTAGAAATTACATTTCAGAACATGCATCACTTTCTTTTACCTTAAAGCATAAGAACTTGTGCCATAAACATATAAAGATGAACCAACGCATAAAAATGTTCACATCCCACAGAGAGAAAAAGAAAAAAATTATACCTTCCAGATGCAAAGCCTTCTGCTATTTGGCTTAAGATATCTCTAAAATTAACCTTTCTTGCAGCTTCAAGCAGAGCTGAAACACCAACATAGAAAACTTGAATAACACTGGCAAAGAAAACTTAAATAACTACAATATTCAGGGGTCAAATATTTTCAAAAGCATAAGTGGACCACTCACCAAACCCAGGTCCACCACTTGACAAATATGGTAACCGATACACATCAGCCTTTTCCAGCTTCAAGACATAACTGCCAAAAGCATAGATTCTTTTGTAAGAGCAATAAACGCACAAGTATCAGTTCTTATTCTATAACATAAATGTTACATGCTAAGGATGTAACTTAAGGGATGACTAATAGCTTCTTAAGAATAACGTTGGTATTTTATTTTGATAGCATATTAGGAAACAAATTAACTGTAATTTCATATAATACTTTCACTACTTATATAAACAATGCCTGGTATGCAATTTCTACCGCAGCTTGCACACATATGCAAATAGCTTCACTTGAAGATTATTACTGTTTCTTAAAAAATTTAACAGGATACCTAATACCTAGAATCAGGTGCTTTTGAGTGTGTGTTTAGGTGCTTATAATAATAAATGGAAAATTTACCATTGATACTAATAGTTTTCTATATCAGGATGCTAGCGACAACAGATTTGTCCATAATCAGTTTTAGCTTTCAGAGATGAGATTGTAGGTATCTAACTAAAGCTATTAATCCAGTGGGCCAGGATCATATTACCTGTGAAGTAGGCACAGGTATCAATGTCTAAGCCCAAAGTAAATGTCAAATGTGCTCAAACAATAAATCTAACAAGACCTGTATCCTGTAAAAATCAGGACTGTAACGTCCTTAACATTACACATTAGTTAGATCTTCTCTCTCTCTCTCTCTCTCTCTCTCTCTCTCATTGTTTTAGGTAGCAAGTTCAATGGTAAGTGATGTCTCCAAATCAGCATTCCTGTTTCTCTGGTTAATTGATTAGTAGCAGTGAGCTTTTCTTTGATATCAGAAAAGGACCACTCACTAAATTTTGAGGCTTAATTTTTGTCTGTTTCAAACATTCAACATGGGATTTACTATTATTGTTACTATGAAATCTACAGTTCTCCAAATGAAAAAGGAGGTATTCTTACTCACTTAGTGGAATAGTAGGCAGGATACACATGAATCACTACAATTTGCACTATGAGAAAAGTTCATTTCAATAGCATGCCGGCATATTCTTCTGTTCTTCGAATCTGGAAACCCTAAGAGCTTGTGAAAGCATATGACTTTTGACAAACATTATATTTACATGTTCCATTTGAAATTGTATACACACTTCTTTCCTAATTTCATTTTGGGATAATAAACAAACCTTGGGGAATTCAATGCATGATATTACCATTTATCAACATATGCTCCTTTTCTTCTGGACTCTAGAAGCATTATACAAAAGTAAGTGAAATGCTTAGGAAGTTTCGCGTCCCAGAACATTAATAAAATTAAATTTGTACCAAACCACTAGTTAAGCCGTGAAACCTGTGAACCAAAGCATTATCTGGAATGATTTGGTGTAAAATGCTGGATATGCAATAACCCATTATCAAACCGTGTAAACCGATAGATTGCACAGGTTAATCTTTTTAACCTGTGGAAAAAAGAAAAAAAAAATACCATGTGTATCTGTGAAAAAACTTAAAAAGACAATAAAGTCACTGGACTTTGAAGTCGTGAGTTGTATTTGGAGATTTGAATAATTTTGTTAAGCTCTAGGGTTTAATGATTAAGCTAAAAATTTATTTTGAATTTTAATGAGATATGTTGTTTCAAGACTTTTGGACTATATAACTTGGTTATTAGATGATTTATGTGAATGTCATGTTTATATTTTTATACTCTCTAACTTTATGTCATATGATGTAATTTTTTTATTGTTATAATTTATAAATTTACCTAAATAGAGTATTTTTATTTCATTTTAGTTGCTTTAAAAATTATAAAATATATATTTAATTAATTAATTAATCTACAAATTTAACCAATGAACCAATTTTTCGGCCGAGTTAACCTCCAGTATGGTTTTGATAACTATTCTTTTTAACTACTAAAAAAACCGTGAGTGATGTGATACACTGTTCCTGATGGGTACTCTCATTTTTTCTAATACATGCAGGTCTGTTTCAGTCTTAAATACAGAAGGAAGCAATACACAAAATTAAACAAGGGTGGACTAGATTCCGGACTAGGTAGTCCAGCTCAAACACACTGCGCAGAAGTTCATATATGAAATTAAAAAATAGATCAACTAAAAAAATTTACTGAAGCTCTAATATAAAACCCCTAGCATATATGAAACAGAAGATATTACTGACAGGAATCAGAAGTTAAGTAGTATCTCAAAGAACTAGATACACTTTGGATACGTACGGGCTACCTGCTTCAATAAAGCGCTCAGCCATAATAGCATTCTGGCATGTAAATTCACCATAAAGAGGGATTCTAGAAAGAAAAAAAAGGAAGTGGGAATGAGAACATGTAATTAAGAAAAAAAAATTAAGAAACTGTAATTTTATTGATAAGTTACAATGGATGAAAAAAAGGAGTAGGAGCAGAGCTTCAGTCTAATGCTCATTGTTACATAACAGGAAAAAAAACTGTCATATCAACACCAAAAATGGTCTATAGTCAACCACGTCATATATAAATCAATACTCCCAAGACATTTTAAGGCACATGACTTATAAACTACCTTTATAGTATTTGCCAATACAACACAATTATCGCAGCAAAAGTTTGAAGAATAAACATTAATTTATGAAATAACTTTTTCCTTTTTGAAAAAATTCCAGGCATGACATATATAATTATTATACGTTAGTACAACCACACGCTAGGATTCTATATTAAGGGAACATGAACATGAAGAGTACCAAAAAAAAAAAAACGATAAACATAGAGCTGAAGGACAAGAAAGAAACTTAGGTGGCTGATGTAACAATGGAATTATAGAAAAAGAATAGAAAGGATGCAATTTTTAATGCTTGACATTTGAGACATATTAGCAGTCCAGGTGACCTAATTACTTCATTAGGGCGCTAAGTAATACTACCTTTATGCAGAACATGGTCCCAATTGTCATGCAATAATTTCACCAGGCCAAAGTTTTAAGGACAAATTGATTAAACCAAAAGGTCTAGAACAGATTATATATATTGTCATGGTAATTTTCCTATTTACATTAGCAGTAAAGAGCTTAAGCCTGCACTTTTTCATTACCGTGAAGGTAGCCATAATGAAGAGCGAAGCACATATAAGCAGCAAGACTATGAATCAAATATAAGAAATTCACATAGCTAATTCTGTCAGCAAGATGATGAGTGAAATATAAGTATCCCACTGATGGTTAATATAAGAACTGAACCTTAGCTTTTGAAACAGTCCAGGGATAGGAGATGAAACTGTCAACGGACTGTTTAAAATTGCGAGCTTCAAAATCTTGCTAGGGTTCTTCAAGGCCCATGTTAATCCAAATGAACCTACAAGAAACCCCTTCATGGAGAATGTGAGAGAACACATTAGATGAAAAATTTAATTGCAAAGGAAATCATAAGATCATTGTAGTCATGACTTAACTAGATGTTTACTAAGTCTTCCCCAGCGGCATATTCCTCTGAAAATTTAGGATACCTTTGTATGTTCTATAACATAAATAATATAATGTTTACAGTTCATCATAAATACCATTCCTATGGATTTTCCTTTGCAAGATTTTTCAAACCTGAACAACGAGGAAAAAAGGAGATTTGACTCCCAGCACATCAAGTAATTTATCAAATTCCTCATGGAACTCCTTTTCTGTAACAGTGGAAATGTAAAACATTTAGAATCAAGACCATTATAGAGCAAGACAAATATTATATGGTAATGATCTTATTAATGAAATATAGAAACCTGTGTAATCAAAACCATATCCTGGCTGTGGCTTGTCACTAAAACCAAATCCTATCCAATCAGGCGCAAAACAGTGGAACCCATAATCTGACATCTAGACAAGATGATAGCAAAGTTAAACATCATTTAGCATGAAGTTCACTTGAGGGCAGCTAAGAGTGGAAAAAAAATCACAATAAATGGATGGACAAACTGAAAGGATAGGAAAATGGCATATTCAAGATGTGGTTAATAGCAACATCTTATAGAAACATCTGAAGGCATGTAGATGTTCTAAAGACAAAAGTGTAGATAACCTTAAGGTCCTTAACTATATTTGCTTGAGCTGCTATTACAATACAACTAAGAAAAGTAAACCAGGAAAAATAAATTTGGTGGAGCCTGCCTTGCTGGTTTACTGGCAATAGTTTACCAGCTTTTGAGTAGTCAGCAAGCCATGTTCTAGATCATAAGTTTGTGTCAGACTTTAATATTCTTTCTTAAACCAGAATATAAGAATTTATATGTTTATGGAAGAACTGTATGTGGAAACTTATAGTAAATAATTTATAAAAAAGAGGTATACTGTAAGATCTAAAAGAAAATTCAGCCTTACAACCTCAGACATAACAACTCGATAGCTGTAAGATTGTGTTGGAGCCCCGTGAAGGAAAACAATTGTTCCACGTCGGCTCTCAGCAGAACCTGCAAGGATGGAATCAACTTTTCATAAATCCAAGTTGATAAATAAAAGAAACTAATGTTGCTGCAGAGAAATTTACCAGTTTCTCTTACAAACCATATAAACTCTCCAGATTTGATGTATGAGCCATATTCCTTTCCCTTGTCTTCTATCCTCTAGAATTGGAAAACAAGAAAGTTGTATGATACCGATGGATATGACATGTATTCAAAACCTTTCAACAAATCACAAACCAGATAGCATTAAAAGTTTGCCAAAGGCACCAAAATGGAAAAAGAAAATAAGAACTTAATTCAATTGATTGATGCCCTAACTAAATACAATATCCATCCACCACATTTATGGTGCTTCATTGAGATTGTCAATGAAAAAGAAAATTGTATGCAAGTAGCAAACCAATGAATGCAAGTTAGACCAACTTCCAAACCTTAATCAACGTAATTGAGTTAGAGATCAATCAGAAAATTTCATCCATATCAAATAAGGCTAAAACTTATTACACAAGTGTGTATGCACACGTAACTAAAAACATGGGTTTAACCCACGATTTCAAACATGAAATCATGGGTTTTAGTTATAAAACACGTGTATCCACACACGTGTGTAACCAACGGTGCTCATCAAATAAATAGCTCAAACAGGAAGTTACATGAAGTGTTACACATATGGGGCCTTTTCAATCAAACAAAGTACATAGTAGGGGCTTCATAGCTACTTCATCTAAAGGAATTCGAATATCTAAGCTTTTATTAAGGGCAGTCTTGCTACATATTTAGTTGCTGCCCCTTACTTGCACATCCACAATTACTACCACAAGAAAGTCACCCGTATCTCTAAGGGTGGTTTTGGCCATACCATCATTTACAAGAAAAGGCTGATTGAATTAAGTCATTCTTTCACGGGGCAGCCAAATCTTTGGGACTATTGATTAGACAGTTACAGCATTTAACAACATTTGGTAGAATAAAATGAGTAACCCATATGAAGATTGAGAGATAGTTAATTACTATAACTAGTTTTGCCCAAATATTGGTAATATTGATTGAATTTTTAAGGAACTGAAGAATTGGATCTCAGAATTTGGTGAATTAGAAAACAATAAGTTCCTGGAAGAAAGCAAAAAATGACAATAACACTTAATTTTAACCACACAATCATCAAGGATAATACCAATAAGCAAGAATCTGAACAATATCAATTGAGAGGTTGAGTTTAAGTACAAAATTTTATGAATTTAAAAATAAACATCCTCTCAAAATTCCAAGAAAATAAATAGCATAATAGAATAAAAATCTCTAAATCCTAATTAAAGTCTACAAAGTCCTTAATTTTAAGAATTTGCTAACTGATAAAAAGAATAAATATGAGTACCCAACCCAACAACATGAACTGAACAAACATACCCTCTGATAAAAAGTAAAAATTCCCATGAATATAAATGATTGAAACTATATATTAATAAGCGATAACAGTGTTTGAGAGATACCCAGTTGAAAAAAAATGGTGAGTGAGAGTAAGAACACCTACATAAAGCATTTCTCCGACATTGCCATCTTCAGCAGGGCTCTCTGGGAGCTGAATGGCTTCGCGGCTTGATGGGTTATCGGTGACAAAGGCAAAGGGACTGAAACCAGAAGTAGTGTCTTCGTCTTTGTCTTTGGGCTGTTTTTGGTCAGCAGCATTGGCTCTGATACTGGTTGTTCTTGTTGTTGTAGTGGTTGTTGTTGCTGCTCTACTTGTTTTAGTGGTGAACCACTTTGTTCTGTTGAAGTTGGTCTTGGTGGTGTGAGGGAGTGAGAGGTTGAGAGATGGAGAGAATAGAGCCCAAGCCATTATGGGTGTCTCTAAGGTGGAGAGAGAGAGAGAGAGAGCTCTTGAAAGTTAACGTATGTAACATGAGCCACTTGCTTCTCACTTTCCATATTCTCGTGGATGAGGAAACGTTGGCTAGACAAGGCTTGTATTTTGAACGTACACGTGGTCGTGGATGAGGACTATTGATAAGGCCACAACTTTTTTCTGAGAGAATGTGCAGAACAGATGTATTCAGATATTCAAAATCATAAGTTAGATCCGGTTTGAAAGAATTTTGAAAAGTAGCATCTCAAGTTTTAAAAACTCGAGATTCAAGTTAAAAACCGAGTTTTTGATGTTGTTCTGAGCTGCTGTGGTGGCAAAATGTGCCACGCAGATCTCGAGTCTTTAAGACTCGAGATCTGTTTAATTGAATCTCGAGTCTCAAAGACTCGAGATTCAATTACACCAATCATATTTTAATTGAATCTCGAGTCTCAAAGACTCGAGATTCAATTAGACGAAATCACCTTATTATTTCAGGTAACTCTCACCGTAGCAGTTCATTATTTTAAGTCACTATCTCAGCTTAGTAACCCTCTCACCCAAAAACAGAGCATCCTCAACTCTCACCCATACACTATCCTCACTAACTCTCACACCTCTCACTCTCACTCATCACATTGCCTCTCTCACTGCTTTTCCCTCTCAACAATTTCATATTTCAGGTAAGGGTTTTTTGATTTGATTGTTATTGTAGTTGGGTATTAGTTGTGTATGGGTTTTGCCACTAAGAGAACTTTCCAATGGTTGTTAGTGTCTTTAAATCTTTTTATTGACTTCTTATCACAATTCATGTTCCCATTCTCTGCTGCCAAATGCTGTGTTAATTTATTTGTTTTGAGTTTTGTTATCTGATTTATTTTGAGCTGTAACAAAATTTATTTATTTGTAAGGATTTTGGGCTTTTGAGTTACCAACATATGTAAGATATATAAGCTCATATTACACCTGAATTGTGTAACTTTTTTCAATGTTGCACTATTAAATTAATAACTTTCATTGGATTTCCATGCTTGCAAAATTCGCAGATGAGTAGATATATATGTAAATTTCAAGGGTGTTTTTTATTTATTTATTTTTTTCTTGTGCTTTAAAAATGTTTGGAAAAATATGAGTTTATGGATTGGAATTAAATAATGGTTGAGTAAAAGTGTTTGATTAAATTGAGAAAACTTTCCAATGGTTCTCAGTGTCTTTCGGTCCATGGGTATTAGTTGTAGTTTTCTACGAGATGGTTCTTTGTATTTGATTAATGGGTTAAACATGCTGCTAGCCTTAGCGTATTGGAAATTCCTCTTAAGATCAACTTTTAACCTGCTTTCAAGCATGTAAGAAGTAAATATTTGTCCAATAGCAAGGTTAGAAATTTAAGGTAATCAAGGTTTTGGTATCTTCCGCTTTGTTCAATAATAAGCTCTCTCTACTTCTTTTGGATAAAAGGTTAGAAAATATGCTATCTACTTCTAGTACAGGTTAATATAGATGTGTATGTGTGAAAAAAATATTATGGACTTTAGTCTTGTAACGACTTTTCATGGAATCATTACCAAAGTGGTCTGTACAGAATAGCAGAGGTTCTCTTATTCATTTTTGAAGGGGCTTTTGTTGAGAACAGTCACAATCTTGATGCAGATTTAATTTGTAATGAGTGTGTATCGTGTGTTCATTAGGCTAAAAGGTCCACTCTGATGTGGTTATTAAAGGTAGTCTTGGAATCTAAAAAAATGGTTGACTGGTGCAATCATTTGATACTAATGTCTTAAGTATGAAATATGTTGGAAATACTGAAAAGGTCTCGATTCTTTTTTGTTGGGGGGGGGGGGGGGGAGGGGTTTGTATGTGTTACCCAAAAATGTGGCTGTGTTTGTGTTACAAAATTATATGATATATCTTTTGCAACTATTTAGTCCCCCATTATCTTTTGCAATTTTGTATGTGGTACAAAAAATCACCTTTCCAATTATCTTTTGCTTTACATGTGTTTGCCTCTCATACAATCCTGCTTTAATTAGCCTCTTGTATATAGGAAGGACATATGGATTTGTATATGTCCAATTGTTAAATATAGTCGTACTACAGCCTCTTTTTATTAGAAAGTTAAAGACCTGCTTCAAGTTTCTTTTAGACAACATCTTTCTTGAAAATGTTTGTTAACTAACATAGTAACTTGACTTTAACAGGTTCACAATGCCTGAAATTGATATTATCATATACCACGGTGGTCCGTTGAAGAATGCCAATGCGAACAAGGGATTGCCATTTGAAGGGCCGGGTATAAAGACCTATTATACCCAAATTGATCGTAGGTTGAAGACCTTTGACGAATTGAAGATGATGGTTATGGAAGAGTTGTGTGAGAACCCTGCTGTGCACAACATACACATTACTTATCGTATGCCAAATGAAATCCTGAAGCACCGGATTAATTACAAGTATATGGCGATAGAAACAGACAAACATGTGAAGATCATGTTTGACAAGTTGGAGAGAATACCTGAAGTAATTAACATTGAGTTGTACATACAGTTGGAGACACGTGGAGAAGTTGGTATCGAGGAAATCCAACAAACACAAACAAGTTTGCAAGTTACAGTTCCGGATGCTCAATATGAGTATTTTACACAAGTAGAGCATGCTGATGTTCATGCCGATGAAGATGTTCATGCCGATGATGATGATGATGAGGATGAGGATGAGGATGATGATGATTATGAGGATGAGGATGAGGATGAGGATGATGATGATGATGACGACGATGTTGATGACAATATTGCCATTAACAGTGAAGATTTTGGTGATAGAGATGAGATTGAAGACAGGATTGAACAAGGGGACTTTAGGGACTTTGAGAGGGATATTGATGACGATGAGACATTGGACGGTTGTCAACCTGATGCAGATAATGTTCTTAGTGTCCAAAACATTACAGACACAATCTCTGCGTACTCACCACCTGCCTTGTCATTTTCCGAAAATACTTGGGAAAATATGATTGATCCTTCACATATTGAGACACCATTTGTGTCTACTTGGAGAGAGGGGATGAATTTATACAAAGGCCTGACTTTTGCCAATAAAGTGGAGGTGCAACGCATATTAACAAAGTGTGCCCTCAAGGAAAACAAACATTTTATGATTAGTAGGTCAAGCACGACAAAACTTTGTGCGAAATGCGTGGATGAATCATGCACGTGGTATGTCTGTGTAGTCATGAAACCCAAGTTGCACAAACTATGGATGATCACCGTGTACAAGGGTCCTCACACGTGTATACGGACTGGGGTGCGAAATGATGGTAGAATGATGAGTTGTAAATTTGTTGCAGATGACATCCTTCAGAAGTTATGTGAGGATCACACTACCCCAATTAAGCATCTTCGATCTATGATAGAGTCGAAATATGAGGGACAAAAGCCATCTTACTACAAGGTATGGGATGCGAAACAAAAAGCGATTGGGAAGATGTTTGGGAATTGGGAAGAGTCTTACCAGAGGTTGCAAAAGTTGCTAATGGCATATATTGATCAGGATCCGACTACCCAGGTGTTCTATCGTACCACATCCACCGATGAAGATGACACAGTATTTTTGAATTATATGTTTTGGTCTTTCGGTCCAAGCATTGATGGATTCAAATATTGCAAGCCGGTTATCAGTATTGATGGGACCCATCTGTATGGTAAATATCAGGGAAAGTTGTTGGTTGCAATGGCAACCGACGCTAACAATAAGGTATTCCCTCTTGCCTTTGCTATTGTGGATTCTGAGTCAGGGTCTAGTTGGAGATGGTTTTTACAATGCCTCCGTGATGCGATTGGCCACGTGATACCTAACGAAGGCATTTGCATAATTTCTAACTGACATCTCGGTATCAAAAACGCCATTGCAAACTGGTCTAGAAGGGATGATGGAAGACCACTGGTATTTCATAGATATTGCCTTCGACATGTTGCTAGCAACTTCAACACACATTTTCAGAACTCAACTCTAAAGTCAGCGGCATTGAGGGCGGGATATACTAGTCAGGTAGTGAAATTTTATACCATAATGGAGACCATTAAGGAGGTGGAAATTGAGGCCATTAGAAATAAGAAGAAGTTGACGGGGAAGGATGGCAAGGAAAAGAATCAAGATTATCTTCCATACACATACCTAATGGGCGAGTCTGTGGATATGTGGACCCAGTCACATGATGGTGGGAGACGTTTTGGGGCAATGACAACCAATATATCAGAGTGCTTCAATGGTGTACTGAAAGGTGCACGGGACCTTCCTATTGCCGCGTTGGTTGAGTTCACCTAGAACAAACTTGTTCAATATTTCCACGACCGTAACAAAGAATACCATTATCAATTGTCAAAGGGTAAGAAATGGAGTCAATATGCCTTATCCACGTGGGATGGAAATAAGTGTAAATCTGAGAAACACTATCTCAAGCCATTTAGCAATGAAGAGCTGATATTTCAAGTAGTTACCCAACTCAACACGTGTAGCGCAGGAGGGGGAAACCACAGTTATGAAGTTCGGTTACAAGAAAGAACATGCAGTTGCGGGAAATGGCAAAACATAGGGATCCTGTGTTCACATGCAATTAGAGTATGTGACTATTTACATATTGATTCGACCACATATATTCACCCATGTTATGGTTTGAACAATGCCCTTAAAACTTATGAGCATGCATTTGTGGTTCCTAAGTCGCAGTCATTGTGGAGGGATCCCATAGGGCCAAAGTGGTTGCCTAATCCAGCATTGTTGCTGGCCAAAGGTCGACCAGTGTAGTCGAGAATAAGGAATGAGATGGATGGAGTGAGGAATAAGGATCGAGAACCAAGATGGCGGAGGGAGGATGCAGATTTGATAGAGAGTCAACCCAAGCAGACATGTGGACTGTGTCATGCTTCCGGGCATAACCGCAGAAAATGTTCGCAGTCCCGTGTCGCTTCCACAAGCGGTCATGTTCCACAGTAGGTAGGTAGATAGCAAAAAGTTTTGCATCAGTTATATAATTGTTGTTCATTCCATGTTTACCTAATTTTTACTATCTTGTCTCCTAATGTGATTACTCTATGTTTTTTAGGCATGCTTCCATGGATGACGTTTTCCTCGTGCGGACCGCCGATCTTAGGAAAAGTGACTACGCTGTATTGGGTCAATGTGAACTTTTTGGTTTTTGTTCAATGTACTTGTAATTCTCTATCCAATGTACCTCTATGAAGATTGTGATTTGAGTAGTATGGTTAGAACTGCAAATTAAGCGTGGTTGGGCATGTTTAGAATGTTGATATTAAGAATGTCTTTTTTTCAAATGTAAGTGCATTTGCATTGAAAAACTATGTTTTTGTAGAAACCGTAAACATCAAAATAGTTTGGTGCCTATTGAGAGCGCCTTTTCATGTAATTTAAGTGCATTTACATTCTCGGCTTTTGAGCCTCTCAATGAGTGTTTATGGATTACATTTCCAGCAATTTCCCAGTTTCTGGTTTACCTATTCAGCAGTTTTGTATGTCCAGGATTTCCCAGTTTTTGGTTCACATATTCAGCAGTTTTGCATGTACAGGGGAGTAAAAAAAAAAAATTCACAGTAGAACTCGAGTCTTTAAGACTCGAGTTCATACTGGGGAAATTTTTTCCCCAGATGCTCTGTTTTTGTAGGCTCTCGGCCTAAACAGAGCATCTGGGGAAAAAAAAATTTCCCTAGATGGATCTCGAGTCTTAGAGTCTCGAGATCTTACTGGAAATTTTTTTTGCCCCAGATGCTCTGTTTTTGTAGGCTCTCGGCCTAAACAGAGCATCTAGGGAAAAAAAATTTCCCCAGATGGATCTCGAGTCTTAGAGACTCGAGATCCTACTGGGGAAATTTCCCTAGTGGACCACATTGGACTGAAGTAAAGCAAAGGGGACCGAAGTAGATCTAATTGGACCAAATAGTAATTCTTTAAGTTTCAAGAGTACAAATTATACATTATATTACAATTACAAAATAATTAAGATTTGAAACTAATAATAATAATAATAATAATAGTAATAATAGTAACAACAGTAACAACTTACCTCATAGAATTTGTTATAATATTCTTGTGCATGTAGCAGTTCTCAACTTTTTCTTTTTCTCTTTTGTGATTTATTAGAGCTGGATCATAAACTTAAGATTTATGTACTATTTAATTTCATTTAACTTTTTTTTTTTTATGTCCAGCTAGTTTTTAACCAAATTTGGTCTTACTCATACCCAATTGGATTGAATCCAAACCCATCCGACCCTTTACGCTTTCCATGTGTAATTACAAGCCGAACCACTATGTTTATGAATTTAGGCCTCTATTACTGCATCATCATATCATACGATAACTAATTGGAGCTTCGTATAACCATGAACTCCAATGATAAACAAGAGATATTCTAAGTAAACCAGTATTTTTCCATGGAACTTCTAAACTAATCAAGGACAAGAATTGAGAGTAGTATGTCAGAAGAGGCACACTAACAACACGTTAAAACTTAATAGTCGAGAATCGAGAGTATAATGCAAGTTTTAAATCCGGGCCCAATTTAAAAGGGACCTCAAACTTAAAGATGTAAAGAGTGAAGTGCATTTTAGCCTAAGTGTTCATAACTGTTCTGTACCTTGCGTGTGCATGCGGAAACATGTTTAGTATGAAGAATTGTATATAACCATTATTATTGTGACTTATAATTTTTTTTTTTTCCCGAAAAGATGGTGACTTATAATCACTTTTTGAAAAGTAGGTAACAGATTATATTAACGAAGCAATACTTGCACCTGTATGCATAATATAGTACCAACTCAAAAGTCATATTCATCAAACAAATACGTACCATTCAGGCAATCATTACAAAAACTATTAAGCATTTAAATGCTGCAAAGTAATCCGGGAATTCGGTACTTAGTAAACAATGGTGTCCCAAACAAGTCATTACAAAAAAGAGATGTCTCATGCACCAAAAACTAATAATACTCCATACAAATAATAAATACATGTCTACAAAAGAAGATGAAGTGAGTGGAGGAACAAAAACCAAACAAATGAGAAGCCTAGATGTGTCATCTTTCTTCTCTTCCACTTTTTTTTCGGTAGAAATCTAGTAATATACAATTGTTAAAGCAACTCTTTGTTGAAACTGACTTCTGTGTTCCTTTTTCTTTAATCAAATAAAGCTTCAATGACATTATATATACAATTCTGGTAATGATGATTCTGCCCTCCAACAAAAAATATTCTCTGACGAGCACATATTGCAGCAAAGTACGGAATCTCCACACTCATCTCCATCAATGGCTTCACTAGTAAATTAAGTAGCTTGAAATGCGAAGGATTTTTATTTGCTAAGCTGGCAAAATACTGAAGCACTACACCGAAGTAGACCTATAAAAGAGCAGCAACATCAGGGTCATCAATTTCAATCAAGGCCACTAAAGGTTTACACAGCTAGGTAGTTTAATAATTTATGAAGGTTGCACATTCTGCTACTTTCAGTAATAACAATAAAGAAGTTATGCAGCTAAATCCACACACATATTCAGACAGCCTAATATATTGTCAAATACAAAACTCACAATCTCAAATGAAAAATGCAGCAATATTTTCAAGTCTAAACTATAAACAATAACAATGAATAAACACACACACACATAACAATCATGATTTCCTGATCTCTCTCATTGATGAATGATAATAGCAATAGAGCTGGGTTTCCAGAATTTTCTTTATCTTTTTCTTTTTTGGGCAAGTTTGTTCATGGTACATGTTATAAGGCCAGTTCTAATTTCTCCTAAAAGAGTGAAAAAGCTCTATCCCCATGTCGTTAGAATTTAGTAGAGCCTATTAATGTGAATAATACACCACTAATGCTCCATTTGTTTTAGTGAAACCTGTTTTCTGCATTTGCCAATCTTTGGTATGGTAGGAAACTCTGGTCAATGAAAAACTTGTTGGATGATCAGTACAAACCAGCATTGGGTTTTGAGAGGAAAATGTTTTCTGCCTTTAAACCAAAGCTGCCAAAGTTTAAATATTTTCCGTTTTTGCACGTTTAACTATTTTTTATGGTTATGTACATGTTGGGAATACATGTGTGAGTAAAATCCCACATTAAATAAGAATAACAAGAGGGAGTGGTTAATATAACATAGTAGCGCCCAAAATCATAGGCTGAAGGGGTTTTTTTTTTTTTTTTTCTCAGGCTTAGAGTCTTTTGGGTCAAGTGATGTCTTTATATGTTATATCAAGTTCACAAGTGGTATGATATGTTTAACAATTTTGGACATTTCATTTATACATATATTTATACTTTCATGTTTTGTGAACTAGTTAAAGTGTATTTGAGAAAGAATTAATTAATTTTAGATCAATTCTCTAGTTGCTTTACATAATATTAATGCTATAAATGAAAGTTTTGGTTCATATAATTATTTGGAATTACAAGAAAATTAATATTATGGAACCAGGGTTGGAACTAAACACAAGAAAATGATCTAGTAGACTAGTTCTGTACAAAATATTTCCCAAAAAAAGAATCATTTTCCATAAATTTTTTATTGCTGAAACAAAAGGAGAATAAAGGTAGCTTCTGAACAGACAATAGAGAAGTGTGCAAATAATAGAACATAGATAATGTCATTATATGGCAAAGGAAGCAACAATCAGTACAAACCAGCATTCCTCTGTGCATTATCTGTTGCTTCTTCTTGCTCATCCTAGAAAATGTACAGGATAACAGAATTTCATTAATTGCTGGACTACATTTTAATAGGTGTGGATGAAAGAGGACAAGATCCATCTAACCTGGATTTCAATCCCTTTACTAAATCCTCTGCTTGGGACAGCTCTCCAGTACTAGCCAAGGCCCATAATATCAAGCAATCAAAGTGCCACTCTATGTACCAATTCACCTGAACAATTTGGGGAAACATCCAAATATTGCATTATAATTAAATTATGCTCACATGATATCTACCATGGTATATACGGATACTGTTTTGAGGATGACTACCAATACAACATGAAACACGCCAACCGAGCAAATTTACATTTGATACACGTGTTTCATACCAATACAACATGTGTGTTTCATATAGACCTAGCACACATTACAGTTTGCCCCATCTTTTAAGTGATTTATTAGTCCTTTCACAAACCTTTTTGTTACCTTGTCAACAGATGGTACTTTAAATTTCATTGTCTTTGGTACATACAAGGGCAACTTCATAACAAGATGAACTGCAATGCACTTATGGGGGGCTTGAACAACATCAAAGAAACATTGTAGTTGTTGAGTGTGATAAAGAAAAAGAATTTTCTGTCGCACATTGACAACAATACTTAGAATGAAGAAAGTAAGCACTACAATCAACAAAATCTGTGTAGAAGTTGAGAAACTATTTACACTTTCAAGGTTTTTAACCTTTCATGGTTTCGAGTTTCATTGCAATTTGATGTAGTGGCATGATATATTGATATTGCATGTTACTGTTGTTCCACAAATGCCTAAATACACGATAATATTATGATATACTCTTAAAATACAACACACGACAGAAATGCATGCTTGATTTTTCAGTTTCTGCTAAGGGACTGTTTAGTAAGCCAATAATTAAGCCAGCATGTACCATTTGAGAATGATTATTTATTGTTTTCGATTCTGTTGAGGGCCTATCTGGAAGCCTTTTACAATCTATATAGGTAACACCATGCTCCATACACAGAGAAACATGTGATGCCTTGATAGATATCATAGCATCTTTTCTGAGAGAGGAAAAAAAATATATATATATATATATATATTAAAGAATCAATTGCCTGACAGTATATAACTCGAATGAAGTCATTTTCAAGAAATTAAGCAATCAAATATACAATTATTTTGCAGGGATGATATATTGTAGCTCACTTCATCTGTTAGGCAACCTGCTAAGATCTTGAGACGGTCATCAGTGGCATCAATAATAAACCAACGGCATTTAAGTACACCTAGAAGCAGAAGAAGTAGGACTTAGGACTCATAGTATCTATATATAAATATAATAAATAATAAATAAAAAGGGGCTGTGTTGAAGTTGCACAAAACAATATACCTCTGGACATGCAGCATCACTTCTTTCCAATTCCTTCAAAAATACAATGATCATATATTTCTAAGACTCTCTGAATTGGAGAACTACCTTCCAAGTAGCAAAGAGCTACATGCCACCAATTATGTGTTAGCCTGGAGATAACAAGGTTTTTAGGACATCCAAAAAAGCCAGAAAAGTGACTAAAATTCATGACCAAGATAATTTAGAAAACTAACCATACATACATAAATGATCCAGAAGAACTCCAAGAGGATGAGCATCCTTCCATCAACTCCACCACTTCCTTAAAGTGGCACTCATACTGTAGAACATGGCACAACTGCATGGAAAATCAATATTATGGTACTCGATCAGGGGCTGGTACTTAATTAAATCCTTCTTACTGCAACAATTTATTTACAGTAATATGAACTGACAAACTCTTGATTCTTAATTTTAACTAGGTTGGCCGCATAATGAAAATTTGAGACCACACTTGTATAAATGATCAATCTTTTCTCAATTCATCCAAACTTTTTCCATGATCAGGAATTGCAAAGTATAATTATCAACTCTACAGAGCCGTGTTAAGAGTATTGAACCACTATCCTTGTATATAAAAAATCCAAGAAGCTCAATATTCCATTTTATATTGAATGATGGGAAACCAAAATTTTGACTCATGTAAAAATCTTGAGCAGGCAATCTGGTTTAATTATAAACAGTAGATAAAATTATATATCTTTTTAATTAAACTAAAATAGAGATAGCTTACAGCATGTTGTGCCCAATAGTCTTGCTTGTTGATCTCGAATCCCTTTTTTGCAGCTTTCTCAGCATCTGCCATTTTGCCAAGCTCCAGCAAAGGAAAAGCAAGCATGCCATATATGTTATTCTCTTCTTGGTTTATGGGTAGAACCTGTTGAATTTACAAATCATGAATCAAATTGAGATGAGGTGACTGATTTCAGAACCTTAAGTTAAAATGTCATATGTCAAGCCATATAACATTATGCTTTGTCAACATTGCTCTGCATACATCCCCAAGGAACCTAATAGAAAATACTCTTCCAACAATTTCAGGAAATAGTGATAAAATTGAACGGTCCATGAACAAGATCCAAGGACAGATCAGCTCGAGCCATGTAAAAGCATAGCACTTGGGCCCTCTTCAGGGATACTAGATCTATTGGGAAATCTTTTAAGAGCTGCCAAAAATGGAGATATCACATTAAACAAGAAAAATTTGAACACACTAAAGAGTAAACCTAGACGAAATGACCATGGAGACTGGAGCTTATATCAATTACATAATACAGAGTATAAATTCAATCATTTATCACTAGTGCCAAATGCTTAAATATAACAAATTTGTGCGTAAACCATGAAATTTTGATAATTTAATCATAAACAAAGATCAAACCTTAAACCATTAAAAGCAACTCGCAGCAAGATCAATTTTTTGAAAGCCACCATTGATAAGTTTTATCTATACCTCTTTAAATATAAAAATTATAAGAGGGAGGAGGGAAATATTAAAAAGCCAAGGGGGCATGCACCCCCCCCCCCCCTCTTCTCCTGCCACTTATATTTATTCACCTAGAATTAGTAGGGAAATTTTGTTGGAAAATGGTTGAAAATAATGTTTTAGGTGAATAAAAATATCACTCGGTTATATCATAAGTAAAGGACCAGAGAGGTTCATCATAAAAAATTAAATTTTGTTAAGTTACCGATTATTTCAAAAGCTTAAAATGTTGGGAAATGGTGAATTTATCAATTAACCACAATTCTAACACATTTAAAAGATCGTTAGAACAAAATCAGTGACCTTACTGGTTACATATTTTAGATGCTAAATGGAATTATTTATTTTGTTCCAAACAATATGATGCTAAAACCATCAAATATTTGTTTTAATCCACTATTCACAATTAGCTATCGCATGATTCAATTCAAGTAAGTTTTCAATGTAAAAGCTGGTATTGAATTATGAATAAAGATACATTGGACATAAGATATAAAGTAACATGAGAACTAAACAAACATATTAGCATAAAAGGAAAACTATGTCTCAATAATGAGTTGAGATCCTCGCAAACCTTAAAATATAATTCGACAGCGACATCATCATCTCTGTCTTGAGATATCAAATAAATTACAGCATCAAAAACAGCTTTCCAGTACTTGGTCGCTTGCTCCTTGTGCAGAATAACGAAATTTCAGATAGAACCCAAAAAAAAAACTAGTAAAAACAAAGAAGGGCCATGTGTCCATGCCTAACCAAAAGAAAAGACTCACAAGGAGGGACTTAGCGGCTTGGATATGAGAAGGAGCTCGTGAAGGATCAGAGGAGCATAGGAAAGTAGCAGCCAAAATGTTGGCTAACACACAGTCCTTGTCATGGACCAGCGCTTCTAGAATCACTGATCGCTCTCTCCCATAACTAAGTACCTTAATATCATCCATAAACCATAACCCATTTCAGAATAGAAACCAAGTCAGACACATTGTCAGCAAAGTGTTCATAACCAAATACTAAATAATGAACACATCTATCCAGCCATTCTTTTAATTTGTTGTAATACTAGCAAGTTATTTCAAATTAATGCAGCTAAGTACATGTATGAAACCCACAATAGAAGAAGGGAAAAATGCAGTTGCTTACTCACCCTTCTTCATTGTCATCACAACTTTATCAAGCCCATCAATAACTTGCTCTACCAACAAATCCAGTCCTGAAGGCAGTCAATACACAGCGCAAAAGTGAACAAAATCAGTAACAAATATATATATAAAGATTCATTTTAGGTGAATAACTTCTAAAAGAGAAATACAAAAAACATATTGTGTTAGAAGCATAAAGATTCATTAATCTCTAATCTTAGAAAGGGCAGCTCCATCCATCAATTAAAAGAATTCAGTAATGCATATTCAGAAGTCGATATTATGGTCCAATTCCATCACTTTAGCACTTACTCAAGGTTCACCAATTTTGCGTTTTTTAGCCCTCGTGTAATGTTTGGGCGGGGGAGGAGGAGGCTGCGGGGCATCATCCTTAGGCTCATCATCGTGCTGCAAATTCCATTAGATGCATGCAATCAATATTCGGTATAATGATAAGAATAAAGTGAAGTACAAAATATATCACTTGCTTATAATTAATGTTATCATACCATAGCGGTGCCTCGGTGTCCTATTTTGTGTCCACCTGTGCCACAAGTGGGTGCTCTTCTAGTGCGCTGCGGTTTACCTTGTGGGGGTGAGGGCTGATGAGGGGAATGCTCGTCCGGTACATCAGTATGTGGCTGTGGAGTGTCAATCCCAACCGGAGGTCTTAGAGGGTCAGATGAGGATGCGGTAGGTGGGTAATGATGCTCTATGTAGAGGCCAGGAGTGGGTGCAGTAGAGTTGGTGGGTGGGTAAGAGGGTGTCTCGAGGAATATAGGAGGGGTCAAATTTTGATCAATACTGAGATCAAAATTGTGCTGCGAAGGTGGGCTGGGTGAAGGGACCTCGGGCTGAGGAGATGTATCTGGGATGGGTGGAGGGACCTCAAGCTGAGGAGATGAGTGCGGGATGGGTGCAGGCATCTCAGGACTAGTTACAACCCGAGGGGTTGTTGCACGCCGACCAGAGCCCCTGCCTGCACTTGTGCTTGGGCTTGCTGTAGTAGGCCTACCACGGCCCCTGGCTACACTTCTGCTTGGGCTTGCTGTAGCAGGCATACCATGGCCCCTGGCTGCACTTGTGCTTGGGCTTGCTGTAGCAGGCCGACCACGGCCCCTAGCTGCGCTTGTGCTTGGGCTTGCAATAGCACGCTGACCACGGGTCCTTGTACTTATAGGTGCTGCGCTTGTGCTTGGGCTTGCAGTAGCTGTTGGTTCAGTCTCATGCCCATTGTTTGCCTGCTCATTTGCTGCAGGACCACCACCAAGGCCAGCCACACCATTTAGGACACGCCGGATATAGTTGTGAGCTTGGCTACCTTCGGGAAGCATCTCCAACAGCGCTAAATGGCTTTGAATCTGAAACGGAGAAAGAACCAATACAATCATATTTAAGACAGTTATGTATCGATTAATGAATGGATAATATAGTACTTATTAATCTACTGAAACTCTTTAATTGGATATCAATTAATGAACAGTTTTATTACAATACTATATGTAAGGGAAACTCTTTAATTGGATGTTAGTCAACTCAAACCACATCTGGGTCAAAAAATTCATAGAATTTTATTCTACGTTCATACATGTACTCAAGTAAAACGAAATAGGCAATAAACTCTAATTAGAACACATTACCAGTTGATGTAATTTAGCGCTGTTGCGGTCGACATACTTTCGAGTGACCGGACGGTACCAGAGGTAATAGGGATGATCGCGGGGCATCTCACCAATCTGAGGAGGTGCATGACAAACTTGTTGTCGTCTCATTTCCCATGAAATGATATACGGTCCATGCTCCTCCCTCCAATTCTTTTCAACCTTCCCACGTAAGTCAATTTTATGCAGTCTATCATCGTAGACAACATCATCAGGCCGCTGCTGCGCCAACCCAAACTGTCGAAGGACACGGTCCGGGTGGCGTCTCTCTACTATGCAAAAACACACAAGCGGCACCCTTGCTATCCACGTATCCCTCCCCGCAACGCAGAACTCAGGAAGGTGGCCGAAGTCTGCCTCGTATGGTTGCCACACAATCTACAATATAAACAAAAAAACAATAAACATAGCATCTTAAAATGTGAAACAAGGGAGAATACATAGATAAAGGGAAAAACAAAAATTTTAACAAAATATATGTTAAAGGATGAAGCAAACCGAATTTTTGAATATTATTACCTGGTCTGGCTGCATTGTCACCAATTGCTCACGATAGTGGACCAAGGTCGTGCTGGATGGCCTACTCTTCGGGCTTGGCACCCACACCCACCTACAATGACGAGCAAATAACATAAGAATGATAATACAATTTAGTTATTAAGAAGACTTACTTAAATATTAGGAAAAGACTTACTTAAATGCAAGTGGAGCATATGGCCATGGGCCATAATCACATCCAGGTGGGGGCTCTATCCTCGGGCACAAAAATGGCAACCTTGCCCATGCCCAATACTGGACCAAGGTGCACGCCCCACCAATTTGCGATGCCCTTTTCTCGCTTGCTCGACACAACTCCTTGTACAGCCAGGCAAGGCAACCACTACCCCAACTATACTGTGGCGGATCATGAAGGTTGCGCATGAAGTGCAGGAACATCAGATGCACCCTATTTCCTGACTTGTCCACGAAAAGTGTATCCCCTAGTAGCGCTAAAATAAAGCATCGGGCATACTGGTGTATCTGAATCTCTGTTGCGTCATGAGGCAGTGGCGCTGCAATGGCCTCAACAAGTCGGTTGATCATATTTCTTTGCCCCACCAAAGTTTTATTGTCATTTGGCGGAGTAAAACCAAGCAACTCCCCATACACTTGACTCCAATCCCCATCCTCCACAGCAGTCGGCCCAACCAAGACCTCACCGTCTATAGGAAGTCCGAAAATCACCTCCACATCTTGTAGGGTGATTGACATCTCACCATGTGGAAGGTGGAATGTATGAGTCTCTGGCCGCCATCGTTCAACTAGGGGCGATAGTAGGCAATGATCTATCTCTTTCGAAGGGACTCTAAACAATCCTTCTAGCCTTAGCAATTTGATAATGTCTAGGACCCGATTATCTTGCATCTGAACGTTTGCCATCTCCTTAGTGCGACCACGACACATAAGTGGGCCCGAGTCCTACGAAATCAATAAAAATTATAGCGATTGTTAGAACTAGAAATACAACTTTCAAAGAACTTGCTAACTAAAAGGAAATTACAATGTAAAAATTAAAGCGGTTGTTAGAACTAGAAATTTCACCTCGCCATTCCAAATGGCCTCTGATCGATGATATGGTTGTCGCGTCAACAATGACCTCTGAAGCGGACCGGGGTGCAAGATCTCTAGCTCCTCATCAATCCGAGGCTCCATACTGCAAAGAGTATAGACAATTAAAAAAGTTATGAAAACCCCAATTTTACTGTGCCAATGTCTGATAAGAGTACATATATTTTCATTCCATCACCTTCAAAATTATATATATATATATATATATATACAAGATTAAAATGACAGTATTGACATTACAAGTGCATACAAACTAGATAAGAACATGTAGGGAAATAAAAGTTTACACTTGTTGGAACCATAAATTTGAAGTGAAAAGAATTATGATCACTCTCTCTCTCTCTCTCTCTCTCCCCCCCCCCCCTTTTTATATTTTAAATAAAACACTGCCACCTCATCATCACGTTTTAAATATATTGTGCCATAGCATACTGATACCCCTTACACATGTCTGATCTCCCTCTTTCACCCAGTTATACATGGATCTTTTGTTGCCAGACTCAAGGCAATTGAATCCATTACTGTAGGAAGCATAATTCCAACTATTTGAAGTGGTTACACCAATCTTCTTTTGACAACATGCACTGTCCATTAAGCTTCTCAATTCTCAACATTAATTTAGTTATATTTAATTTTAACAGTCAATTGTATTTTTACTAGTCAAATCAATTTTATTTTAGGTCTCAGTAAGGTAATAGGCAATTAACAATTTTAATTAATTTCCTAGAGTCAAGGCTATTTTTATAATTCAATAATTAGCTTTCCCCAGTCAAGTAGAATTAGGGATTAGATCTAATAGTCTATTTTTAGGCTTGCTAATGTACTCCTATGGAGACAATTTTGATTAAGTACTAAATTGGGGTTCCAGGGATACCCTAGTGGTTCCAAAACATCTTGTGGTGCTTGGGCATGGGGGTCAAACCCCCCACAGCCTCCCTCCCCCCTATTTATCAAGCAAAAAATAAATAAAAACAAGACAAAATTTTTTCAATTGTCTAGTTCTAACTCCAACCAACAGTAGGTGCTGACTCCTAGATTTTCTATCTTTTTTAGTGCTAACTCCAAACAACCCTAAGTGCTAATTCCTAGGTTTTTTTTTATTGTTTCTTTCTTTGTTTATTTATTGTAAATTTTCTTTCGATGTTAGTGCTGCATGAAAAACCGATTTATGATTTTCAAACATCGGTCACAACCAAAATTGAAATAACCATAACATGCAACCATCACCAAAATTTAAATAACTAGAAAATCCAACCATCGTTCAACCCCATCATCAGTGAAACCTCCACTGCGCACACAAACAAGATAGGGCATTCGCTTTCCTTCTCCTAGCGAAAAAACCTCCCACAACAACCCAAACCTAGTGTATTCACATCCCCCTTCCCCCCTAAAAAATACCCAAACTACCCACACAGCCGACAACCCGCATGCTGCATATATTTATGTGGTCATAGAAAAATTAAAAAAAAAAAAAAACTGTACAAGAACCTTGAACTTTATTCAATCAGTCCTAATCCTAGCTGTGAGACTTGGGCCACACAAATCTTTATAAGGACTTCTTGCGAACTTAACTACTTAAGTAACAATGTAGCATAAAGATGTAAAAATAAAAAAGGTTTGCAGAGAGAATCAATGTTGTTTGGGTGGTGGGGAAAAAGAAAAGAAAATAGAAGAGTCCAAACTTACTTAAGCTTCTTCTTTGTAGTGGCCTCTACTACCCAATCACCAACACAATTAAAATCAGTCCCTTTTGGTAAGAGATCAACCTAAAAGTGAAAAGAATGATTGTTATATAAATCAGTTTATAGTAAAATCCATGCATCAGTATGACAATATTCAATACCAATGTGCAGATTTTTACCTTTGTTACAACTAATATTATTGGATTCGCACTAGCCAGATCACGCACACGAGCCAAAAAGCTGCCATTGAAGTCAACAATATCAACCTAAAAGTGATTAACAAAAAGAATTAGAGAAATCTTCCTATTATATGCTTAACGAATTTATGTCATATGAGATCACCAAAACAAACTGTATATATAATCATTGCAGAAAATTGTGATCTATTGTTATTTGATGGTGGATAGTGAAGGAATTGCCAATGACTTGTCATAACAAGGTTGAGAGTGAAGAGCAGCCAGTTGGGGTCGGTGGGGCAGTGTTATTATCACTTGGGAGCTTAGTGAGGAGGAATCTATACAACTTGGGATGGATCAGATCTTATTCTTAAAGATGCTTGTATTTCTTCTTTGAAATGAGAAGGGAATTTGGGATTGTAGAGCTTAAAATATTCTTTGCTTTAGGTTTGGACATTTGTGTACATAAAAAGAGGAAGGTGGTGGAATTTGGTGATAGTAGTTATAGTTGGTTGGGTTTGGTTGGTTGAATAGATGATAGATACTTTGAGAGAGAGTGAGAGAGAGAGAGGGGGGGCCTCTCCACCGTATAAAAATGTGTTGCTTTAATTGAAGAGAGATTTGAATTAGTAGAAGGGGAAACAGGTGGAAAAAGTAAAAGCTTATATTGTTGCCTGTTGGTTGGGGAGTTTGTGGGATATAGAGGTTATTGCTGGCAAACACAGAGAAAAGTAGTAGGTAGATGAATAGGGAATTTGTTTCATACAGAACGAATGTGTACATATTAATGACTTTGTTTATCTCAAGTATTTTAGTTTTTAATGGTTGACTTTGTTTATCTCTTTCTAGTGTTTCATACACATTATCATATTAATGCTTCTCTACTCGCACATATGTTTTCTAAGTCAAAGAAGCCAGCAACAGATGATCCATTTGAAGTTGAACAATAAAGTGTTAAACAGCAGAGAAGCAATTTCTTAAAAAGACCAAACAGGAGTAAAGTGGAAGTATGAACTATACAAGCACTGATTTTTAGCCAGTAATAACAAAGAAGTAAGAGACTATACTTTGGAGTTTTTCAATATGCCCTGAAATTATATTGGGCTATGTTTTGGCTAAATCAGGCACATCATCAATCATGAACTGTGTACACACATACACACACACACACACACACAGATTCAGACATATCATTCCAAACCAGCACTGACCAAAAATGTTTGTTTGGTTTTGCTGGGAATGGTCTTTTGGTTACAATTTACTCTCACCATGATCCCCCAGGAACCTTTTTTAAATAATCAAATAAGAAAAAAAAATGTTTAACTGATCTTCAGTAAAACAATAATGCTTGCCAATGAGCAAACCAGAATACTTAAATATAAATGATGTGAGGTTCCTCAAAGGGCCAATTAGTGAAAAATAATTTCAACAACCTTGGTATAATGTATATGGTCATGTCCCAATTATGCAGAGTTCAGTCTTCCAAATCATTGTCATATGAGAACAATAACAATTAACAAATAAGGGAATGGAGCCTTCCAGTTACATGTGCCGTCAACATGTAGAACCCTCCCCACCCCCTTTTTTCTCCTTCCTCCTACTTCCTCTCATTTTGTTGTCCTATTTTTAACACACACAAACTAACAATATTGAATTAATAGAATTTACATAGGTGGTCATTATGACAACAATATTCTCCATAAAAATAAAACTGCTGCCAACCTACAAAGGAAAACACAAAACAAAAGGAAAAGGTTTTAAGAAAATTATTTTTGCTTCTACAAAAGCAAATGCCTATATTCATAAAAAACTTGCAAGCCTAGGAAAATTAGCATTGGAGTAATAAGCCAGCTAACCACAAACCAGCAGTTTAATGACAGGAATTCAAATTCTTCCACAGATAAAGCAATACCAAAACTAGGGCACCACTACATATATTAATCATATTCTAGGGGTTTCAGGATAGTGCATTAACTTCATATCAAAAAGAAAGTCAGATAGCCCGCACTAACCAGTTTAACAATCAAGGCCTTCTCACAGCGTAAGTGAGACAGCTTCTCCCTAAACTGCTCAGCTGTCACAAACTGCTTTCCACCAGAATAACCTCCACAAAGAATAGTTCGAAGCTGGTGGTGCTTCTTCTTCTGCACAATCACATACATTCTGTAAGAACTCTCTTATAACTCTCAACTCCAAATATTCAAAAACCAATTAATGCAATTTGATAAACTCAATTTACCAAAAATGACAGGTGCAGAAATGCCCAGTAAACAAATCATTCTTTGAGACAGCAATTCATAACCAATCGTCAAAGTTAATTTATAGTCTTTCTAAGCAAAAAGAAAAGCAAAATTTGAGCTTAACAATAACAGCAACAAAAGGAAATTTTGCTTGAAAAATCAATGAAGGGGCTTATAATATTGCTTCAAGGTTCAAACTTTGATACACCCGCCAAAGCAAAAGGCATTTAAAATTTTATAATTACAATGGGGAGGGGGATTTGAACCTTAGATGTCTTGGAACACCAAGAGGTGCCAACAGGTTGAGCTCTTTGGCTAAATTAAATTTGCAAATTGCCCATTACCATATTATACCAAAATCACTTACATCAAAAAACTGTACATAAAAGCTAAAAGCTAGCAAGTAAGCTAGACACAAACAGACACTAAGTTTAACTAGAATGAGAGCAATCTGGTAATTTTCAGATTTTCTGGAACTCGCTCTCTGTCATTGGCTGTAGGAAAGGACCATGAGTATTATTCAAAGTTTTGAGTCTTCTTTTTTTAATATTTGGTTTGTTTCCTTTGTTATTAAGAGTCCTAATCTTTGTAGTAATTGGTTATTTAAGTCTCCCAGTCTTTTGACTAGACAAAGGTTTAGAAATAGCTTGTATAAAGTCTTTTTTGTAGTCAATAAGACTCATAGAGTTCTTGAATTTAATAAAATTCGACCATTATATTTTAAGCTATGAGTGTGTGATTGCCTAGGGTTTATCTTTCTTTGTTTTTTATTCTATTCATTGTTTTAACCCTTAGAAGCCATCAAATTTCTTCAAAATCCAATCTTTTCCTAAGTCTAACCCTACCTAAACACTTAGACATCAAAGTGTATTCAAGAAACCTTCAAGATCTCATCAAGCACAGTGGTGATTCCTAAAGATTCTACATCAAAATTGGTAGTAGAGCCTATTAAATGTTTGGTATTGCGTCAGTTTGGTATTAGAGCAGGTTTTTCCATGATGTACCCACACCATGGGAGATAATGTACAAGTGGATTGACTTGCTAGAATGGTAGAACAGCTAAAGTGCCACAAAAGGAAGTTGGAAAGCCACAACAGGATGCTGACAAATCAGAATAACTTTCTAGAATGGTAGAACAGCTAGAGGAGCAAGTAGCAAATTCTAAATGGCAAGTTCAAGAGTTAGACAATATTCAAAAAATCCTAGACAGCCGGAAAACAAGCAAAAGAACCTAATGAGCTAGCTGAAGCGCCTACACAACTTGAAGATGAGTCAAAACAAGCGATTTGAAAGTTTAATGGAGGAAAGTTTTGAAACTCTCGAATGTGGAAAAATAATTCGAAAAACCAGCTACTATTTAACTATTATTGTGCCAAATACATCTTAGCAAGCTGCCCAAAAACCCAACAGGACATCCATTCACCAAAACTGAAAAGCAAACAATAGTGACACGAGCCTCTCCTCCATCTCTCCTCAAAACCCATTCTGCCCAAAAGATAAAACAAGGAATCCAATTCACATGCTTTTTCTATATCCAGCTTCCAGATCACACTTGGGACACAGCTCTTCAATCTGCTATCCAAGTACTCATTAGAAATGAGGACTGAATCTAAAATCTGCCTACATCAAAAGAATTTTGTACAAAGCTTTCCTCCAAATCAGTCTAAAGGAATCTCTACAACCCATTACAAGGCCATTTCAACAAATACAACACATAGTAAAAAAAAAATCTTAATAAAAAATTGCTACACCACTATGGGGTAAAAAACTACAAATACAACCATTTTTTTATTACATATGGAATCTTTCTAAAGAAGAGCCCTATGGATACATCTCCAACTAGTAAAACCAACAGGCAACTGACCTCACCCACTAAAACCAATTGCTGGGTAATCCATAGTCAAAATTATCTTTAAGTATGAACTCTAAGGTTACAGCAGTGATAGTGGCTCTCTCTCTCTCTCTCTATAAAAACCTAGCTTCCTTTAAAACCTTATCAATGAGGAAAATTTGCTTCCCCTAACGCTTTTGATATTCAGCCAAACATGGCATATCATTTCACTAAAGTGCAACTCGAGTTCAGTACTAAAGATGGTAACAACTATTCTAAAAAAACGTTCACACAATCAATCAGTAGTTCAGTACTTCAAGTTGTCTCAAAGCCAACTACAAGAACCATCAACAATTTCCAATACAAAATCCCTAAAATTGGGCACCCAACTTTCCATTTAACGTATAGTCTAAAGCTTTGATATACTTGTATAACAATATCACCACAACATATGAGACTCAAACTTAATAGTTGTGCAGCCAATCAAATCGTATTTAAGTCTACTTCAACAAAATTTTCTTCTGCAAAGCAAACCCATTACCCATTAACCAGTAAGCCAAAGTATCTTGTCATTATCAATAATATTCTCTGCTGTAACACATTATCGCCCAAGCTACCACTCTTCACCATAGTTAACATCACATCTTAGGCTCATCTTCTTAATCCTCTTAGATGGGCCATATTCAACATTTTGCATTAAAAAATTTAGTATTTGTTCACACACAAACAAATAAACGATGATAATGTACAAGTTTACAAGCATGAGAACAATGACAAAGAAGAAGCTGCAAAATATTAATTATGATTTATCTGGAAACAAATAGATTGCCAGTCACCTCACATGTAGATACTCATTGATTCTCAACACAAACAACAAAAAAAACACAAACAACAAAAAACCCAAAAAGATCCGAAAAACCCTAGGTCAAAATCATGAAATTCCAAAATCTAAAATTGGAGAAAGAGACACAAAGGGATCTAAGAAGCAAAAACAAGAAAGGATTCAGAAGAAATGGAGAGTACCTTCGGCACGGTGAGCTACGAACGGCGTTGAGAATGCTACGAACGGCGGTGAGAATGCGTTGAGAGTACCTTCGGCACAGTGGCTATGAATCTGCTTCAGATTAGGGCCACGATTTTGCTTTATGAATGAGTGAGAGAGTGAGAGTGAGTTTGAGAGGGCGGAGAGAAAGGGTGTGACCTGTGTTTGAAATTTTCTGCTGTGTGTTTGTAATGACCGTTGTGTGTTTGTGTGTCTGACTATATGGGAGCTAAATGAGCTGTGGATATCGAGTCTTATAAACTCGATATCCACGTGGCTCCACGTGGCATTTTTGTCCAGCTAGGATTTGCAAAAACCCCTTAACTCGAGTTTCTAGAACTCGAGTTCTACTTGAATCTCGAGTTTTAGAAACTCGAGATGCTATTATTATAAATTCTTTTAAAACCGGGCAATTAACTATATTGTTAGACACCCATTGTTATTTGGCAAGGGGGTTCCTTTTTTCTTCCCAAACTTCTCTCATTTTATTTTATTTATTAAGATATATATAATTATGGTCTTCTCAAATTTATATGATGAAAATAACAATTTCCCGAATTAAAAGGTATAATTTTTATTTTTTTTCCATAATTATTTATATTAATGTCATATCCTATCTAATAAAACTTTAATTTGTTTCCAGAGTATAACTTTTTTAGATAATTTTTTTCACAATATAACATGAAGTAATTGTAGTTATTTATTTCTATTTGTTATTTTGTATTGTTTAATTTTAATTATATTATTAAAATTTTATTTTATTATAAAAATGAAAGCTATCATTTAATATTACTATACTCCTATTTGGCCATGCTGTCATCAATGTCAAAAGCCATTTTTCAAACAAATTTTTTCCTTGCCTTTTCTTTGTTTGCAAGTAAGGAAACAATCAAGGAAGATATAAAATCCAATTCAATAATAATAATAATAATGATAATAATAAGATATATGGTCTTGCTCTTGCTTCAAAAAAGAATATATACGCGTCTAATCTCAGCAACAAAAATATACATTTATACTGTCTAAAAAACTTTAAAAAAATGTAAGGTCAAATCTTAACTCTTAAGTCTCAACACTTAATTTTCCATCTCCATTACGTGTGTGTGTGTTTGTTTCTCCCAAAAAAAAAAAAGTCTCAACACTTACTGCCCTTTTATTTTAAGTGGTATATTTGCTCTAAAACATGTTGTTTAAGTGGTAACTTTTACAAAATTTCTAAATGAAGAGGAGATTTGTGCAATATTTGAAACATGTATCATTTTTTTTTTTTTTTTTGAGTGTAATGTATTTCTAATTGTAGATTTTTTTTTTCTTTTATTTAATCTTCATGTGTAAAATAGGGGCTTGGGGGAAAAAATCTTATACCAGTGGGACTCTATTCATATTCATTTTCTATCTTTTGTCTTAGTTAATGTCTTCTTCTATTAATGCGTTTTTCTATTTAAAGACCAAATATTTTTTTAGATTAAAAACTGCTGCCATTAGGTTGCAAGCACTTGTGGCTGATGGTGGTTGCTTTTGATTTGTGGCTGATTTTTTGTTGTGGGATGTGTGGGTTTGATGGTGGTGGGGATGGGTTCGTTGTGTAAGAATGACATTAGAAACGAGGGATGAAATCGGATCGTGATATTTGGACTTCGAAAAATTCCAAATTCTACCATGGATGCAGCAATGCCATCAACAAATTTCCAAGTGCGTACTAAGTGCAACTTATCCTTTTTTCTCTTGGTTTTCAAAATTCTTTTATTGGTTTCGCTAGTTAGGGTTTTGTCTCATCTCTGATTAGTATAATCAATATCATGATATCATCCCATGCTTTTAACTAGTATGTCTTGTTACTTGTTAGTAAGCTTCTGATTAAAATATTTAAAAAAAAAAAAATTTGACTGGGTTTTGTAGAATGTTGGGTTGTTTGTTTGTTTGTTTAACTGTGATTATTTTATATTTTATTAATTTTAGAAGTTGAAGCTGTAATAAATCCCAATCGGTACTTGGCGATAGCAACCAGTGGAGGATTGAATCAACAAAGAACTGGGGTAATTTTCTTGTACAGTATTTTAGTCTTTTAGATGTAAGAAAAAGGGTTTGATGGAATTTTTTTATTAAAGGTTTGTACTCGTGCGTGCATATATATATATATGTACTTTTTTTCTTATTAACTCACTAATTATAGTACTAATATGTTGCATCTTTCTTTACCAGATGGCAAAAGGGAGAGTTGTATGCTTGTATGGAGGTGAGGACATTAACTGGATCCGGAAATTCACAACTACAGAAAAAGTTGTAGTTGAGGCTGCTGGGATCAACTTAGAATTGGTTTATGTAGAAAAGAACAAGGATGGGCAATATTATTTAGAGGATCAGATGAAATGGCTAGGGCCAATTAATAAAGTGTGCCGTGAGAATTCAGTATAAATGTAGGAGACCCAGAATGTTTGTGTATGTTGGTAGGTTTTGGCAGAATGTTTGTGTTGGTATGTGTTGGTAGGTATTAGTGGGAAAAGGCCTGAATTTTGGTGTAATTCTCTATGTAATCCGAGACTTTAGCAATGGAACATGATCTTTTTAATTAATCTATGACTTGTATCCAATTTATTGCATTGTTGTGAAGTGTTTGTGCCTTGGTTTGAATGTCCTGTTTTAGACAACAATTTGAGACTGCAGAAAAATCATGTGTGTCTGCCAAGTAGAGAAATCGAACCTAAACCATTAATACACTCAAACTGAATATGCAGGTTGACTATATAATAACCAATGCACCAAGATGCGATCATAACTACCATTCACCATTATTATTTGTCATATTCACAGCAGCAGTTTTGAATATGAAGCACTTGTTATTTCTGGTCCATCAACAAACAATTTTTCCCTAATTATGCAGAAAATTATTGTTTATGCAGAAAATTTATGCAGATATAATGCAGAAATTACAAACAGTAACTAGAAAATTTATGCAAAAATTACTGTTTATCTAGAAAATTTATGCAGAAATTACAAACAGTAATTATGCAGAAATTAGATTAGACAGAAAAGAACAACTATGCTGAAAGTTGGTTCCAGAGTACTAAGGCCCGCCTGACATACTTATACCCCGATCTACAATAGATTTATGCAACTAGGCTGGTAAACAGGGATACCCAAAATCACATTTATAATGAGCTTCGAATGAACTTCAGTATAAAAACAAATTAAAAAAAAAAAAAATTAAAAATCTATACTATACAAATAAATCCTCACTTTTTAGCAATAAATCCCCAAACCAAAGGAAATTACTGAATTATGTTCTTAGTTCAATGAAATACTGAATTATTAAATAAATAAATAAATTCTAATTGCTTTTTGCCCAAACCAAAGGAAATTACATCAAAGTATATATTCACACAGTATATGGAAATATTCAAAGGACTAATAAAATTTGTTCATTTTTTAATATATTCCTTTCTTGTCTACTCTGTTGGGTCAAATTTCATGCGACATCCAAATTGATCAATTTGAAGCAATTGCTCAAGTTGTCCTACAAGCGAATACATCAAATCTAAATCTTTACTAAAACTGAAAATTAGCCTTGCTAGTTTCAAAATACGTTGTGTTCAATTGGCCATGGAATACTTCAAAATCTTTTCTTGATAACAAGTGTGTAAAATTTGGTACATGAAGCTTTGCATATATCTTGTGCTTGACTTCTTGAACAACTATAACCTTCTCTACAGACTTTTGTACAGATACCCTTCTCTTCAGACTTTTTAATAGATGGCTGCTAGCTGCTTCAACTCATTTTCTATAAAAATAAAAATCAAATGCATTATGACAAAAGTACATACCATCAAATGAAAGTTCTACACATATAGCAAATACACTATAACAAACTATAAGTGATTCATATACTCAACCATGATAAATAGCTATGATACATAAAGCATATGATATGATGTAGGAGTAAATTCAAGCATGCCAAGATGCAAAACTAATGTGATAAAAAATTAAATGATAATTCTACAAAGCACAACTGATAACAAGTAATGTTAGGGACAAATTTCAGCAAGATACTTAAAAGTATTGTTAATGCACAAAGAAGTTCAAAGAAGCATGTTTTGCATTAAACCAATCATCAAGCATTATTGTTAACCAAGTTCTTAAATTTAGAATTAGTGCCAAGAACTGCGGCAACCATTCCTGAGGTAAAATTGATAAAGGTATGGGAAGGGTGGAATTTTTTTATAGAAGAATTTGATAATGGAATGAACATATCACAAAGCAGTTCTATACCATAGAAGAGTTACAGCTTGAAAGAGCATTTGACCCCTTATTGGCTTCTTCCTATTAGAACCTAAGAGTGTTAACATTGACAAGTTAATTTGAAAGTAAAAGGTTTAATTTAGTTTATAAGCTAAAATGGTAAAAGTTAATGACCAATTAAAAATGGATCTACGTTCAAAATAGAGTGAACAATTATGATCAAGTAAAACAGCAAGCTTGTATTTTGATCATTAATTCTATTTCATCCCACGCCCTTCCAGTATTAGCTTTGCTTGTTGTTTTTGTTTTTCAGATTTTTCATCCTAGTCTCAAGAAACTTGGGTGCAGTATCAAAACAACCCAAAAATCTCATACCTTTTGGAACAGATTCAAATCAAAACAAACCATAAACCCTGCAAAGCTTAAACACCCACCAACTGTTTTGTTTTCAAACAATCCCAAAGCTCAAAACCCCAAAAAAAAAAAAAAAAAAAAACCACAGAGAATAGAAACCAAACTCAACATGACGAAAAAAAATATATATATATATATATATATAGCAGTATACTAATTTATTTTCCTTTGTTTTCCAAGCAACTAAATAGAGCTTATTAAGAAGAAATAAGATTGAGAAAATTTACCTAGCAGTGGGTTCGGTGATGTTAGGCTGGTGTGAGACGTGGTCGAAGAAACAACGGTGGCTTGGCATACGTTGGTGATTGTGGCAGCGGCAATGGCAAGGTTGAGCGAGACGACGATGGAGAAGAGAAATTGAGAGAGAGCAAAACAGTGATTTTGATATATTCGAATCTCAGATAAGAATAAGATGGGGTTGCTTTTGTTAACCCTTTTGTTAACCACAGTTAAGCTTTCCAGAGTTAAGTTTTTAACATTTTAATTGACGTGACACATTTTAGACCCTAGATCTATTTCAAATTAATCCTGTCCGTGTACTGGACCCTCTCCATTTCAAAGGAAAATGGAGAGGATCCGGATCCCACCATCAGAGGGTCGTACTCTCTTAGTCTTAGGGTGTGGTATCTGAGTAGAGTTACCTTCTCCACTAGCTCCATTCTCATCATCACGACTTCGCTTAATTTTGATATCCTCTTCAGAATGATCAACACCCTCATTATAAGGAATGATGCTGCACTTAGTCTGACCCATGCTTTGTTTCAGATCTTCCATTTCTTCCTCGTATACCACATGGGCCCCACATTTCTTTATCTTTATTCTTGGATCCAAATATTGGAATTCAATCTCAAGTTGACAGCTGGATCCATCAACAATTTGAGGAAATTCTTCTCTCAAATAATAAGGGAGCAAATACTCGAACCAACAATGATCCGATTCAACCGTATGTTCACACTCTCCGGAAACAAATGTGAATGGATAACTACCTAAGTCATCTCCATTGACTTTAAAGTGACACGTAAGGTGAAGGTCATAACTGAGATGGTTAGGTGGACGATGCTGGTGGAGTCCAAAAACAGGGCAGAGAACAATTCCTCTAAATAAATATGAAGGCACTTCCAGATTTATTGAAGCCCCCACACTTTGATGCCTAAACCAGTTCGGAACTTCACTTCCAAGAATAATAACATGAAATCTTTCTTTTTTAGTTGATTCTCGATAACAGCATTCCTGAAACATAAAAACCAACCATGATCTTTAAAGAAAACAGAGAGAGAGAGAGAGAGAGAGAGAGAGAGAGAGACCTGAAAATATTTTCCTGGAATTGTAGTGAACAAGTCACAGTGACCTCGATTGTCAAATTGGAAGCAATTGAGAAGATAGAAATGAATATGATGATAATTATCTTTTGTTTTCAATGGTAGTAATGTTTCCAACGAGGTACATCCATTTGCCATAACTGTAACGTAAGGACTTGCCCGAATCTCTGGCAACAATTGAAGACTCTTGCAATTCTCCACCCAAAATGATTGCAAATTAGACAGTTGACTAATATTTTCAGGAAGGCAAACAAAATTATTTTCACATAGATCTAATTTTTCTAAAGAGGACAAACAACCAATATCACTAAGGACTACTTGAAGATTACAGTTCCTTATATTCAATCTAGTTAATGAACACAAACCTGATACAGAAGGCAATACCAAGCCCATGAGATCTAGAGTTTTTTTCATTAACAGAAAATTAAGTGGCTTCTTCCATGACCATGATTTAGATGACAGCCCATTACATCCTTGGAACGATAGTATTTTGAGATTTTTTAAGCAAAAGATGGAGGAAGGTGACTCTCTTATAGCAGTTCCACTCACATCTAGTTCCTCTAGGCCTTCTAGATTCCCCAAATTCATTGGCATATTGTCAAGTTTTAAGCAACCAGATAGAGTGAGTTTTTAGAGATGTCAAATTACAAATGACTTTTGGAATACGTGAAAGATTTTTGTAGTTTGATAGATCCAATTTGATAAGCCCAGTTAATTGCTCCATTGATAATGGTAGATCTTCTATAACAGTCCAATCCAAATAAAGTTCTGACAAACATAACATATTTTCCACAACTTTTGAAAACTTCTTCAGCTTTAAACAACTTGAAAGAAAGAATATTTCAAGAGATTCCAAGTTAATCTTGCATGGAAGGCTTTTAAGACATTTGTAGCCATTCAAATCCAATAAAATAAGATGTCTGAGATCTCCAAGGGATGCGTGAATATTAGACAATTTTGTGTAACCTTTGAGAATCAGCTTCTCAAAATTTGGGACTCTAGCAAAATCCAGGGTCATGATCAACTCTCTAGAATCATTGAGGTTGATGATTCTTAGCCACTCCAAACTCTGTTAGCATTGAAAAACAACCAAATAGAGAAAATTAAACGATTATGAACATGATTTTTACCACCAAAAAAAAAAAAAAAAACTTGTTTCACATGAGTAAAGATCTTACCCAGTTTCCCTCCCATAGTTGTTTGATACGGCTATGAGGCATAATGAGTTCAACAAGTTTGCTAGGATTGAAATTTTTTGGCATGGATTTTAAAGGATATCCAAGCCAATTCATAAGACGTAAATCACTTGAAAGAAAAGTAAGTCCTTGAGAAAGACACACATTACCAATTTTAAGCAATATTAGATTTCTCATCTTTGAGAACGCTTCAGCATTCAAGTCCTCTACTTTTTCTTCAACGTTCAAGTCCTCTTCTTTTGAAGGGGTGTTAATGAATATGCCTTCAACTTTTTCAGTTCCCTAGTAACCAAAAAAAGAAAAAGAAAAAGAAAAAGAAAAAGAGTAATTGTATTGGAAGGTATTAACAAAAACTTCAATGAATCTCACACGCACACACACTCATAACAAAGCTTAAGATTATGCATAATCAACTTACTGTATTATCTTTTAGTACATGAAGGACATCCTCCTTAACCCACAATCTACTGCGTCTACCGAGTTCTTCAAAAGATTCACGACGAACAATTTCCTTACCCAATTCTTGTAGTAAATCATGCATCCACAATTCCTCATTTATGATGGTTATAAGAGATTTTTCTACAAGTACATCTACATCAATGTATGGCTTGCGATGGAGAGTTTGTAGTATATTTGCTACACGATATTTAGTCATTCCTTTAAAGAAACAAGCAATATCTAAAAATATTTTTTGCTCTGTTATCTTTAGAACATCAAAACTTATTTGGAGCACATCGAGGATTTTCCATTCAGGACTTTCTCTTAGACGACCTAGGACAGATTCCCATGCTTTTGGATCTCTATCAAACATGAAGGATCTCTAAAGGAAGGCCTTGAGCAAAATATACGAATTCTTTAGATAGCACCTCGTAACCTTTTGAAGGATTGTCCTACTTGAAGGCTGTCAGACAAATAAGCTTAAGAGCTTCATCATTGTTCAAAATCTTAGCCTCATATATTTTTTCTTCAGCCACTCCATGTCTGATTAACAAATGTTGATCTCTAGTTATTATAATGATCACACTCCGTCAACCAAACCAACTTTGCTTGCCAGCAAACACCAAAACTGACACTCCGACGGTCGGTGGCGGTTCGCCGCCCACGAAACCCAACGCCTTCAGGTCAGTTGACGGTTTTCCTCTCCCAAAACCCGAGCAACCCGACCCAATCATAAACCCAAAAACTTCCAGTGATATTCGAAGGTTCTTCGACAAAAACATACAAAATCCAACGATATTTGAAGCTATCCGGTGAAAATTTACTTGAAACCCATCAAATTGGATGAGATCTGGCAAGATCTTCTTGTGATATGCCCAGATCTCAACGGATCTAGCCAAATATCGGCCAAATCTCGACGGATCCGGCCAAAATAACGACATCGGAGATAAAAACCGAAACCAACCGATGAACCCAAAAACCCAACGCGACTCGAACCGACCGATCCGACTAGCATTCCGGGTCGGTTTCGGGTTCTATTTTGACTCACTCGACAGTTTTGGGTCGCGTCCGGGTTGGGCACAAACCCAACCCGTGCACACCCCTAGTTAGCATTGAAAAACAACCAAATAGAGAAAATTCAACGATTATGAACATGATTTTTACAACCAAAAAAAAAAAAAACTTGTTTCACATGAGAAAAGTTCTTACCCAAATTCCCACCCAGAGTTGTTTGATACAGCTACGAGGCATAATGAATTCAACAAGTTTGTTAGGATTGAAATTTTTTGGCATGAATTTTAAAGGACTTTTAGGCCAATCCATAAGACGTAAATCACTTGAAAGAGAATTAAGTCCTTGAGGAAGGCCCACATTACAAATTTTAAGCAATCTTAGATTTCTCATCTCTAGGTAGAGGACTTGTTAGAATGCTGAAAACCCTCTTAGAGATGAGAAATCTAAGATTGCTTAAAATTTGTAATGTGGGCCTTCCTCAAGGACTTAATTCTCTTTCAAGTGATTTACGTCTTACGAATTGGCCTGAATGTCCTTTAAAATTCATGCCAATAAATTTCAATCATAACAAACTTGTTGAACTCATTATGCCTCATAACCATATCAAACAACTATGGGAGGGAAATTGGGTAAGAACTTTACTACTATGAAACAAGTTTTTTTTTTGTTGCCAAAATCATGTTCATAATTGTTGAATTCTCTATTTGGTTGTTTTTCAATGCTAACAGAGTTTAGAGTGGCTAAGAATCATCGACCTCAGAGATTCTAGAGAGTTGATCATGACCTTGGATTTTGTTTGAGTCCCAAATCTTGAGAAGCTGATTCTCAAAGGTTGCACAAAATTGTCTATGATTCACGCATCCCTTGGAGATCTCAAACACCTTATTTTGTTGGATTTGAACAATTGCAAATGTCTTAAAAGCCTTCCAAGCAAGATCAGCTGGGAATCTCTTGAAATTTTTATTCTTTCAGGTTGTTCAAAGTTAAAGAAGTTTCCAGAAATTATGAGGAATATGTCACGCTTGCTAAAACTTTATTTAGATGGTACTACTATAGAAGATCTACCGTTATCAATGGAGCAGTTAACTGGGCTTATCAAATTGGATCTAACAAAATGCAAAAGTCTTTCAAGTCTTCCTGGAGTCATCTATAACTTGACATCTCTAAAAACTCACTCTATCTGGTTGCTTAAAACTTGACAGTATGCCAAGGAATTTGGAGAATCTAGAAGGCTTAGAGAAACTAGATATTAGTGAAACTGCTATAAGAGAGCCACCTTCCTCCATCTTTTGCTTAAAAAATCTCAAAATACTATCTTTCCACGGATGTAATGGACTGTTATCTAAATCATGGTCATGGAAGAATTTGTTAATGAGAAAATCTCCAGGTCCACTTAGATCTAATTTTTCTAATGAGAACAAACAACCAATATCACTAGGGATTGATTAAAGATTGCAGTTCCTTATATTCAATTTAGTTAATGAACACAAACCTGATACAGAAAGCAATACCAAGCCAATGAGATCTGGAGTTTTTCTCATTAACAGATTCTTCCATGACCATGATTTAGATGACAGCCCATTACATCCTTGGAAATACAGTATTTTGAGACTTTTTAAGCAAAAGATGGAGGAAGGTGGCTCTCTTACAGCAGTTCCACTCACATCTAGTTCCTCTAAGCCTTCTAGATTCCCCAAATTCCTTGGCATATTGTCAAGTTTTAAGCAACCGGATAGAGTGAGAGTTTTTAGAGATGTCAAGCTACAGATGGCTCCAAGAAGACTTGAAAGACTTTTGTAGTTTGTTAGATCCAATTTGATAAACCCAATTAATTGCTCCATTGATAACGATAGATCTTCTATAGCAGTCCCATCCAAATAAAGTTTCAGCAAGCGTGACATATTCCCCATAATTTCTGGAAACTTCTTCCACTTTGAACAACTTGAAAGAATAAAAATTTCAAGAGATTCCCAACTGATCTTTGCTCGGAAGGTTTTTAAGACATTTGCAATTGTTCAAATCCAACAAAATAAGATGTTTAAGATCTCCAAGGGATGCGTGAATCATAGATAATTTTGTGCAACCTTTGAGAATCAACTTCTCAAAATTTGGGACAGTAGCAAAATCCAGGGTCATGATCAACTCTCTAGAATCTCTAAGATCGATGATTCTTAGCCACTCTAAACTCTGTTAGCATTAGGACTGTCCACCCAACCCGTATACTCGACCAACCCGCCCGAGCTCGAACCGAAAACACCCAAATCGACACTCCGACAGTCGGTGGAGGTCTGCCGCCCACGAAACCCGACGCCTTCGGGTCAGTTGGCGGGTTTCCGCTCCCAAAACCCGAGCAACCCGACCTGATCATAAACCCAGAAACTTCCGGCAATATTCGAAGGTTCTTCGACGAAAACATCCAAAATCCAACGATATTTGAAGCTTTCCGGTGAAAATTTACTTGAAACCCATCAGATTGGATGAGATCTGGCAAGATCTTGTTGTGATCTACCCAGATCTTGACGGATCTGACCAAAATAACGACATTGGAGATAAAAACTGAAACCGACCGATGAACCCAAAAACCCAATGCGACCCGAACTGACTAGCATTCCGGGTCGGTTTCGGGTTCTATTTTGACTCACTCGACAGTTTTGGGTCGAGTCCAGGTTGGGTACAAACCCAACTCGTGGACACCCCTAGTTAGCATTGAAAAACAACCAAATAGTGAAAATTCAACGATTATGAACATGATTTTTACAAAAAAAAAAAAAAAAACTTGTTTCACATGACTAAAGTTCTTACCCAATTTCCCTCCCATAGTTGTTTGATACAGCTGCAAGGCATAATGAATTCAACAAGTTTGTTAGGATTGAAATTTTTTAGCATGAATTTTAAAGGACATTCAGGCCAATCTATAAGACGTAAATCACTTAAAAGAGAATTAAGTCCTTGAGGAAGGCCCACATTACAAATTTTAAGCAATCTTAGATTTCTCACCTCTAAGAAGGTTTTCAGCATTCAAGTCCTCTACCTAGAAATGAGAAATCTAAGATTACTTAAAATTTGTAATGTGGGCCTTCCTCAAGGACTTAATTCTCTTTCAAGTGATTTATGGCTTATGGATTGGCCTGAATGTCCTTTAAAATTCATGCCAATAAATTTCAATCCTAACAAACTTGTTGAACTCATTATGCCTCGTAACCATATCAAACAACTATGGGAGGGAAACTAGGTAAGAACTTTACAATTATGAAACAAGTTTTTTTTTTTGTTGTAAAAATCATGTTCATAATCGTTGAATTCTCTATTTGGTTGTTTTTCAATGCTAACACAGTTTAGAGTGGCTAAGAATCATCGACCTCAGAGATTCTAGAGAGTTGATCATGACCCTGGATTTTGTTAGAGTCCCAAATCTTAAGAAGCTGATTCTCAAAGGTTGCACAAAATTGTCTATGATTCACGCATCCCTTGGAGATCTCAAACATCATATTTTGTTGGATTTGAACAATTGCAAATGTCTTAAAAGCCTTCTGAGCAAGATCGGCTGGGAATCTCTTGAAATTTTAATTCTTTCAGGTTGATCAAAGTTGAAGAAGTTTCTAGAAATTATGAGGAATATGTCACGCTTGCTAAAACTTTATTTGTATGGTACTACTATAGAAGATCTACCGTTATCGATGGAGTAGTTAACTGGGCTTGTCAAATTGGATCTAACAAAATGCAAAAGTCATTCAAGTCTTCCTGGAGCCATCTGTAACTTGACATCTCTAAAAACTCTCACTCTATCTGATTGCTTAAAACTTGACAATATGCCAAGGAATTTGGAGAATCTAGAAGTCTTAGAGAAACTAGATGTTAGTGAAACTGCTATAAGAGAGACACCTTCCTCCATCTTTTGCTTAAAAAAATCTCAAAATACTATCTTTCCATGGATGTAATGGGCTGTCATCTAAATCATGGTCATGAAAGAATTTGTTAATGAGAAAAACTCTAGGTCCACTTAGATCTAATTTTTCTAATGAAGACAAACAACTAATATCACTACGGATTGATTGAAGATTGCAGTTCCTTATATTCAATTTAGTTAATGAACACAAACATGATACAGAAAGCAATACCAAGCCAATGAGATCTGGAGTTTTTCTCATTAACAGATTCTTCCATGACCACGATTTAGATGACAGCCCATTACATCCTTGGAAAGATAGTATTTTGAGATTTTTTAAGCAAAAGATGGAGGAAGGTGGCTCTCTTTCAACAGTTCCACTCACATCTAGTTCCTCTATGCCTTCTAGATTCCCCAAATTCCTTGGCATATTGTCAAGTTTTAAGCGACCAGATAGAGTGAGTTTTTAGAGATGTCAAGCTACAGATGGCTCCAGGAAGACTTGAAAGACTTTTGTAGTTTGTTAGAGCCAATTTGATAAGCCCAATTAATTGCTCCATTGATAACGGTAGATCTTCTATAGCAGTCTCATCCAAATAAAGTTTTAGCAAGCGTGACATATTCTACATAATTTCTGGAAACTTCTTCAACTTTGAACAACCTGAAAGAATAAAAATTTCAAGAGATTCCTAACTGATCTTTGCTCGGAAGGCTTTTAAGACATTTGCAATTGTTCAAATCCAACAAAATAAGATGTTTGAGATGTCCAAGGGATGCGTGAATCATAGACAATTTTGTGCAACCTTTGAGAATCAGCTTCTCAAGATTTGGGACAGTAGCAAAATCCAGGGTCATGATCAACTCTCTAGAATCTCTAAGATCGATGATTCTTAGCCACTCTAAACTCTGTTAGCATTGGGACTATCCACCCAACCCGTATACCCGACCAACCTGCCCGAGCCCAAACCGAAAACACCTAAACCGACACTCCGACGGTCGGTGGCGGTTCGTCACCCACGAAACCCGACGCCTTCGGGTCAGTTGGCAGTTTTCCTCTCCCAAAACTCGAGCAACCCGACCCGATAATAAACCCAGAAACTTCCGACGATATTCGAAGGTTCTTCAACGAAAACATACAAAATCCAGCGATATTTGAAGCTATCCGGTGAAAATTTACTTGAAACCCACCAGATTGGATGAGATCTGGCAAGATCTTGGTGTGATCTGGCCAGATCTCAACGGATCCAGCCAAATATCAGCCAAATCTCGACGGATCCGGCCAAAATAACAGCATCGGAGATAAAAACCGAAACTGACCAATGAACCCAAAAACCCAATGCGACCCGAACCAACTAGCATTCCGGGTCGGTTTCGAGTTCTATTTTGACTCACCCGAAAGTTTTGGGTCAGGTCGAGTCCAGGTTGGGCACAAACGCAACCCGTGGACACCCCTAGTTAGCATTGAAAAACAACCAAATAGAGAAAATTCAACGAATATGAACATGATTTTTAGAACCAAAAAAAAAAAAAAAACTTGTTTCACATGAGTAAAGTTCTTACCCAATTTCCCTCCCATAGTTGTTTGATACAGCTACGAGGCATAATGAATTTAACAAGTTCGTTAGGATTGAAATTTTTTGGCATGAATTTTAAAGGACATTCAGGCCAATCCATAAGACGTAAATCACTTGAAAGAGAATTAAATCCTTGAGGAAGGCCCACATTACAAATTTTAAGCAGTCTTAGATTTCTCATCTCTAAGAAGGTTTTCAGCATTCAAGTCCTCTACCTAGAGATGAGAAATCTAAGATTGCTTAAAATTTGAAATGTGGGCCTTCCTCAAGGACCTAATTCTCTTTCAAGTGTTTTACGTCTTATGGATTGGCCTGAATGTCCTTTAAAATTCATGCCAATAAATTTCAATCCTAACAAATTTGTTGAACTCATTATGCATCGTAACCATATCAAACAACTATGGGAGGGAAATTGGATAAGAACTTTACTACTATGAAACAAGTTTTTTTTTTTTTTTGTTGTAAAAATCATGTTCATAATCATTGAATTCTCTATTTGGTTGTTTTTCAATGCTAACAGAGTTTAGAGTGGCTAAGAATTATCGACCTCAGAGATTCTAGAGAGTTGATCATGACCCTGGATTTTGTTAGAGTCCCAAATCTTGAGAAGCTGATTCTCAAAGGTTGCACAAAATTGTCTATGATTCACGCATCCCTTAGAGATCTCAAACATCTTATTTTGTTGGATTTGAACAATTGCAAATGTCTTAAAAGCCTTCCGAGCAAGATCAGCTGGGAATCTCTTGAAATTTGTATTCTTTCAGGTTGTTCAAAGTTGAAGAAGTTTCCAGAAATTATGAGGAATATGTCACGCTTGCTAAAACTTTATTTGGATGGTACTATTATAAAAGATCTACTGTTATCAATGGAGCAGTTAACTGGGCTTATCAAATTGGATCTAACAAAATGCAAAAGTCTTTCAAGTCTTCCTGGAGCTATCTGTAGCATGATATCTCTAAAAACTCACTCTATCTGGTTGCTTAAAACTTGACAATATGCCAAGGAATTTGGAGAATCTAGAAGGCTTAGAGAAACTAGATGTGAGTGAAACTGCTATAAGAGAGCCACCTTTCTCCATCTTTTGCTTAAAAAATCTCAAAATACTATCTTTCCAAGGATGTAATGGGCTGTCATCTAAATCATGGTCATGGAAGAATTTGTTAATGAGAAAAACTCCAGGTCCACTTAGATCTAATTTTTCTAATGAGGACAAACAACCAATATCACTAGGGATTGATTGAAGATTGCAGTTCCTTATATTCAATTTAGTTAAGGAACACAAACCTGATATAGAAAGCAATACCAAGCCAATTAGATCTGGAGTTTTTCTCATTAACAGATTCTTCCATGACCATGATTTAGATGACATCCCATTACATCCTTGGAAAGATAGTATTTTGAGATTTTTTAAGCAAAAGATGGAGGAATGTGGCTCTCTTGCAGCAGTTCCACTCACATCTAGTTCCTCTAAGCCTTCTAGATTCCCCAAATTCTTTGGTATATTGTCAAGTTTTAAGCAACCGGATAGAGTGAGTTTTTAGAGATGTCAAGCTACAGATGGCTCCAAGAAGACTTGAAAGACTTTTGTAGTTTGTTAGATCCAATTTGATAAACCCAATTAATTGCTCCATTGATAACGGTAGATCTTCTATAGCAGTCTCATCCAAATAAAGTTTTAGCAAGCGTGACATATTCTACATAATTTCTGGAAACTTCTTCAACTTTGAACAACTTGAAAGAATAAAAATTTCAAGAGATCCCCAGCTGATCTTTGCTCGGAACGCTTTTAAGACATTTGCAATTGTTCAAATCCAACAAAGTAAGATGTTTGAGATCTCCAAAGGATGCGTGAATCATAGACAATTTTGTGCAACCTTTGAGAATCAGCTTCTCAAGATTTGGGACTTTGTTAGCATTGCAAATGTCTTAAAAGCCTTCCGAGCAAGATCAGCTGGGAATCTCTTGAAATTTTTATTCTTTCAGGTTGTTCAAAGTTGAAGAAGTTTCCAGAAATTATAGGGAATATGTCACGCTTGCTAAAACTTTATTTGGATGGTACTACTATAGAAGATCTACCGTTATCAATGGAGCAGTTAACTGGGCTTATCAAATTGGATCTGACAAAATGCAAAAGTCTTTCAAGTCTTCTTGGAGTCATCTGTAACTTGACATCTCTAAAAACTCTCACTCTATCTGGTTGCTTAAAACTTGACAATATGCCAAGGAATTTGGAGAATCTAGAAGGCTTAGAGAAATTAGATGTGAGTGAAACTGCTATAAGAGAGCCACCTTCCTCCATCTTTTGCTTAAAAAATCTCAAAATACTATCTTTCCAAAGATGTAATGGGCTGTCATCTAAATCATGGTCCTGGAAGAATTTGTTAATGAGAAAAACTCCAAATCTCATGGGCTTGGTATTGCTTTCTGTATCAGGTTTGTGTTCAGTAACTAAATTGAATATAAGGATCTGCAATCTTCAATCAATCCATAGTGATATTGGCTGTTTGCTCTCATTAGAAAAATTAGATCTAAGTGGAAATAATTTTGTTTTCATTCCTCAAAGCATTAATCAACTATCAAATTTGAGAGAATTTTGGCCGAAGAATTGCAAGAGTCTTCGATTGTTGCCGGAGCTTCAATTGAGTCCTTTTATCGAAATTTGGGCAAATGGATGTACCTCATTGGAATCTTTACTACCATTTAACAAAAAAGATAATTCACAAATTTTTTTTCATCTTCTCAATTGTTTCCAATTGGTTGACAATCAAGGCCATTGTGACTTGTTCACTACAATGCTAAGAGAATATTTTCAGGTATCTCTCTCAGCCAGCTTTAAAGAGAATGGATTTATTTTTTATATATTTTTTTGAGAGTCATAGTTGGTTTTTATGTTTTAGGAATTGTGCTATTGGGAATCAGCTAAAAGGTTTAGATTTGATGTTGTTATTCCTAGAAGTGAAGTTCCAAACTGGTTTAAGCAACAAAGTGTGAGGGCTTAAATAAATCTGGAAGTGCCTTCAAATTTATTTAAACAATTTAGAGGAGTTGCTCTTTGCGCTGTTTTTGGACCCCATTGGCATTGTCCCCCTAACCATCTTGGTTATCGCGCTCACATTGTGTGTCTCTTTAAAGCCACTGGATATAACTTCAATGTTCATCCATGCTTAAGTTTTTCGGAAGAATTTGATACGGTTGAATTGGATCATCGTTGGTTCATGTATTTGCTTCCAAATTTTTTCAAATTTGACTTCCCAAAAGAATATCTTCAAATTGCTGATGGATCCAACCGTCAACTTGAGATTGAATTCAAACCAGAATCAAATCCGGATGATCCAGAGTATCCAAAAGGGATGGAGATGAAGAATATGATAGAGATTAAAAAATGTGGGGCCCATATGGTATACGAGGAAGAAATGGAAAATCTGAAGGAAAGCATGGGTCAGAGTGAGTGCAACAACAGCATCATTCCTTATAATAAGGGTGTTGATCATTTTGAAGAGGATATCAAAAGTAAGCGAAGTCGTGATGATAAGAATGGAGCTAGTGGAGAAGGTAGTTCTACACAAATACCACACCCTAGGACTAAGAGAGAGCGACCCTCTGATGGTGAGTGAGGACTCTCACTCAGAAATCAAATGGTGGCTTTTAGGAATTTTCAGGAATTTATTGTGGTACTCATTATTGAATAGTACGGACATTAAGAACTTAATTGGACTTTATGACTTTTGCTTATTACTATTGCTTAAAAAAAAAAAAAAAAAAATCTAATCTCATATCATATTATATTATATATGATAAAAGTTAGGCTTAGACGCCGTGGTTATGCTAAGTGGTGGCATCAAATTGCATAAATTTTCTTAAACTTTTAGATTTTAAGAAAAAATATATATAAGTTTTCTTCAACTATAATTTCTAAGTGGATATAATTTTTTTTCTACTATAATTTCTGTGGATAAAAATCTTCATTTGATTAAAGTTGAATTACACTTCACTACAAGAAAAACAGGCTATTGTGGTGGGCCAAAAAGCACCGCCAAAGGTACATTTGACCTATAGCGGCAAGTGCTATTGCGGCGGGCCATCCTGTCAATGTTGCAATGATGCTATAGGTCAATTGCGACGGTCGCGAAACGCGCCACAATAGATCTGCCATTTAGTGATGCTTTTGGTCTATTGCGGCAAGCTAAAAACCGCTGCCATATGAGGTTGTCATTTGAGTCAAGTGGCCTTCTAGCGATGGGCCTATAGGTTGTCACCTATAGCGGCGGTCAATAAGCGCCGCTATAGGGCTTTATGTATAACATACCCTATGTACCTTTTAGCAACGGTTTCGCCAGCCGCTACATGTTTGAAGCTTTAGCGACAGGCGATAAACGCCACTATAGGTCTTCAATTATTTTATAATTTTAGTCCTTCAACGGCGGGCATAGGTTAAATTTTTTTTTTTTTCCTCCTAGGTCCTAAAACCACATTTCTATTACAAATAACCTGTAATAATTTTAGCTCCACTAAGACATTATCACATATGTAACTAGATAACACCACAAATGTCTCCAAACTAACATTATATTCTTATCACTACTCACAAACCAATGATAAGAATTAAGATAAGATTCAAACAGACGAAAAAAAAAGTGCATGCAATTATTCTTATCACTTTTTCTCACTATAAAACCAGTATAGTTTTTCTTTACACATTAATCTAGCACCTAAAACAGCTCCAATTTTGGTATTTGAAAATTTTTAGTATCCAATATCTATTGCTGAAGAGAAAGTTTCCACCTTGCCTCTTCTTTTTAAGAGAGTGTTCCCCTTGAAGAGAGAGAAAGAAAAAAAAAAAAACAGATAGCTTTTCCTACATTGATTCATGGCCTAACATAACATTGACAAAATCATAGCTCTAGTTTAAATTTTCAAGTACTCCACTTCTACTGCTCAAAAGAAATTATTGTAAATAAACTATACTACAAAATCTTGATTCATATTAGAGGACTTAGTCTTGCAATTAACAATACAAAGGACTAGTGAAAATAAAAGTCTTCTGCATATTGATGTCACTACTAGGCAAGTAAATCACAACAAAACTGATGATGTTTTTACATTTATGCATGTGCTAAGGGTGATTGGAAGCAACTTATAATTGTTTGAGTATCAAGGCAGACTAGTTTCACAAAAGTATATAAACGAAAATGAATTTAAATTCCAATGGCAAGACTAACAATTAACATAACTGAGCCTTAACTCCATTCAGTTTCTAAGGAGCTACAAGTTGCTTACCTCTACTACATCAATGAAATCCTGCTTTTTGTGAAAAGTGCCAACCCATTTTGTGTGATCTGCAGTCCCACCAACCAAAAACTAAGAAATGATACTAGAATATGAAATTTTAAGTCCCTAAATTCATAGTCGCATGACATCATTTTCAAAGTACAAGAGATTCAACTAAATTTTTTTGTTTAGAAACAGATTCTCATTCTTTCAAGGGCATGATAAAATGTTTGCAATGTATGATCACAGTCAAAGCATTATACCACCTTCACAGTTCACCTCTTGCATACATAAAATACAATGTGACTATAATTGTAATAAGTCTGTGAAAGGCCAATGAAAAAGAGATATTGGTGCAAACTTTGTTTAAGATTCAAGTACAAGAAAACTAATTAATTGTTCCATTTGACTTCCATAGTGCCAATCATCATGTTTAACAAGAAAGTGAAGAAACTTACAGGTCTAAGCAAAGAAAGGCAGGCCTACAAACAAAATTGGAGAGGCATTTTTTTTCCTTTGTTTTTATTTTACTTCATTTTATGTGTATTTAAATTTGTTCAGTATAGGGAAGTTACTTGACAAAGGCACCACTCTTAATTTTTTTTTTTTTTTTTTAAGAATCACACACATTAAATATAAGAACTCACAATTATAGTTCAAATTTAGCAAATAATTGAAAGGGCTTTTGAGACATACAGCTCTACTGCTAGAATAACATGATAAACAGCAAAACATTTTAAAACCCATTTTAAAAAATAAAACATTTCAAACTTAGCAATTATAGTTGCTATTTGCAAATAAAACCCATTTAAAAAAATTAATAACTTCCAAACACATCAAAACAGCACAAATTTCTATGTAAACTGAATGGGGACCCTAACTAAAACCAAAGCATCATTCAAGACCCTTACGTTCATATTTCTTCTCGAACTCTCCGGTCAAGTGTCTCTTCACAAAAGTTGTTTTTCCTGCCACCATTCAAAAAAAAAACACACACACACACACACACTCAGATCAATCAATACCGTCACCACCAACACCAATATAGATTTACACATACATAGTGTATACACATCCACAGTATAACTTTTTTCTTGCAAATCTGTCCGGAAATTATTATCTTTTGAAACAAACATAGCCTCCACCATGCAAATCAAAAGCCCCAACTCCACGATTTGATACAAACAGTGAAAAAAATAAATTTAAAATTTTCAACCAAAAAAAAAAGAGTAAAAAGAGAAATACCAGTGCCTCCATCACCAACGAAGACAAGCTTGAAGCTTGGGTACTCCACAGTCTGTTGGTTTTGGTAGAGCCTACAATTACAAAAAATATATATATAAAAATATCAGATTATATTTTCAATTTTTCAAATAAGAGCATAATTAAGAACGAGATCGATGAGCCAAAACCCTAGACCCAAACCCTAGCCCTTGAACGAGATCGAACTCAACGATTGGAAACCAAACGAGCACAAAATAGAGAGAGGGGAGAGAGAGAGAGATTTGTACCATTCGAGACTGATCCGGAAATCGTGACCCAAAACACCCAGATATCATTTTATTTTTGACAAACCCATGTTCATCCAAAAACTTTAGTCCAAATTCCATCTGGCCATCCACCCCCAACTCCTCACAAATAAATTAAAAAAAGGAGAAGGAAGAGAGGCGGAGATAGAGATAAGGTGTTATTATGAATCAGAAAAAAGAGGAGGGGTTAGGTGGGGGTAGTTGGGAAATAATAAAGAGAAAGGGAAATATTATTTTAATAAAAAAAGTGGGTATAATATTGAAATTGATATGGATGTTTTGTAAAAATGATGGTGTAAAAATGATGGTATTTTATTTAATGAGTATAAATAAATCTACTTTTTAACTATTATGTAATAATGGTATAATAATCAATTTATATAAATTATATTTTTTATTCTTTCATTTTTCTCTCCAATTAAACAAAAGAGTTTTCCACCCTCTTACTTTTTCAACCTTTCAACCAACCACACAAAAGGGAAAATTAAATATTTTCTATCCTCCCATTTTTTCATCCTCTCACAATTTTCTATCCTCCTACTTTTCTACTATTCCAACCAAACGGACTCTAAAGATATATGGATCTGGCCTTTTCCCTCTTCTGTGATTGATTTAAGGTATATGCACATTCATTTCCCAGGTTGAATGCACAATTGAGATTGCAATTTTAAGCTAAATAAATTCGACCGAGCAACCTAAAAAGGGATTGGACCTGGATGCACAGATTTGGGCCTGGGTTTTGGCATTAGTGCTTAGGAAAAAATAGTCATACAACTCTTTGGTAACATGGGCATTCCCTTTTTTTGGTGGGAAGTAAAAGTCCAACAAATTGCTACTTTTGCCCTATTTGTTTGAAGCACAGAATGCCGTTGCAATGATACATAAGAAAGACTCAAAATTGATTGAGAAATCTGTAGCATAGATGCCATTGCTAACAATATCTCAGACTACCAAAAAAAATACGTACGATAGAAAGCACACGAAAAGACATTTACATAACAGACATGCTTTAGGCCTAAGCAAGATCTTCCACGGAAGGCATCTTTTCCCCCAGATTCAGAGATGTCAACTGAACATAGGCATAGACGTCAATAAAAATTTTAACTCCTGAAATATTCTTCTGAATATTTTGATAAGAAAATTCTTTGGAAAATCAAAAGCTTCAGTGTTTCTGTGGACTTTGCCTAATATCAAGTGCTTGTTCCAGCAGTTGAATAGGAAGCACCAAAGGAGCTAATTACTGGTCCCTGAGAAATGAGCAATGTAATTAAGAAGCATGTACACATTTGAAGTTCCTATAAAAGTTAAAAGAAAGTAGTACCTTCGCAATAGTTGCTGGATCCACTCTCGAGGTATCAACAGCTTGATTTTCAATAGAACGCAGAAGCCATACACCTTCAGCATTTGCAAGTATTTTGATTCCATTTTCACTTGTTGATACAGCAAATAGTATCCCTTCCTTGTAAAATTGAATGCGAGGAGTAGCCTATAGGATATTCAAAGTAAAGATTGTTTAATTATAAAAGCTTCTTCAAATAACTATCAAGAAAAGGGCTTCCATGGCCATTACCGGTTGTCTACCCTCTGCGGCAGTAATTGTCAAGAGGTAACCATTGTCCATGTCCGTTCTTCATTGTATCAAATGGCACAACCATCACAGACCACTTCCAAAAACCATGATATACAAGCTTGATAGCTGTCTAACGTTCATCCAATTCCACAAGGTATGGTTGTCCTTTACTAGTCTCACATATGAATAGCCCTTGATTCACACAATAAAAGAAAAATGAGCAATCACCCAATCATTGTGAAAATTTGAAGGAAAAAAACAGTTGGATCAGTAGTAAAAATTTGCATTTCCCATTTGACAGCTCAGACCATGAATCCTGCTTCACTGCCACAGTTACTCTCAATAATAATAAACCAAATCCACTCAACAAGAGAGGGGAAAGGGAGAGGGGGGACCAAGTGGCAACCCTATCCTTAAAGTGTGACAATTAAGCTTCAAATTTCCCATTTTTAGTACCATGAAAATTGCAATATATATTAACCATATGGGTTATTAATGAAAGCAAGGAAAATAAATCAGATGGAAAGAAGAAAGCTTTTTGACAAAACAAAAGCAATGAAGAAATCTATCACCTCTTATTAATGTACCGATTAATGCATGAGCTGGGCCCCCTGCCCCCCTCTGCAAGCATAGCCTTGGTATAAAATAAGTGCACTAGAATATTTAGGTGAAGCTGCTTAATTATGAATAATAGCCCGAGCCTAAAACTCTGGCTGAGGCATGAGAAACAGGCCCTGGAAGTCTCTCATGAAAAGTTAAAAAAAAAAAAAAAAAAACTGTCAACTAGCAAAATTGCAAATAAAACAACTGCATACATGAAGGTTTTCCTTATTATGAGGGCACATGGAGTAAGCTGGTGCTTTATGCCCTTCAAAAGTATACAGCTTATTACTAGCGACAGCATTCCACACTTGCACAGAAATGAACTTTCACAAATGCAGTCCAACATTGTTTTTATACCGAAAGAATATGCCAAGTAAAGTAAACCATAACAGTCTTGTCCTCTCCACAAGTTATGATGCATAGTTTTCTGTTTTGATTTGAAAAGGCGAAATCATTAACCTTATCGAGATGAGCATCAATCTGAGAAAAAAAAAGATCCATGGCAAATATACAATTATTAACAAAAGGGGCTAAACAAACCAGTTAGCGTCATAGATGGTAACCACTATCATAGGAATATACTGCACTATGTCTTTCAAATATACAATGCCTGATATGGAAAGTTTTAAATTTTAGAACAATGGTTTAACCCACATGAGGGAGAGTGTGGTGCGGACACGAGGTACAGGCCCCCAATTACGCGCACATATAGGAGGAAGAACAAGAAGAAGACGGCCCAACCTGTGGCCTTATGGATGAAGCATACTAGTTATTGGGCTTGACATTAAGCAAGCCCGAACATTTATTGATTAGGGTTTCTTTAGGGTTTCTTTATGCATTTTTATTGTTGGCTATTTAAACACTTTTTCAGATTATTGTAGGGGAGTTTTTGAGAATTATAAAAAAAAAAACGTTTGTTTTCTTTCACTAGTGCCGACTCCAGTTTGCTTGGTGCTGACTCCAAGCAGCCCTTAGGTGCTGACTCCTAGGGTTTATCTTTTATTCTATTGTTAGTGTGGTTGTCCTACGTCAGTTTTGGTATCAGAGCAAACTTCCGGTCCATACAACACAACCGTAGACAACCAATAGAAAGCAAAAAAAAAAAAAAAAAAAAAAAACCATCAAGCCTAAACCAGCCAATATGTCAATACCTTTCAAGTATTTGCCCCATGAGATCTTTCAGAAGCCTAGACCAGCCCCAGCAATCCGTGTATACCCCGAAGCCCCACGAGTTTTTTATCCCCAAGCCAGCAGAGAAGCCAGTGACGCCACCCAAGCCAGTGACCGCCATCCGTGCCCGCCTCTGATCACAGAACCCACACCCATAAACCCAAAAAAAAAAAAAAAAAAAAAAAAAAGAAAAAAAAAAAAAGAGACCCAGCGAGACCCATCGGCAACGTCGACCCACCAGCCGCCGGAACCCATAGACCAGCACTCCGCCGCCGCCGACACCATCTTCACCTTCAACCACCGCCGCTGAGGACATCGACCACCACCGATACCAAGACCTAAGTCATCGCGCCGCCACTCCTCTACGATTCCAGTCGCCGCCACTCCTCAACGATTCCAGCCGCCGCTGACTTCACCGTCCTCGCGCCGCCACAGCCGTTGATCCCCACAGCCGTCGATCCCAAGCGCCGCTGTCTTCACCGAGCCTCTTTTCAGTTTAGAGGATGTTGTCCCTTTTGATTTCTCTGGTTTCCTTTTTGTTTTAAGTCTGTCCTGTAGTTTGCATTTTTTAAGTCTATTGTTTGTTTCCCTTAAGTTGTATTTCCTTTAAGTCCAGCCGTGTATTTTATTATTTTGCAATAAAAAAAAAAAAAGAAAAAAAAAGAAAAAGAAAAAGAACAAAAAAAAAAAAATTCTGTTACCGTGACACAGCCCATTGCAAGTATTGGGCCTCCTTAAATTGCTCTTTACAGGTTCACTTGTCCAAGTCAGATCCACTTGCTTGAGGAGCTAAGCCCGTGACTATTTAGTGTGGAAGGTTGGCCACTGACTAGGGTACAACTCTTACTCTCTTTTGGTGGGTTCAATTTTGTTTCATTGAAAAATATTATCTTTATATTTTTTGTGTGCATATCCCACCATACCCCATTGGCCTACCCATTTTGTGCTCAAAATAGCTATTTTATTATTTGTGCTTTCCTTTTGGTATCCATTCTAAAAAAAAAAAAACAAAAAAAGCCAATTTCTTTGAAATATTTGATTCTCATTATTAATTGTGGAGCTTATTGGAAATTGACTTTTATTTGGGCTATCTTTCAGTATTGTGAACCCTGTCACTGCTTGACTGCAATTTACTCATTTGATTCATTGATCTAATCTCTACATGCACTCTTGCTTGACCTAATTTTACATTGAGAATTAGTTACTTAAACTTTTGTGAATCTCATTTGCATTCTGAAATATAGTGTGCATGCGTTTACGTAGTGGTCGCATTATGTCAAACTCTGAACATCAATCCACTTCTGAACCTAGGCCCTCCTTAGAGCAGACCATAGATGACCTAGTAAAAAATGTCCGTAGTTTAATGGATAGGGTTGGGCAAATTGAAGCGTCTCAAAGAGAAACTGGTAACCATGAAGGAGATAACATACCTAGGCAAAATCACCACGGTTACTTTAATAGGGCTCCAAACTTTGAACATGATCACCATAATCACAATGACCCTAGGGATTTTGATGATAGAATGTTCAAGGAAAAGATAGACGCACCCACCTTTGATGGCTGCCTTGACCCATGGGTTTTCACTGATTGGTTACGTCAAATGGACAAATTCTTTGACTACTACCATTGGGCTGAGAATAAGAGAGTGAGGTATGCCAAAATGAAGTTAATTGGAAGAGCCGACCTCTTTTGGGAGGACTTTGAGGATACCCTTAGGCGACGGCATGAGCCCCCCGTTACTGATTGGCTTGAGATGAAGGGTGTGCTCTCAAGGAATTATCTTCCTTCAACTTATAGGAGCTCCCTCCTTGAGGAGTGGGATCGCCTAAAGCAAGGCACTGCTCCTGTGGTTGAATATATAGAGAAGTTCAAGGAGTTCAGGAGGCGAATTCGAATTGTTAAGGAAGAGGTTGTCACACTCAATAGGTTCAAGAAAGGTTTAAATGCTAACCTACTAGGCGAGATTATCACCCGTGGAGTCACTACCTTGACAGAAGCATATGACCTCGCTAGGAATTGTGAATTGGCATCCAAATCTATCTTTTGGCGACGTTCTGAGCTCCGAAGTGTTCCCACCAACCCTCAACCTTTTGGTAACAAACCTAGGCTTGCCTTACCCCCTAGGGCCAACCCTAATAGCACCCCAATAGAAAAGGAGGACAAGGGAAAAGGTGTGGTCAATGAGCCTTCAAGATTAGGCTCTCGCCTCCAATGCTTCAAATGCAATGGGGTTGGACACATCGCAGCTAGATGTCCCTCTAAGACCCTTGTTATTCAAGAGGATGATGAAAAGGTAGACGATGTTGAGGAGCTGGTGTATGATCCAAATATGGAAGAAACCCAAGATGTTGAAGCAGAATGGGAAGATGATCCTAGCTACCTCGCATGCATTAGAGCCGTTTCTCCCCAAGTTGATGATTTCAAGAACTTTGGTGTCCCTAGAGTGAATGTGGTAAGGTGTGCTTTGGCAGAGCAAAGAGGCACTGATGATTGGCGAAGGAGTGCCATCTTTCAAACTTACACTAAATGTAGAGACAAAACCTGCAAGGTTATCATAGATAGTGGAAGTTGCATTAATGCAGTATCTTCTAGCGTTGTTTCCCGCCTAGGCTTGAAATTGACCCCACACCCTAACCCATATAAAGTTTCTTGGGTAGATACCTCCTCCATAGCCATAAAAGAAAGATGTGTTGTCCCACTTCAATTCCTCACCTACAAGACTGAAATATGGTGTGACGTAATTCCCATGGATGTAGGGCATATCATCTTAGGTCGACCTTGGCTTTATGATTTGGATGTCACCCTTCATGGGCGAGCCAACTCTTGCTCATTTCTGTTTGAAGGTAAGAAAATTGTGCTCAATCCTTTGAAACCCAAGCCAATCGACATGAGCAAGAAGACAGAAGCACCAAAGGCGAAGGGCCTGCACATCATAAGCCCAAAGGCATTTGAAAGGGTAGCTGTCCAAGAATCTATTGTGTTTGTCTTAGTTGCTAGGGAACTTCATGGAGAGACCCGTGAGGAGCAACCTGAAGAGGTGAAGTCAGTGCTCCAAGAATTTAAGGATGTTTTCCCTGAGGAACTCCCCGACCATTTACCACCCATGCGTGACATACAACACGCAATAGATTTTGTGCCCGGGGCGACCTTACCTAACTTGCCTCACTATAGGATGAGCCCTGCAGAGCATGCCGAGTTGCAGAGGCAAGTAGAAGAATTACTTAGAAAGGGTTTTGTTCGTGAAAGCATGAGTCCTTGTGCAGTCCCTGCACTCTTAACTCCAAAGAAAGATGGAACCTGGAGGATGTGTGTTGATAGTCGTGCCATCAACAAGATCACTGTGAAATATCGTTTTCCTATCCCTCGATTGGATGACATGTTGGATATGATGGCTGGAGCAACGATTTTCTCCAAGATAGACTTGAAAAGCGGCTATCATCAAATTAGGGTTCGTTCTGGTGATGAGTGGAAAACTGCCTTCAAGACGAAGGATGGTTTATATGAGTGGATGGTCATGCCTTTTGGATTGTCTAATGCTCCTAGTACCTTTATGAGAGTGATGACTCAGGTGCTCAAGCCTTTTATGGGGAAATTCTTGGTTGTATACTTTGATGACATTCTCATCTATAGTAAGTCTAGGGAGCAACACCTCGACCACCTAACTCAAGTTTGTGCTACCCTTAGGAAGGAGAGTTTATATGGTAACCTTAAGAAGTGCTCTTTCTTCACCGATAGAGTCATCTTCCTAGGCTTCATAGTATCCTCTAGGGGAGTTTCTGCCGACCCCCAAAAGGTTCAAGCGATTGTGGAATGGCCCGAGCCTAGAAATATCCATGAAATTCGAAGCTTCCATGGGCTCGCTTCCTGTTATCGCCGATTCATTAAGGGGTTTAGCACCATTATGTCCCCCATCACTGATTGCATGAAACAAGGGGAGTTTGTTTGGACTAAAGCTGCTGCTAAGGCTTTCAATGAGGTAAAGCAAAGGATGATTGAGGCACCTGTCATGCGTCTCCCTAATTTTACCAAGCCTTTTGAAGTGGAATGTGATGCCTCCGGTATTGGTATAGGGGGAGTACTTAGCCAAGAGCGTCACCCAATTGCTTATTTCAGTGAGAAGTTGAATGACGCTAAGCAAAAGTACTCCACATATGACAAAGAGTTTTATGCCATTATTCAAGCTCTTTGGCATTGGCGTCATTACCTGTTGTCTCAAGAATTTGTTATCTACTCTGATCATGAAGCCTTGCGCTATCTCCATTCCCAAAAGAAGTTGAATTTTAGGCACGGTAGTTGGGTTGAATTTCTGCAACGCTACCACTTTGTAGTGAAGCATAGAGCGGGAGTTGAGAATAAGGCTGCTGATGCACTAAGTCGAAGGGTGTCTTTGCTATCCATCATGAGTGTTAAGGTTACTGGGTTTGAACGACTTAAGGATGATTATGAATCATGCCCAGATTTTGGGGAGCTCTACATTAGCCTAAGTAATATCCCACGGCCAATCCTGGATGATTATTCCCTTCAAGATGGATACTTGTTCAAGGCCAACAAGTTATGTATCCCTCGATCTTCAGTGAGAGATTTCCTAGTTTGGGAGATACATGCGGGAGGTCTTGCAGGTCATTTTGGCCGAGACAAGACAATTGAGGAAGTGGAACGTCAATTCTATTGGCCTGGTCTTAAGAGAGGTGTTGCCAAGATAGTTGGTCAGTGTCGTACATGTCAACTAGCCAAACATCGTAAGCAAAACACTGGCCTGTACACACCGCTACCTGTGCCAGACCGCTCGTGGCAGGACGTGAGTATGGACTTTGTGTTAGGTTTGCCCCGCACCTTTAGGAAGCATGATTCCATTCTAGTAGTTGTTGATCACTTCTCCAAGATGGCTCATTTCCTACCATGTTCTAAGACCTCTGATGCTTCTAAGATTGCAAAGCTCTACTTTGATGAGATTGTCAAACTTTATGGTCTTCCCAAAACCATAGTATCTGATAGGGATGTTCGCTTCATGAGTTATTTTTGGAAGACCTTGTGGCATTTAGTGGGCACCAAATTGAAATTTTCCACGGCATTTCATCCTCAAACTGATGGTCAAACTGAGGTGGTTAATCGTAGTCTAGGCAACCTCCTTCGGTGTCTAGTGGGCGAAGCCAATCGGAATTGGGATTCCATTCTTCCTGTAGCCCAACTTGCATATAATAGCTCTGTCAATAGGTCCATAGGTGCTAGTCCTTTTGAGGTTGTGCATGGATATACACCTAAGAAGCCCTTAGATCTTTTGCCCATGTCCCCACATGTTAGGATTTCTGAGTCTGCTGAGGCATTTGCACGACATATTCATGATTTGCATAATGAGATTCACAAAAAAATTCAGGCAAGTAATTCTCAATATAAAATTCATGCTGACACTCATCGACGTCATGCAGAGTTTCAGGTAGGGGATTATGTCATGATTCGGATTCGACCTGAACGGTTTCCCTCTGGGACCGTTAAGAAATTGCAGGCTCGTAGTGCCGGACCATTCAAGGTATTGAAACGAATGGGCCCAAATGCATATGTCATTGACCTTCCTTATGATTATGGTATTAGCTCCTCCTTTAATATTGAGGATCTAGTGGCTTATAAAAGCCCCACAGCTATTCCTGATACCCCTTTTGATGAGTCTTTGCCTAATCCTATTGATGCCCCTATTCCCACTCCTTCACCCTTAAATTTGCCCTATGCACATAAAGAATCTATTGATGCTATTTTAGATGAGCAGATTGTTTCTACCAGGGATGGAGGAGTTCACCGTTTCTTAGTTCGGTGGCGAGGGCGACCAGATTCTGATTGCACATGGATTACTCGAGATGAGCTACGGCGACTGGATCCCGATTTGCTGGAGTACTATCAGAGCTCTTCAGATTTCCACTCGACGGGGTCGAGTTCTTCTCACCGGGGGGGAGTTGGTGCGGACACGAGGTACAGGCCCCCAATTACGCGCACATATAGGAGGAAGAACAAGAAGAAGACGGCCCAACCTATGGCCTTATGGATGGAGCATACTAGTTATTGGGCTTGACATTAAGCAAGCCCGAACATTTATTGATTAGGGTTTCTTTAGGGTTTCTTTATGCATTTTTATTGTTGGCTATTTAAACACTTTTTCAGATTATTGTAAGGGAGTTTTTGAGAATTATAAAAAAAAAACGTTTGTTTTCTTTCACTGGTGCCGACTCCAGTTTGCTTGGTGCTGACTCCAAGCAGCCCTTAGGTGCTGACTCCTAGGGTTTATCTTTTATTCTATTGTTAGTGTGGTTGTCCTACGTCAGAGTGTTATAACAATGGTCAAATGATTGAATTCATACTTTCCTAATACTTTAAACTTTTGGGAAAAATGATAATTTAATAATAAAAAACCAATAAATAAATCCCCTCAAAGTAACATACCAAAAACGGCACCATCAGGACTTTACATCACATGGTTTACATATAATCATAATTATTGGCCAACAACGCCTATCATCTAGTGAAATAGAGATTATTAGCCTCATAAATTTTCCTAGTGCATATTCTCCAACTTAAAAAATTATATACTAGTTACGTCAGTCTGTGTAGATATTTGTCAAACTTTTAGGGCCATTGAATAGGCTCGAATGTCCCAAACATTGAAGTTTTGAGAAACAAGCCTCTCCCTCCTACCTACTTCCCAAATTGTGATATCACCAATATTCATTCCAGCTAAATTTGATAGAACATAAAACATATAATAGAATAGAATTTTAGCTAAAACAACTACCCCTTGACTACCTCATAGTACAAAAATTTGAAGATGCATAGTACCAGCAGTAGAAGAAGCAAGAGCTTACCAAGAAGCAAGGTTGTTGCAATGGATGAAAATTTATGGTGTTGATAGCAGAGCCTTGATTCAAGTTGACAATGATAACAGCAGGACATTGGAGGACTCAGATGGGATGAGAGTCTATAGAGGCCCCCACCTTTTTGACAAAATGCTTGTGATAATGCGGTAGAGGAGACAGTCCGGTAGACTGCTGATAATGTCAATATCATTGTCATATAAAGACACATCATGGAATTAGAAAATATTAAAAACAAAGGTGGCACTGCTTATGCTTTATTTTAGCAATACAAACATGAAACTGGAACATTTATTAGAATTATTCAAGTACTAAGCTTTGGCAAAGCCTAGACAAAATTCTTTGATAAAATAATGAAACCCTATCCTTAAGTCTTACGATCATGATAAATATGGATCTGACATAGACTAGAAGTGTTGGAGGTTTTCAATTATCTTAAATATGCAAGAATACAGGTTTATTGACCAAATCGGAATCTAAACTAGCCTTAACTTAGTAACCTTAATCATTAATTTAGTTATAAAGCTTGGATACTTTTCACATATCTCAGTACCTATATTTCACCAATAATATTGGTCAAGTCACCAGGTTTAATTGAAAGCTTGGTCATTAAGAACTGTCACTACTTCTCACAAACAACTGGGCAAATTTTTATAGGGAACTAAACATTCACATTGGTAGGCAAACAATAAGTGGAGCTTGATTTTAACAAAAAGGTCCTGGATGATGACAGAATCACTGTCATTGTAACCAGTGTGTAGATCGTCTTGCAGTCGCTAGATTTTATGCCTTCTGATATTCGCCTTCGGATATTAAGTTTTTGTTGTATTTTGATTGTATGGGCAGATTCTCTGAGAGGATTTGCCTTATTTCCTTGGGAAATTATTGTGTACTCCCGGAGTACCATAAATGCGTACTCCCTCCTCTCACATAAATGGTGGGTCCCATTAATTAAATTCATGATGAGACCCACCATTCATGTGAGAGGAGGGAGCATGCATTTATGGTACTCCGGGAGTACCTAATAATTTTCCTATTTCCTTTTAGTTGTTTTAATATAACAGCGTTTATTATGGTTGAATAGGATTTTAAATGTACAATAAAAGCATTGCAACTATTATGGTTGTAAGGGATTTTAAATGTAAAATAATATTATTTATATATATATTAAACTATATCAGATATGACTACAAAATAATTTAAATAATTAGTTAATTACTACTCATTCTTGTATAAATACAGTACAAGAATGACATAAATACTTACTCCACATCATAACCATAAAGGTAAACACAATAAGCAATAGTAATAAAATTAAATTATTGGATTAGATTTTTTTTTTTTTTAAAGCAATAGTAATAAGCAAAAGTCATCCCCCTCAAAAAAAAAAAAAAAAAAAAAAAAGCAAAAGTCATAAAGTCCAATTAAGTTCTTAATGTCCGTATTGTCCAATAATGAGTACCACAATAAATTCCTAAAAATGGCATTTGTGAAGTAGTTTTATTAAAAAGAAATATATACAATACCAAAAAAAAAAAAAATCTGTAAGAAGGAGAGTTGGTGACAACTTGGAAATAATTGAGAAATCGCAAACGACTTTTTGAATTAAATGGTAGTAAAGATTCCAATGAGGTACATCCATTTGCCCAAACATATATGTAAGTACTCAATTCAAGCTCCGGCAACGATTGAAGACTCTCGCAATTCTCCACCCAAAATTCTCTCAACTTAGATAGTTGATTAATGCTTTCAGGAATGAAAACAAAATTATTTCCACTTAAATCTAATTCTTCTAATGAGGACAAACAGCCAATATCACTAGGGATTGCTTGAAGGTTGCAATTCCTTATATTCAATCTAGTTAATGAACTCAAACCTGATACAGAAGGCAATACCAAGCCTATGAGATCTGGAGTTTTTGTCATTAACAGAAAATTAAATGGCTTCTTCCATGACCATGATTTAGATGACAGCCCATTACATCCTTGGAAAGATAGTACTTTGAGATTTTTTAAGCGAGGGATGGAGGAAGGTGGCTCTCTTATAGCAGTTCCACTCACATCTAGTACCTCTAAGCCTTCTAGATTCCCCAAATTCATTGGCATATTGTCAAGTTTTAAGCAACCAGATAGAGTGAGAGTTTTTAGAGATGTCAAACTACAAATGGCTCCAGGAAGACTTGAAAGATTTTTGCAGTTTGTTAGATCCAATAAAATAAGATGTTTGAGATCTCCAAGGGATGAATCAATCTTAGACAATTTTGTGCAACCTTTGAGAATCAACTTCTCGAGATTTGGGACTCTAGCAAAATCCAAGATCATGATCAACTCTCTAGAATCACTGAGGTCGATGATTCTTAACCACTCTAAACTCTGTTAGCATTGAAAAACAACCAAATAGAGATAATTAAATGATTATGAACATGATTTTTACCACCAAAAAAAAAAAAAAACCTTGTTTCACATGAGTAAAGATCTTACCCAATTTCCCTCCTATAGTTGTTTGATACGGCTACGAGGCACAATGAGTTCAACAAGTTTGTCAGGATTAAAATTTTTTGGCATGGATTTTAAAGGATAATTGGGCCAATCCATAAGACGTAAATCACTTGAAAGAGAAATAAGTCCTTGAGGAAGGCAACATTACAAATTTTAAGCAATCTTAGATTTCTCATCTTTGAGAAGGTTTCAGCATTCAAGTCCTCTACTTTTTCTTCAGCGTTCAAGTCCTCTTCTTTTGAAGTGGTGTTGATGAATATGCCTTCAACTTTTTCAGTTCCCTAGTTAAAAAAAAAAAAAAAAGTGATTATTTTGGAAAGTATTAACAAAAACTTTGATGAATCTTACAGGCACACACACTCATAACAAAGCATAAGATTGTGCATAATCGACTTACTGTATTATCTTTTAGTACATGAAGGACATCCTCCTTAACCCACAATCTACTGCGTCCACCGAGTTCTTTAGGGGATTCACAACGAACAATTTCGTTACCCAATTCTTGTATTAAATCATGTATCCACAATGTTCCATTTGAGATGATTATAAGAGATTTTTCCACAAGAACATCTATATCAATGTTTGGCCTATAATGGGGAGTTCGTAGTATGTTTGCTACTCGATCTTTAGTCATTCCTTTGAAGAAACAAGCAATATCTAAAAATATTTTTTTCTCTGTTATCCTTAGGCCATCGAAACTTATTCAGAGCACATCCAAGATTTCGCATTCCGGACTTTCTCTTAGTCTACTTAGTTCAGATTCCCATGCATCTAGATTTCTGTTAAACATGAAGGAGCCCAAAACTTTGAGTGCTAAAGGAAGGCCTTTAGCATAAGATATAAATTTTTCAGATAGCACCTCGTAACCTTTTAAAGGACTGTCCTGCTTGAAAGCTTTCAGACTAAAAAGCTTAAGAGCTTCATCAGAATTCAAACTCTCAGGCTTGTATATTTTTTCTTCAGCCACTTCATGTGTGATTAATAGATGTTGATCTCTAGTTATTATAATGATCACACTCCCTCGACCAAACCAACTTTGCTTGCCTACCAATGCTTCTAATTGTTTAGGTTGATCCACATCATCAAGAATGACAAGAACCCTCTTATGACATAATCTATTCCTTATCAAATTGATTCTCCATTGAACATCCGAAATATCAATATTTTTTTCAAACAAGACATCAGAAAGAAGTTGTTTCTGTAAAGTAACTAGACCACCATTTCCACTTTTTTCTCTGACATTTGCAAGAAAACTGCTGCCAGCAAAATGATAACGGATTCTATCATATAGGACTTGTGCAATAGTTGTTTTACCGATTCCACCCATTCCCCAAATCCCTATAAAGTGAACATCATTCAACCCCATTCTTAAACATAAATTCTCCATTTCCTCCACACGAGATTGTATTCCAACAAGATCCTCTTGAACACCTGAGTATGAATAATGCAAGTCACCAATTAATTTTCTCGCAATCTCTTCGATAATTGTTGACTCCTTCCTGCCAGGAATATAGAACAATAATTTTTTGAGTCAAGATAGGCCATAACAAGACAGAAGGCTCAACAAGTGTACTATTTTAGATTCGTTCATTATAGAAAATGGAACTCTAAGTTCCATAATATGAAAAAGATATAATAAATTGTGAAATTGACAAAATAAATTTTGTACTACATATTTGGGCTGCTGTAGAAAACATAAAATAGTAAACCATTGTTTAAGAAGGGAAAAAATAAATAAATAAAAAAAATAAAATAGAATTGGGTGGAAGTCATCTGTGTAGTGGTACCTTACCATTAAAACTAAAGTGCACGTATAGTGGTCTTGGTCAGGAAGAGTTGGAAGGTAGCTATTGCCTTTTAAATCTGGAATTAGCAACTTTCAATAAAGCTTCAAAAAAGCAACATTTCAATCTTACACGATTCTTCATTTGTTGTAACTATTCTTCTTCTTCTTCTTTTTTTTTTTTTTTTTTTTGGGAACCTAACTATTCTTCTTTACAACTTGAATGTCATGTTATATTGTATCTTGACTATATTTCTAATTCATCTTTCGGAATTCTTCGGGCTTTCATTGCTTGATTTATAATAAAATAGAAAAAATAAAGAAAAATGCCTGTGATCCCAAACGAATGTAGTTTAAATTATTGTTTCTGCAGAATTATAGGTTCTTGCTTTCAAAGAAAGGAGTTTGCCTGCTCGGAGGTAGGAGCCTTTGTGCAATTCCTGTACTTTCTGAGTGTAATTGGGAATGGAATAAAGTTTCAAGATTGAGGTCAGTAACAACGCATTCTTGAGGAGTCATATAGAGAATGGTGAGGCATTGAGGGCGTGTTCTATGGACTTATACGGAATCAAAGATTCTAGCTGTGATTAGTGGAAATAGAAAAAGGTTCAAATATATTAATTTATATATTTGGTCAGTTGGAATCTTTCAATACTGACAAATTCAACTGCACAGCTACTTATGAAGCCATCAGATAGTCTCATTCAATTCTAGATTAGTGGAAAATTATTTGGTTTTCAAATGTTTAGGCATTCATTTAAAGCTTAGTTTATTATCTAATAAGAAAAAAAGAAAAAAAAAAAAGATCAATACACAAGTAACAAGTTCAGTGGGGAAAGAATGGAAACGCTAGTCTCATTTTTTATGCCTACAATTCACAAGACATATTTGGAAAATTGACTTGAATTGTTGATCATTATGCTGACATATTGATGATTGGGAAGCAGAATTCAGATGGGTTATACAAGACAGCAGCTTTGGTCTACACTTCTAGTAGTTGCCTAAGCTGCAAATTTCTATTATATATAAACTAGAAACAAATCAGAGATTTCATTCTGCGAATTTTAAAGGTGAAGAAGCCATTTTCAAAGCCATGAAGAACGATATAAAATTTGGATTCGCCTCTTGCAAAAAATGTTAAGGGGAGACGCACACAGAGGAAAATAAGAGTTCCAGGAATTATGCTATTTAAGTTACTAACTGCTGCTTAAGATTGTGCTCCGTGTGTACAGCTTAAGCTGCTTGTTTTGATCTATTATTTGTTCAATTCATCAGTTGTATTAAAAGATAAAATCAATCATTTCAAAAAAGAAATTAAGCTTGCTTAGGCTCCGTGTTAATATAAAGTAACGTCTTTTTTTTTTTTTTTTTGTTGAGAATCCACTAGTAACTAATCTTCTTTTTTTTTTTTTGAGTAAGACACTAGTAACTAATCAAGTAGCTAGTATTTGAGTAATGGACACAACGTAAGTATTAAATTCAGCGATCCATGATTAGATTTCTTTTCTATCTGGCTGAGTATATATATTAAATAACATAACTTGAAAAAATTTATTTGGCCAAGTGAAATAAAGCAGTGATGTATAATATTCTGAAAGTGTGCAAAAGAAATTCTTACTCATTCCGTGTATCCCATCCAGAGAGATTGGCAACTTGAGTCAAAGCAGCTCTCCACAATTGCAACTTCTCTTCGTTCTTGATAAGTTCTTCATGTTTAGCAAAGGCCTCTGCAAAACTGCCCCTTTGATTTCGTACATCAGAGGGATCCACACCATGAAAAACAGGCAAAACTGTTAGCCTAGTCTTTTCCTTGCACTCAACAATATTTACAAGTTCATCCAAGCACCAAGACGAAGACGCATAGTTTCTTGATAGAACAATGATTGCGAACTTTGACTTTTCCATAGCATTCAAGAGCTCCGTGGAAATGGATTTTCCTCTCTCAAGTCTTTCATCATCTCTAAAGGTTCTAATTCCTTTTTGATCCAAGGCAGCATATAGATGGTCTGTGAAGTTATTACGGGTGTCCTCACCTCTGAAACTGAGAAAAACATCATACTCCCATTTGGGCAATGAAGAAGAAGAAGCTATTTCAGAGGTTACGGAAGCCATTGGAAACTTACAAAGCTTCAGTGTGTGTGATATCAGCTGTGGTTTTTGGTTAGAGCTATATTATCAAATGCGAGTAGTTCCCTTGTAAAGACTCAAAAAGAGAGAACGAGTTATTTAAGTCTTCTGCGATTTTTATTTTATTTTTCCTAATTCCTTTTAGCTTTTTTGTAACTATTGAAGCTGCAAACATCATAGAGACTATACGTGCAGAGAAGTAAATTTTAGTTTTGTATTACTAAGCTACAGTAGTTTGTTTTAGTATGAATAATGTAGGAGCTAAACGACTGCCGTTTGTACATGTATCAGTTTAATGAGTTGTTGCTATTCATTCCACGTGTATAGGATTAGTTGGTTAGGAAGTTAGTTGGAAGTTAGTTATTCTGTTTTCCTTTTCTGTTTTCATTTCCCCGCCTCTGTTCATACTATATAATGAACAGAGCAATGTAAATTTATAATGTACAGAATATACACAAGTTCACATCACTCTATTCTCTCTTCTGAGTTTTCTTCCATTGTTGATGTGTCTTCAAGCTTGTGATAAATTCAATATGGTATCAGAGCAGAACTAGATCAGAGATAACGCAAGTCTGGTATGCTCTGAAATTATCTAGTTCAATAGTGTTCTTCAATCTGTGATTCATTGATCCCTTAATGCTTCTTTTCAGTTCAACTAGAAATTTACTTGTATATTTCTTGTTGAATCTTGCATTAAGTTCATCTCCGTCAAGAATTAATTTCTTTGATGTGTTGAGGTCTTGATTCTGCTCTTGTATTCTTAATTGAAATTGAAATCCTCAATCTTAGGGTTTCAGTTCAATCTCTTTTCTCGTGATCTTAGGATTGTTCCATCATCAATTTACTGTTTCTGTTGTGGATCCATCAAGATTGTGGTTACATCTTGATTGTTTCATCATCATCACACAGAATTTCAGTTTTTCCTTTGATCCTTGAATTTTCTTCTTTTCTCGAGAAAATCAAATCTTGATTTCTCCATTTTCTGTTGAAATCTTCTTCATTTTTTTTTAAAGAATGACTGAAACTACTCCTAGTGCTACTGTTCCCATTGTTCAACCTTGGGAAAACGCAGCTAGTCCATTTTTCCTCTCTAGTGGTGATAATCCAGGAGTGTCTTTGGTGGTTCAACACCTCACTGAAGAAAATTACAACACCTGGAGCAGAGCAATCCTCATTTCATTAGATGCCAAAACCAAATTGGGATTCATTGATGGCTCTATTGCAAAGCCTCAAACTGTTGATCACCCTTATTACACAGCATGGAATAAATGTAACAGTACAGTCCTAGCTTGGCTGTTCAATTCTGTTTCCAAAGATTTGCAGTCAAGTATTGTGTATTTCAAGACTTCTAGGGATGTGTGGCTTGATCTGCAAAACAGATTTGGGCAAGGAAATGGACCTACAATTTTTGATTTAAGAAAGGAAATTAGCTCTCTGGTTCAGGAGGATTTGAGTATCAATGCCTATTATGCCAAGTTCAAAGGCCTTTGGGATGAGTTTTCCAACTATCGAGCATGCACATGTGGTCATCAAGCTGAGGAATGCACCATGTCCTTTTTGATGGGGCTGAATGACACATATGCTGCTGTTAAAAGTCAAATTTTGCTTATAGAACCTGTGCCTTCCTTAAGCAAAGTGTTTTCTCTTTTGCTTCAAGATGAGAAGCAAAGAAAAATAGGTGCTGGGAAGAAAGTCTTGGTTGATTCATCAGCCTTGGCAGCCTTTGGATCTAAGCCTGGTAACAACAACAAGTTCTTTGCCAAATCCAAGAATGGCAGGCCACAATGCACTCATTGTGGAGCTATGGGGCATGTTGTTGATAAGTGCTACAAGCTACATGGCTACCCTCCTGGGTATAGGTTCAAGAACAAAGGAAGTCCACCTTTTGCTAGCAATGTCATTGCTGATGAAGATCATATTGGTGAACCCATTACTCTCACCAAATCTCAGTACCAGAAATTAGTGGGATTATTGAATTCTCAATGTCATTTTGGCACTCAAGCTCCACCAGAGGTTGTTCATCAAGCTGCTACCATTGTTGCTCAGCCTTCAATGGATGTTCAAACTCAATCTTTTGCAGGTATCAAGTTTTCTCCATCCCTTAAACACTCAGTGTTTTCTTCCAGTGTCAATCCCTCTGAAATTAGTCCTTATGACTGGATTCTTGATAGTGGTGCAACTGACCACATGGTTCATTCTATTCAATTCTTCACTTCTGTTACTTCTTCTGCTCAGATTTCTGTTAGATTACCTAATGGTGACATGGTTAAGGTCACTCATATTGGAACTGTGCAGGTCTCAGCAACATTGGTCCTTGAAAATGTTTTGTGCATTCCCTCTTTCTCTTTCAATCTTATTTCTATAAGCAAACTAACCCAAAATCCTTCTTGTTGTTGTGTTTTTCTTTCTCATTTCTGCTTTCTTCAGGACTTACTGCATTGGAAGATGATTGGGTTGGGTAAGAGACATGGAGGACTTTACATTTTGCAGTGCCATGATTCCATCAATTTACCACCTTCTGTGTCCAAGGTTCTGTCTAGCCTGCATTCTTCTTTCTGCAATACCAGTGTCAGTAGTTGTAATGTTGATTCTCCTTTGGTTGTTGATACTTCCAATGATGCTAATAAGTTGTGGCATTACAGATTAGGACATCCATCTTCACAAAGACTAGCTTTGTTGAAATCCTTTGTACCTGGTCTGAATTCTTCTCTTAATAAAAATTTCCTTGATTGCCATGTCTGCCCTTTAGCTAAACAGCACAAGTTACCTTTTTCTAAATCCACAACTGTTTCTTTAGCTTGCTTTGATCTAATTCATGCTGATATATGGGGACCATTTTCTACTCCTTCTTTGAATGGCTCCAAATACTTTCTTACTTTGGTTGATGATCATAGTAGATGCACTTGGGTTTATTTAATGAAATCCAAATCTGCTGCTTCTGATCTAATTCAAAGTTTCTTTCAAATGGTTCTTAATCAATTCAAAGTTTCCATTAAGGTCATTAGAAGTGATAATGGCCCTGAATTTACTCTCTCTTCCTTTTATGCTTCAAAAGGCATTTTACATCAGCTATCATGTGTTGAAACACCACAGCAAAATGCTGTGGTTGAAAGAAAACACCAGCATTTGCTGAATGTAGCTCGAGCCTTGAGGTTCCATGCCAATTTACCTTTAAAATTTTGGGGAGATTGTGTACTTACAGCCACCTATCTCATCAACAGGCTTCCTAGCCCACTTCTAGGTAACCTAACCCCATACCAGAAACTTTTAGGCCATGCTCCTTCTTATCAACACCTTAAAACCTTTGGCTGCCTTTGCTATGTCTCTACCTTGACAAGAAACAGGTCTAAATTTGACCCTAGGGCAAAGGCTTGCATTTTCCTTGGGTACCCTTTTGGCACCAAAGGATACAAGTTATATGACTTGTCCACTAGAACCTTGTTTCTGTCCAGAGATGTCATCTTCAAGGAATCCATTTTTCCTTTTAAACATTGGTTGCCTAGAGTTGTTTCTAGCACTCCTTCATCTTCTCCCAATGTTTTTCCTTCTCAACCATCTGTCCTAGATTTTGTTCCTCTCCTTTCAGCTGAATTTTCCTTTCCTTTCAACTCTACTGAAACTGCTGTTCCTCCTGATGAATTCCCAGACCTTGTCCATCCTGATCTAACTTGTTCTCCACCTACTCTTCCTTCTCAGCCTGAGCTTTCTGCTCCAACAAATCTGCCTATTACCCTACCTGTCTTACCCCTTAGGAAATCAACTAGGTCTCATAAACCTCCTTCCTATCTTCATGATTACCATTGCAGCCTGGTCTCCACTCCTCACTGCAACTTGGCTTCCACATCTCTACCTTCCCATGATTCTCTCACTGCTAGTCCAGGTATTCTTTATCCCCTTTCTTCATCCCTCTCTTATTCTAAGTTGTCCACTGCCCATAGAGTGTTCTCTGTTGCCTTAACCATTGCTAAAGAACCTACTTCATATGCTGAAGCTTTGCCTAATCCCTTGTGGCAAGCTGCTATGCAGACTGAGCTTGATGCCTTTCAGGCTAACCAGACTTGGATCATGACTCCATTACCTCCTGGTAAGGTCCCTATTGGTTGCAAGTGGGTCTTCAAGATCAAGCTGAAGGCTGATGGTTCTATAGAAAGGTACAAAGCCAGATTGGTTGCTAAGGGTTTTACACAGACTGAAGGGGTAGATTATTTTGAAACCTTCTCTCCTGTAGTGAAGTTTGTAACTGTCAGGACCCTTTTAGCTTTGGCTGCTGTGTATGGTTGGCATCTATCTCAATTAGATGTCAACAATGCCTTCTTACATGGAGAGTTGACTGAGGAAGTGTACATGGTTCCTCCTCCTGGATTTGACAGCAAGGGGGAGGTGTGCAAACTCACTAAGTCTTTATATGGGTTGAAGCAAGCAAGCAGACAGTGGTTTGCCAAGCTTTCCTCTACCCTCCTTGATCATGGCTTCAGTCAATCTAAGTCTGATTATTCTGTTTTCACCAAGATCAACAAGGGGTCTATCTTAATCCTACTCATCTATGTGGATGACATTTTGATAGCTAGCAATAACATAGAAGAAGTCCATACCTTCAAGGTCTTTCTAGATGCCAAGTTCAAACTCAAAGATCTTGGTACCTTGAAATATTTCTTAGGTCTTGAGGTGGCCAGGACTGAGAAAGGTATTAGTCTATGTCAAAGAAAATTTGTCTTGGAACTCCTATCTGATACGGGTATGCTAGCTTGTAAACCTACTAATGTGCCTATGGATCAATCAACAAAGTTTAGGAGCTCAATGGGAGAGGCTGCACCTGATCCTTTTTTGTATAGAAGAATTATAGGCAAATTACTTTACTTAACTCTGACCAGACCTGACATTTGTTACTCAGTCCATAAGCTGAGTCAGTTTATGAGTTCCCCTCAACTTCCTCACCTCCAAGCAGCCTACAAGATTCTTAGATACCTCAAGAAAACACCAGGGCAGGGTTTATTCCTATCTGCCACTTCTGAACTAAAGCTCAAAGCTTATTGTGATGCAGATTGGGCAGCTTGTCCAGACACCAGAAGGTCAGTTTCAGGCTTCTGTATTTTCCTTGGTGAGTCTCTTATATCCTGGAAATGCAAGAAGCAGCAGGTAGTTTCCAGATCATCAGCTGAATCAGAATATCGTGCAATGGCCACTGTCACAAGTGAACTTGTCTGGTTGATAGCTTTATTTAAAACCTTTGCTCTAAATCACACTCATCCAGCTTCTCTGTACTGTGATAGCAAAGCAGCTCTCTACATTGCTGCAAATCCAGTTTTTCATGAGCGTACAAAGCACATAGAAGTTGACTGTCATTACATTCGAAGCAAACTTCAAGCTGGGGTGATTAAAACTTTTCATGTGCCTACTAGACATCAAATTGCTGATTTTTTCACCAAGGCTCTTGGATACAAACAGTTCTACTTCCTTCTGTCCAAGATGAACTTAATCAATATCTACAGTTCATCTTGAGGGGGAGTATTGAAGCTGCAAACATCATAGAGACTATACGTGCAGAGAAGTAAATTTTAGTTTTGTATTACTAAGCTACAGTAGTTTGTTTTAGTATGAATAATGTAGGAGCTAAACGACTGCCGTTTGTACATGTATCAGTTTAATGAGTTGTTGCTATTCATTCCACGTGTATAGGATTAGTTGGTTAGGAAGTTAGTTGGAAGTTAGTTATTCTGTTTTCCTTTTCTGTTTTCATTTCCCCGCCTCTGTTCATACTATATAATGAACAGAGCAATGTAAATTTATAATGTACAGAATATACACAAGTTCACATCACTCTATTCTCTCTTCTGAGTTTTCTTCCATTGTTGATGTGTCTTCAAGCTTGTGATAAATTCAATAGTAACTTGTAACTTTCAGGAAACTTTGAGGAAATAATTTCGTAAGGGATGCTAAGAAAATATTATATAACTGTAAAGTGTAAACACAAGATGCCTTTATTTCCCACTTCCACCACCCACCGTCCCACACTCTCAACAGAAGAGAAGAAAGGCGCTAAAGTGCTCTATTGAAAAAGAAAGTGTGAAGATATGAAATTCTCTATTTTCTTGTGAAGATATATACGTTTCTTTGGGCAATCAAGTCAACAAAGGCCATAACCACTGTTTGAGGCATCATTAAAAGTAGAATAAAGTATGAGTACTTCAGTAGATATGTTCTCTCTTTTTTTTTTGCCGAATGAGTAGATATGATCTCTTACTACAATGCCTATAATTGATTCTCCTACTTCATAAAATGAGAAAGAATCCAAAGTTGAATTGAGCCAAAAGCATACTCTTTGTACAAAATTTATAAAGTTATTCTCAGGGTTTCTTTGAAATAGGTATTGAATAATTGATTGATTGAGCTTGCCGGACAGTTAGTAGAGCTCTTAGGATTTGAATCCGGTTTAATAGGCTAAAATAGTCATTGGACATGCAATTATCCCTTGATTAGTGTGAGATATAAAAGTTAAGATGGTAAAAGAAAAAGAATTAACCTTTTATTTTTTCATTATTCTTTTAAATTTTTACTTTTTTACCATTTAACTTTTACATCTCACATCATAAGAAAATTGCATGGTGCAATAGCCCTAATTAGGACCATTACATTGACCTAAGGCTAAATCCGAGCTTCTAAGCCTATTGGGAGTCTTTGTTTATTTTTCTTTCTTTTTAGATGGAATTTGAGTCATAGGCTTTTTGTCTTATCCAACAAGCTAATAATCCTTTTCATTTTAAGAGGGTTCTTCGACTGATTATTCCTTTTTTGAAGTGTGAAAAACTGGTGATTATCGCAAAACATTAATATGATTTTGATCTTGTCCCTTTCTTATGTGGAACTATTCAATAATATATTCATTTGTACCTAGAGGTCCCATATTTAAGAGCTTTTCATTTTCCATGAATTTTCAATCGTGCCCTTTTACACCCCCCCCCCCCCCTTTTTTATTGCTAACAATAATTTCATTTTTTTTTAATAATATGAACAATTTCACAAAAGTACAAGGAGTAGCGTTAATAAACTATATTTATGTCTAAGGAAAAAAAATCCTTATCTAGTTAATTAGTAAGAAGAAATTTCCTTAAGTATATTCATATATATATATATATTTTATTTTTTTATTTTATGTAATGCTGGGCTTCTTTACTTTTTCATAGTGGTCAGTTTATTTTAACTCATAAATCTTGTAATTTTTCGGTTCACATAAGAAGCTAAGTCTAATTGACAATAAATTCTGTGTGGATAATGAATGTCCATCCCCAATAACTAATGAATATAAAAACTCTCATTTTTCCTCAAAAAATAGTTATGAGCTCCTAAACAAAATCGAATTGATAACAAATTTTATTTATTTATTTTTTGGTTTTTGATTTGTGTAATATATATACCTACTTTATGTTTCAATTCAAGGCTAGAAAAATACCAAAATTGTGGTCAAGTTCATTGTTAGAAATAGCTATAATCTTTAGTCAGTACAACTCGATAAGGCAAAAACTCAAGGTGTACGTACCATTCGTCCGATTCAATGCATTCTCAATAAGACAAAAACTCAACTGCTAGAGACATTATTGTGTTAGTAATGTGAACAGGTTTGATACTGCTTTAGATCTGATGTAATGAAAATGGATTTGAGAATGCTTTCTGTACCAATTTCTTAGTACTACTCTATTTTTATTCTCCAATTTCATAGTGGAATTTTCTATGCAACATCTTTCTCAAGCCCAACATAGTACTACTCCTAGGTTAGCTATCTTTATGTTAACTGTTCCTTATGCAGAGAGCTTTATAATGAAGCTGTGTGCCTACTATTACTTATGACATGGCTGTCCAGACTCGTCTTCTTCACAAGCTTGGTGAACCAATCATCCTTTTCGGAGAAAAGGAGATGGAAAGGCATGAGAGGTTGCTGACGATTATAGGAAACTGGATGCTGAAGGGCAGTTATTGTTGAATCTCCTCATGAGGAGGAGGAAGAGGATGTGGCTTTTGCTACAAAAGCAAATGTTGAGGAAGAAACTATTTAATATCCCTGTTAAACACAAGGCACTTTGGCTCTCAAGAATATCAAGATCAAAGCAAGTGTTTAGAGCAGAAGACACAAGACTCAACACGTATAGCAGAGGTTCAAGAAATGATATCTAAAGCACTTGTAGTTTAGTAGCTGTATTAATATGTTAGTATATATACGACCTGTAGTTTAACATTGTTTTTACTCTTCATTAGTGTTCACTCGTGAGAAGGGCGGTTAGTCACACGTGAGAGAGGTTGTTAGTTTGTTATTTTAGTTTGTTAGCTACACACTCTGTTTTTCATTCCTATCTCGTTCCAATTTGAACTTGATGTTGTATATAAATGCACAAGTTAAGTTAATTCAATACAATTTTGGTTTTTCCAATTCTTTCATTTCTCATATGGTATCAGAGCTCTCTAGAAGCTTAGAATTCTAGGGTTTTATAGAATTGGGAATTTTTTCTTGTCCGCCATTGTTGTTTCTCTTCAAGCTTTCTCAAGCTTTCTCAGAATCGCTTTCTCAAGCTTTCTCAGAATCTTTTCCAAAGCTTTTCCTTTGCTTTAATGGCCGACGCAACAACTACTAATACTTCCACCACTGCATCTTCATCTTCTTCTTCACAAGAATCATATAATCTCAACGATCCCATGTTCTTACATCCTGGAGAAAATCCAGGCGTTGTTCTTACTTCTTAGCCTTTGGTTGGAGAAGAAAATTATTCGCCTTGGGTCAGGTCAGTGAGGAAATCCTTGATTGGGAAGAATAAGCTTGGTTTTATAGATGGTTCCATAACTATTTCTTCTCCACTCGTGAACTCACCAACAGCTATTCAAGCATGGATTCGTGCTGATAACATAGTTGGTACTTGGATCATTAACTCAGTATCACCAAAACTTCAGGGTAGTATCATTTACAGAGATATTGCTTTTGAGATTTGGACTGAACTTCGAGACACATTCAGTCAAGGAAATGGCACCAAAGTTTTCAATATCCAGAGGCAAATTGCTGAAATTCATCAGGGAGAACAATCACTCACTGATTATTTCACTCAGCTTAAAGTCTTGTGGGATCAACTTCAAAATCTTAGTCCATTTCCTCAATGCACTTGTGGTAAGTGTGTATGCAATATTAATCAGAGGTTGAAGGATCTTTAAGCCAAAGAAACCACAATGAAGTTTCTAATAGGAGTCAATGATGTGTTTTCTCAAGTCAGAACACAAATTTTACTTATGGATTCACTGCCTTCTGTTAATAAGGCTCATTCTTTGTTCATTAAAGAAGAAATGCAGAGATCTGTCACCAATTCTGTTAGAGTTGAATCTATGGTTTTGGCTGCCAAGAGCTTCAACAACAATCCAAAAGGAAAGGACATGCCTCTATGCACTCACTGTGGAAAGTTGGGTCATACGGTGGAAAAATGTTATAAACTCCATGGTTTTCCACCAGGTTACAAATTCAAGAACAAAAAACACGATGGCTCATCAAGTTTCAGCTGTTGCAAATCAGTTCCAGAATCATTGCTTGACTCCAAACATTGATCATAATCCTGTGGCAAATCAGTTTCAAGGGCATTGCTTGGTTCCAAACATTGATTACAATCATGCTGCCACTACTCAAGCACCTGCATTTACTCCTGATCAGTACCAACAGCTTCTGTCTTTGATTGGAGTTCATCAACCTTCAACAGTCCAAGAACCTCACATGGTTAATGCTATTTCCTTGGCATCAAATGCAATTGCAGGTATTGTTTCTTGCTCACCACATTCAGTCTTTTCTGCTAAGGTTATGAATAGAAAGGCCTTTGGTATTGAAACTTGGGTTATGGATACTGGTGCTACAGATCACATAGTTTGTTCAAAACATTTATTGACTTCTTTTACTGCAATTTCACATACTGTGGTTGAATTGCCTAATGGGGAGGCTGCTCTTGTGACTCATGTTGGTATAATTAAACTTTCCTCACACATTACCTTAACAAATGTCCTTTGTGTACCTTCCTTTTCTTTTAACTTGATATCTGTCAGTGCCTTAACCCATTCTCAACCTCTCTGTGTTGTATTCTTGTCCACTTATTGTTTTATACAGACCCTTACCTGTTGGAACACGATTGGAATGGGAAAAATGCATGATGGACTTTATCTGTTACAAGCATCCAGCCTTTCAAAAGCTTCCAAGTCTCTTGATGATTTTCTCCTCAAGAATAAGTCCAATTCTTTCACTGCCTTTTCATCTTCTGTTTCTTATGCCAGCTTGTATTCTCTATGGCATTCTAGATTAGGACATCCATCTGATATGAAACTTCATTCTTTAGGTCATCTCTTTCCTTTCTTGCAAAATTGTTGTACTAAAGATTGCATTGTATGTCCTTTGGCAAAACAAAAGAGACCGCCCTTCCCTTTTGATAATAAAAGAGATGTTCATTCATTTGATCTTGTTCACATGGATGTTTAGGGGCCATTTTCTATTCCTACTACTACTGGGCATAGGTATTTTCTCACAATTGTAGATGATGCATCATGAGCTACTTGGGTTTTCCTCATGAAAGCTAAATCCGAAGTTAGGCCTTTGATCATTTCATTTTACAATATGATACATACTCAGTTTCAAACCCCAATTAAATCCATTAGAACTGATAATGCCTTAGAGTTTATCATGAATGATTTTTACACTTCTAAAGGTATTATTCATCAATAAAGCTATGTTTACACTCCACAACAGAATTCAGTTGTGGAGAGGAAACATCAGCACATTCTAGCAACAGCTAGGGCCTTGCAGATTCAGTCCAACATTCCTCTTGTTTTCTGGGGTGATTGCATTCTCACAGCTGTCTATTTGATCAATAGACTTCCTACCCCTTTTCTACAACATAAGTCTCCTTATGAGGTGCTTTTCAATCAAACTCCTTCTTATTCTCATCTCAGGTCCTTTGGCTGCCTTTGCTTTGCTACTAATGTCAATCCACATAAGCATAAGTTCACTCCTAGAGCTAGGAAGTCAATGTTCTTAGGATATCCTTTTAACATCAAAGGTTACAAACTCCTTGATCTTCAATCTCATTCCATTTTCTTTTCCAGAGATGTCATCTTTCATGAAAAGGTTTTCCCCTTTGCTTTACATACCTCACTTCCTTCATCTGATCTAATTCCTTTGCCTAGCATTCCTTCCATACCTTCTGTTCCTCTTGATCCTATCTCATCTATCAATACTGACTCCTCTGTTCAGATTCATCATGATCTTGACACAGATGATCAAGCATTTCCTGATGCTTTTGATCATGTTGCTAATGATGTCCTTGATCATGCTGTTTCTGCTACTCTTGTTGTGCATACTGCTGCTCCTAGAAAGTCTAGTAGGGTGCCTAAACCTCTATCCTATCTCAAAGCTTATCATTGTAACCAAGTTTCGTCAACTTCTATCTCCAATCAGTCCCACTCAGGTACCTCCCATCCTTTTTCTTCCTACCTCTCTTATACCAATCTCTCTCCTTCCTACAAATCCTTTTGTTGCTCAATTTATACCAACACAGAACGTAAGTCTTTTTCACAAGCTGTAATTGACCCCAAGTGGCAAGATGCTATGGATGCTGAAATTGCTGCCTTGGAAGCCAATAATACATGGACTATCACTCCTTTACCTCATGATAAACATCCTATAGGATGTAAATGGGTCTATAGGATTAAGTACAAAGCTGATGGGGCTATGAAAGATATAAAGCTAGGTTGGTTGCAAAGGGATTTACTCAAAAGGAGGGCTTGGATTACCTTGAAACATTCAGTCCTGTTGCCAAAATGGTTTCTGTGAAGTGTGTTCTTGCAGTGGCTGCTGTGAAAGGTTGGTTTCTTAGCCAACTTGATGTCAATAAGGCTTTTCTTCATGGTGACTTGCATGAGGAGGTGTACATGACTCTTCCACTTGGTTTTCACAGCAAAGGGGAGCTTGGAGAGCAACTTGTATGCAGATTAAACAAATCACTCTATGGTCTTAAACAGGCCTCAAGATAGTGGTTTTCAAAGTTCTCAAACACATTGATTCAGCTTGGGTTCACTCAATCTAAAGCTGACTACTCACTCTTCACAAGGCAACAGGGAGATTCATTCATTGTTTTGTTAGTATATGTTGATGATGTTCTCATAGCAAGCAATGACAAGGAGCAAGTTGATCAGTTTAAGGTGATGTTGAACCAGAAACTCCAGTTGAAAGACTTGGGTGCATTGAGGTATTTCCTTGGTTTGGAAGTAGCTAGGACAAAAAATGGTATCTCCCTGTGTCAAAGGAAGTATGCTCTTAAGATTTTGGAGGATGCAGGGCTTCTTGGTTGCAAGCCTGTTAAAGTTCCCATGGATCAGAATTTAAAGCTCAGTAAACATGAGGGCTTATTACTTGATGACCCAGGGTAGTATAGAAGATTGGTAGGAAGGCTGCTGTATCTAAGCATCACCAGGCCTGACATTACCTATGCAGTCCACAAACTAAGCCAATTTATGACTAAACCAAGAAAACCACACCTTGAGGCAGCACTTAAGGTCTTGCAATACTTGAAGAATGAACTGGGTAAAGGAATTTTCTTCTCAGCAAGTTCAGAATTACATGTGAAAGGTTTTATAGATTCTGACTGGGCTTCATGTCCAGATACCAGAATGTCTATTACTGGATATTGTATATTCATTGGAGATTCATTAGTTTCCTTGAAATCAAAGAAACAGTCCACGGTCTCTAGATCATCAGCAGAAGCAAAGTATAGGGCCATGGCCATTTCAACTTGTGAGATAGTTTGGATTCTCTATTTGCTAAAAGATCTTCAGGTTGATCACAGTAGAGAAGCTTTGTTGTTCTGTGATAGCCAGGCAACTCTCCACATAGGCTCTAATCCCGTTTTCCATGAACGTACGAAGCATATAGAAATTGATTGTCATGTTGTAAGGAATAAGGTGTTGGAGAGGGTTATCAAGCTTATTCACGTTAGAACTCAATCTTAATTAGCAGATTTGCTCACTAAGGCTTTGAGTCATAAACAGTTCTCAGAGCTCTTATCCAAGATGGGACTCATCAACATTTATCAACCCACAGTCCATCTTGAGGGGGAGTATCAAGATCAAAGCAAGTGTTTAGAGCAGAAGACACAAGACTCAACACGTATAGCAGAGGTTCAAGAAATGATATCTGAAGCACTTGTAGTTTAGTAGCTGTATTAATATGTTTGTATATATACGACCTGTAGTTTAACATTGTTTTTACTCTTCATTAGTGTTCACACGAGAGAAGGGCGGTTAGTCACATGTGAGAGAGGTTGTTAGTTTGTTATTTTAGTTTGTTAGCTACACACTCTGTTTTTCGTTCCTATCTCGTTCCTATCTGAACTTGATGCTGTATATAAATGCACAAGTTAAGTTAATTCAATACAATTTTGGTTTTTCCAATTCTTTCATTTCTCATATGGGAAACTGGATGCTGAAGGGCATTTATTGTTGAATCTCCTCATGAGGAGGAGGAAGAGGATGTGGCTTTTGCTACAAAAGCAAATGTTGAGGAAGAAACTATTTAATATCCCTTTTAAACACGAGGCACTTTGGCTTTCAAGAATGCTAGAGTTGATATTGCAAAGTACTCTCTTCCGCAGGCAGCTTCGTGTATTACACTTGCGCAGAGGACAAGGAATGATCTAAATGAAGATATGGATGCAGATGCAGAGTTGGATTGGGGTCTGAAGCAGGAAGGGATTTTTATTGGGGATCACTGGCCACTCTTTGGTTGCTCATTCTCAAGACATGGAAAACTGCTCTTGGCTACCAGCTCTTTAAGTGGCATTACTAAGCTGTGGAGCATAAATCATGTTAAAATGGTCCCTACATCAAAGGGACACAAAGAGCTTGAAATGATTTCTGCATTGAATGCATATGAAGTGTTAGTCCACATTGAACTTTTTAACTGTCTCACTTATATTGGGGAAGTTGAGCAAGAAAACTTGTAAGGGACCTTGCAAAGAGAACTAAATTGAGATCACAGTGTTTTGCACACCGTGTAAGATGGAAGATTATTTTAAGGCACTCCAAAAGCAGTGATGTTTGGCCGGTTTGGCGATTTGAGAGGCAGTCATTATATCTTATAGAAGTGGCTGCAATCTATCAAGAACCAAAGAAGCCTAGTTGGCTGATATTGTTTCTGATATGGGGGTTCTAAAGAGTCAGACACAAGTTATGTTTCAAGACCATTGACCAAAAGCTATTCAGGGAATCGAGTGCTTAGTAGAAAACTCCTACATACTGGTCGAGTGAAATTTTATGAGTCTGTAACACTGACAGCAGGTGTTTGTCTGTTGAAGCTTTCGTGTTCTTGACTATAGTACCAAAAAATCTTTAATTCTTTCATTACCTTGTTAATTAATGTGACAACAATAGATTGGGACCTAGCAAGTTTTGAAAATTTGGTGCAAAGCGGCTTACAACCACAACTTTTCACATTACAAAACACTAGTCAAATGTAACTTGTGTGCCTTTGCATTGAAACTATTTTAATCCCTTATGACTTCTATTTAGAACATTTATACATAATTTATTTAAGCCTATCCACATCGTGCCATATGTTGGAGACAACAGATGATTTAGAGAATTTCTTTTTCCTGTCCTAGTAGCAAGAGGTTAGTTAGCTAGTAAATTATGTGGATTCTTTCACTAACACAATCATTATTTGTTCTTTTTCCTTATTAGTATTGATCTTCATCCTGATACTTAGAAGTTTCAGTCATTGAAAATTCTTGACAATGATTTCAACTTCACCATTTTTTCCCTTATTTTTTTTCATTAATCCTTTATAAGAACCCAAAATCATGAGAATTTCTGTAAACAAATAAAAGAACGTGCCTCAAATTTATTTTATCATCTATTCCTGTTAAATTTCATTTTGATAAGTTGTCAAGTCACTCGTAGATAAGATATACTCTGATGATCTTTCTATATGGTGGAGTCACGGAGCAATAGTAACAACCCACATCAAGTTTCTTTGCCTAAAATATACTGCCTTTTGACAATAAAAAGTTCATTTAAAAAGTTTAAAAAGTTGAGGGATGAAGAACCACGTGGACCAGTGGACTCTTCAACCAATTTTTTTTTTTTTTTCATTTCCAATCCATAACCTTTTTCTTCAATTTCTTACCGATGTCATCCTCCATCAACTCTCTCAAAATTTTATCCATTTTTTTTTGTCTTCCATCGTTATCAATTTCCATGCAAATGCCCTATCCATTGCAAGTATTCTTGCAATTGTTTTCTGTTGCCCATAGAATAGTCAACAAGGCATGAAACATTTAAGTTCGTTTTAGCAGAGACTTAATTTAATACACAGAATCCTGACACCCAGAAATTAAGGCATTGTAGTGTTTAAGTCATTGCTCAAACATTGTGTTGCTCACACCCAGCCAATCACTTGCAAATGAACAAGGTTGTCAAAATCGGGATCCTACGTAGGATCGTGGGAAGTAAGTAGAATTGTGGATCGTAGGATCGGATCGTGGATCATAAGATCCTACATATTTTCAGATTTTAAGCAAAAAACCTATTAATAGTGACTTTCTATGTTATATAATCACTTAAAATATGAATCCATCTATTAAAAAAGAAATTGCATCATAAAATGTAATTTGCATACACTACATCATTCTTATGTCATTCTAACGAAACAAAATATATTTAACTTTTGACATAATGTATCTAAAAAGTTCAGTACATGTTTAATTAGCAACTAAGTACCAAAATATTATTTACACATATGGAAAATGTTTTCCAAATTCTAAGTTCCAAATCCAAAATAAGTTAGTCTAGTTAGCATATAAAAACTAGCTAACTACAAATTTACAATATGTAATCCAAAAGAGAATTCACAATCTAAGGTAAACTAGTTAATCACAAATATGAAATCTAAAAGAGGATTCTCATTTTAAGGTTCTTCTAATCTAATCACTGTCATTGTCATATCCCATTTCATCATCTAAATATTTTAGGTTTTGTTTTTGAAAACATTAAATTTAAGTACTATAGGTTTTTTTTGAGATTTTATGTTGATATAGGGGTAAATTTGGGACTTCAATTTATTATTGGACTTCTAATAACCCGTTAGATTTGTGGGTTTAGGTGGATTATCTTACCCAAATGAATCCTATTTAAAAAATAAATAAAAAATAAAAAATAAAAAAATCAAGCCAAATGGTAGGATTGGTAGGATCCCATACGATTCTACGATTTTATGCGATCCTACAAGATCCTACATACAATCCTACCATTTTTGCGATCCTGTTACCAGTTTTCACGATTTTGACAACCATGCAAATGAAGCCTTAATGAGGACAAACTAACGCAACAAAACCTAAAATGCCCCACCTGGTATAAGAACCTGAATTTAAGTACTCAATTTAATGAATTTAACAGACACGTCCTCTCAAATTCCATGAAAATAATTAACAAAACATAATAAAAATCCCTATTGCATGATAAAGTCCTTGACTTCTAAAATTTTCTAACTAATAAGAGCTTGAAAATGAGTCCTCAACCTCATGAACTTTACAAACAAACATACCTTTCAATAAAAGCCCCATGAACTACAAGTCTTCTATCATCTGGAGGTATCAACTGCATGATTTTCAATAGAACGCAAAAGCTGTAGACCATCAGCATTTGCAAGTATTTTGATTCCATTCTCTCTTGTTGATACTGCGAGCAGTATCCCTTGTTAAATTGAATGCAAGGAGAAGACTAAAAGATATTCAAGGAAAAGATTGTTTGATTATAAGAAGGGCTTCAAAATACTTCCAAGCACATCAAGAAAAGGGCTTCCACAGGCATTACCAGTAACAGTAATCCACCCTCTAAAGCAGTAGTTGTAAAGACGTTAACATCGTCCATGTCCCAAAATTTTATTTGAAACTCATCACCGATAGCTAGGAACGGGTTCTTCATTGTATCAAATTGCACAAGCCCCACAGACCCCTTCCAAAGACCATTATATACACGCTTGATAGCCCCCTCACTTTCATTCTATTCAGCAAGGTATGATTCCCCTTCTTCACTAGTCCCACATGAGAATAGCCTATGATGCACACAATAAAAGAAACATGATATAAAGCTTGATCAATTGCCCAATTACAGTGAAAAATTTAAGGAAATAAATAGTTGGATAAGTAATGTAATAAAACATCCTTACTACCTTGTCCCTTCAGAACTGTAAGCCATTGTCGTGCAAGATTGGCCTGGAGCATCACAGTCGATTCTTGAACCCAAATTATCATATAACCAAGCCTTAATTTTCCCATTGATATCTGCTGAAAATATGAACTGTAGGAAGCAAGAAAACCTTCAATGATCTAAACCAAATCAACACAGCAGGAGAAGCCGGAAGGGTTGGGGGGGGGGGTGGGGGGTGGAGGGGGTGTAAGCAAGTGGCAACCGTACGGATTATTAGGGTGTGACAATTAAGATACACATTTCCCATTTTTTTCCAAAAGCAATTTAGAGTTGCAAGGAAAAAAGTGGAAAAGAATAATGCCATTTTTTGTACCAAGAAAATAGCAATATATATATATATATATACCATAATACTTCAGATGGAAAGAAGAAAGCTCAAATGTTAATTTGACAAAACAAAAGCAATGAACAAAGGGAAGAAAGAAATCTTTTGCCTCAAACTCTTTTTGCAAAACCGTATCCTAATTAATGCATGAGCCCCCTCTGCAAGCATAGCCTTAGTGTATAATAAGTGCACCAAAATATTTAGGTAAAGCTGCTAAGCTTAACAATAAAATAGCCTAAAACTCTGGCTGAGGTATGAGTTACAAACCTTGAATGTCTCTCAAGAAAAGTTAAAGAAAACTGTCAACTAGAAAAAGTGCAAATAAAACAGCGGAATACCTTAATGTTTTCCTTATGATGAGGGAACACGGAGTAAACAAGTACTTCATGCCCTACAAACATGCACAACTTATTACCAGTGATAGTGTAACGACCCAAGGAAAAACGCTAGTCACATCTGCACTATACCTAAAAAGGACTAGTCACAATTGAGACTCCTTATAGTTGTTAATAAAGCCCAAATTTACTTAGTAAATACCCGATGTGGGACTCATCACACCCCCACACATATCACACAATCAATCAAATTGGGGCATCACAATCTCCCTCACTTAAATCCCTAACATTCTCGTTAGGGCCCATTTTGTGGGGTAGTGTCTTTGAGCCCACACGGGGTTACTGGGTCGGCTCTGATACCATATGTAACGACCTAAGGAAAAGCACTAACTACATCTGCGTTATACCTCAAAATGACTAGTCATAATTGAGGTTCCTTGTAGTTGTTAATAAAGTACAGATCTACCCAGTAAATACCCGATGTGGGACTCATCACACACCCACACACATCATACAATCAATCAAATTGGGGCATCACAATCTCCCCCACTTAAATCCCTTACGTCCTCGTTAGGGCCCACTTTGTGGGGTAGTGTCTCTGAGCCCACACGGGATTACTGGGCCAGCTTTGATACCATATGTAACGATCCAAGGAAAAGCACTAGCTACATCTGCGTTATACCTCAAAATGACTAGTCATAATTGAGGTTCCTTGTAGTTGTTAATAAAGTCCAAATCTACCCAGTAAATACCCGATGTGGGACTCATCACACACCCACACACATCATACAATCAATCAAATTGGGGCATCACAATCTCCCCCACTTAAATCCCTTACGTCTTTGTTAGGTCCCACTTTGTGGGGTAGTGTCTCTGAGCCCACACGGGATTACTGGGCCAGCTTTGATACAATATGTAACGATCCAAGGAAAAGCACTAGCTACATTTGCGCTATACCTCAAAAGGACTAGTCACAATTGAGACTCCTTGTAGTTGTTAATAAATACCCGATGTGGGACTCAGTACACACCCACACACATCATATAATTAATCAAATTAGGGCATCACAATATCTTAAGTAACAACCTAAGGAAAAGTGTTAGCCACATCTGCGCTATACCTTAAAAGGACTAGTCACAATTGAGGCTCCTTGTAGTTGTTAATAAAGCCCATATCTACCCAGTAAATACCCAATATGGGACTCATTACACACGCACACACATCACACAATTAATCAAATTGGGGCACCACAATCTACCCCACTTAAATCCCTAACATCCTTGTTAGGGCCCACTTTATGGGGTAGTGTCTCTGAGCCTACACAGGGTTACCGGGCCTGCTCTGATACCATAAGTAACAACCCAAGGAAAAGCGCTAGCCACATCTGCGCTATACTTCAGAAGGACTAGTCACAATTGAGGCTCCTTGTAGTTGTTAATAAAGTCCAGATCTACCTAGTAAATACCCGATGTGGGACTCATCACACACCCACACATATCACACAATCAATCAAATTGGGGCATCACAATCTCCCCCACTTAAATCCCTAACGTCCTCGTTAGATCCCACTTTGTGGGGTAGTGTCTCTAAGCCCACACAGAGTTATCGGGTCGGCTCTGATATCTTATGTAACGACCCAAGGAAAAGCGCTAACCACATCTGCGCTTTACTACTCATTACACACCCACACACATCACACAATTAATCAAATTGGGGCATCAAAATCTACCCCACTTAAATCCCTAACATCCTTGTTAGAGCCCACTTTATGGGATAGTGTCTCTAAGCCCACACGGGGTTACCGGGCCTACTCTGATACCATAAGTAACAACCCAAAGAAAAACGCTAGCCACATCTGCGCTATACTTCAGAAAGACTAGTCACAATTGAGGCTCCTTGTAGTTTTTAATAAAGTCCAGATGTACCCAGTAAATATCCGATATGGGACTCATCATACATTCATACGCATCATACAATCAATCAAATTGGGACATCACAGACAGCATCCCACCCCTGCACAGAAATGAACTTTTAGTCTTTCACAATGCAGTCCAGCCTCATTATTATACTGAGAATATGCCAAGTAAAATAAACCTTAATAGTCTTGTCCTCTCCAGAAGTTATGATGCACAGTTGTCTACTTGGATGTAAAAAGGCAAGATCACTAACCATACCGACATGAGCGTCAATCTGAAGAAGATTTCATGGCAGAAGCACAATTATTAACAAAAGGAGCTAAAAGAACCAGTTAGCATCATCTTTTTATTATGACGGAAAACTATGAGTACACACACACACACATGTATAAACAAACCTCCAGCTGGTTGCACAAATCATTACTGCCATGATAGGAATATATCTGCATTATATGTTTCAAATATGCAACACCCAAATGGAAAGCAGGAAAGTTCATCAGAGATGCAAATTGTTTCACAAGAATATAACCCTTTTCTGCCCTGTTTTATAATTGTAAAAGAGCCTTACTAAATGTCCTATTATTGAAAAAGAAAACTCAAATGCTGAAAATAAAAATGGAATATGTTATTATTCACATATCTGTTATATCTGGTTATAAATTGAACAATCCACAGAGGCCTTTGCCTGGTTAACAAAATGCTCGTGAAAATGACGTCCCGGATTGGCAGAAAGGAGAGGATGTGGCAAAGGAGACAGTCTGGTAGATTTCTGATAATGTCAATGTCAATGTCGTCCTTGTCAGTGTAATTTCTCTACCTCTCTCTCCTTTCCGCTCTCTCTGCTCTTTCCATTCTCCGCTTCTCTATCCTTTCCATTCAATCGGCTGCTTCTAATTCCAAGCTATGTTTCTTCTAAATGAAAATTTGAGGGAAGGAGCGATTAAGTGAAGTGTGTGAATTCTTTTTATTATTATTTATTTTTAATAATTCAACAGACTGCACCTGCGGCTGCAATTATACATAAAAGAGACTAAAATATGATCAAGAAATCTGTACTAAGCATCAGTGGCGACTCCAGAAATTTTATCCAGGGTGTTCCTATTTCACTTTGAAAAAATTTTGAGTCATTTTGGTCTATTTCGGGACATTTCAGTAAATACTGGCTAAAATTCAAGAGCACTATTAACTCCTCCAACATGGGAATTTAACTTATCTTTCTGATTCCAAAGTTTGAATCCCTTCGTTACAAAAGTGTCACCACCCCTTTGCTTACCAACATCTTGTCCAAATAGGTAGCAATAAAAACATAATACTGCATCTTTTTCTATACCATATTCCAACCAGTATCTATCTTTATACCATTTGGATATAAATCGACGGGGCTTTCCAGAAAAATAAGATATAGGGTAATCATCACTGTGTAAAACAGGTTGACAAGGGCCTTTTGTTAAATAATATCTTCTTATTTCATCATGATGATTAGGATGATAAGATGATATTTTTTCTCGTAGCCCAGGATCTGAAGGAAGATTCTCTAAGTTAAAGTCAACACGAATTCGCTTAGAAGATGAAGACGAATCTTGTGCAGGAGCTGAATCTTGGGTACGTGGTTTTCTTATCAAATATTTGTCCATAATTCTAGCAAAAGAATAAACAAAAAACTATAAGTTTATTTGAAATATTAATAAAATTATTAATTATTGTTGTTTAGTTGTTCTATTAATTTGTTTGTTTTTTATAAACTATAATTTGTTACATTATTGTTTCATTAATTATAAAATTATTAATTATTATTTAGTCTAACATAATTTAATTTATTTGTCTTTTATAATGCATTGATTAATTATACTGTTTTAATTATTATTGTTTAGCGTAACAATAAACTATATTACTTTAATTTATTTGTTATTAATTATATTACTTTAATTTGTTATATTGTTTAGTTTTTTGTGCACATTACACTAAAAGAGCTAAACATTATACATCTCATGTGCAACATAATAAAAGCAGTGTAATGTGCAACACATTACACTGCTTTAATTATCATTTACTGCCCGGCCCCATGTGCCCACTGCCCATCGGCCCATTTATCCCTACCCCACTCAACAGACAAGCACAAATCATCCCCCAATCACAACCTGCCAATCAGAAAATTTCACAATCACAATACATATTACTAATCAGCAACACACACTGAGTCACTGCCCAACAGACAAAAGCAACGAATAAAGCAATAAGATAAAGCCAAAAAAACAGACAAAAAACAAAATAAAGTTAAAAGTAAAGATTGGTTCCCAAAAAAAAAAAAAAAAAAAAAAAAAGAGTAAAGATTCGGCACAGCCAGCCAATCAGATTATTCCAGTTCAAAAGAGAGAGAGAGACAGTTAATGACTTAAAGACTAGAATAAAGAGAGAGAGAGGCATCAGACTTTTTTTCATTTCATCATTTCATGGTTTTCATTTCAGTGTGAGAGAGAGAGAGAGAGAGAGAGAGAGTCAGAGAGAAAAAGGGGGAGAAATACCTTGAGGCCGATTGGCCGAGCACCGGAACAGCTGAGATGGTGAGACCGTTCTGATCTGCGACGACGGGCAAGCGACGAGCGACGACGACGGGCGAGCGAGGGACGACGACTAGACGAGGAGCGGCGGAGGTCACGGAGCGAGTTGCGCCTGCGAGCAGTGGCGGCGCCACCGTGGGTTTGGTTTGCTCTGGGTTTGGGGTTTCTTTTTTGCTCTGTATTTTGTCTCTCTTTTGCTCTGTATTTGGTTTCTTTTTCTTTTTTTTGATAAACGCCTCTGTATTGCAGTGTTGGGTAATGGGGTTTGATTTGTTTTTGCTTTGTATAGAGTAGACTGTCTTGATCTCTGCCAACGACGTGACCGTGGTTTGATTTCTGATTTGCTCTGTTATTTTTTTTAATTTTTTTTTTTTTTGGGTGAGAATCCATGGGTTTTGCTACCTCCGTATTATGTTGGGCTTTCCGGGTTTGCCGTGGGCAGTGGGCTTGGTTCTGTTGACAAATTTTTTTTTTTTTTTTTTTCCGATTTTAGTTCAAAAATTTTTTTTGGGTTTTTTTTTTTTTTTTTTTTTTGGCTTGAAAGTAGGACAAATAAATTTTTTTTTTTAATTATTTAATTTGAGGGTATTCCTAATTTTTTGATTCAGAGTGTTCCTAATTTTGGGATGAGGGTGTTCCTAGCATAGATTAAATATAATTTTTTTTTTTTTTTAAAAATTTTTTTCAGGTCAGGGTGTTCCTGGGAACACCCTGACCTGTACGTGGCGCTGCCACTGCTAAGCATATCCATAGACGTCAATATCTCAGACTACGAAAAAAATGTATGATAGGCACACACAAAAAAAAAACACGTACGCAACAGACATGCTTTAGACCTAAGCGAGAACTTCCACAGAAGTTCTCCTTTCCGCTAGATTCAGAAATGTCAACTGAACATATGCAAACGTCAATAAGAATTTTAGCTCCCAAAATATTCTTCTGAAATTTTGATGAATATTCTTCAGGAAATCAAAAGCTTTAGTGTTTTTGTGGACTTCGACTAATAAAAGAGACTAAAATATGATCGAGAAATCTGTACTAAGCATACGCATAGACGTCAATATCTCAGACTACCAAAAAAATGAATGATAGGCACAAGACAAAACATGTACACAACAGACATGCTTAAGGCCTAAGTGAGAACTTCAACAATAGTCATCTTTTCCTCTAGATTCAGAAATGTCAACTGAACATATGCGTTGATGTCAATAAGAATTTTAGCTCCTGAAATATTCTTCTGAAATTTTGATAAGAATATTCTTCAGAAAATCAAAAGCTTTAGGTTTCCGTGGACTTCAACTAATATCAAGTGCTTGTTCCAGCAACTGAACAGGAAGCACCAAAGGTGCTAATTATCAGTCCCTAAAAATAAACAATGTAATTAAGAAGCATGTACACATTTGAAGTTCCTATAAAAGTTAAAAGAAAGTAGTACCTTTTCAATAGTTGCAGGAGCCACTCTAGAGGTATCAACAGCTTGATTTTCAATAAAACGTAGAAGCCGTACACCATCAGCATTTGCAAGTATTTTGATTCCATTCTCACTTGTTGATACAGCAAGCAGTATCCCTTCCTTGTTAAATCGAATGCAAGAAGCAGCCTAAAAGATAATCAGAGTAAAGACTGTTAAATTATAAGAGCTTCAAAATACTGCCAAGCACATCTAGAAAAGGGCTTCCCTGGGCATTACCGGTAATCCACCCTCTGCAGCAGTAGTTGTCAAGAGGTAACTATTGTCAATGTCCCAAAATTTTATTTTGAATGCATCACCGATAGCCAGGAACTGGATCTTCATTGTATCAAATGGCACAACCCCCACGGACCTCTTCCAAAGACCATGATATACACGCTTGATAGCCACCTGATGTTCATCCAATTCCAAAAGGTATGATCGTCCTTCTTTACTAGTCTCACATATGAACAGCCTTTAATGCACACAATAAAAGAAACATGAATGATTGCCCAATCATAGTGAAATTTTGATAGAAATAAACAGTTAGAACAGTAGTAAGACATCATTACTACATTTTCCCGCCAGCACTGAAGGCCATTGTCTTGCAACATTGGCCCCATGTGCGACGGTTAAGTAGTTGATTTAAGCGATCATCTAACCAAGCCTTAATTTTCTAATCAATATCTGCTGGATAGATGAACTGTTGGAAGCAAGAGAACCTTCAATATTTTAGCTTATTTTATTTATATTTAAAAAAGAATAATGAAAAAAAGAAGAAGATAATTTTTTCTATCAAAGGAAAGAAAAAACACAATTTTCTTCAATCATTTTCCTCGCATTTGTGAAACAGTAGAATGGAGTAGATATCCCTATAAGCATTCCCATCTACCCCCAAAACTGGGATTAAAATCCCATTGCATCCCATTCTTCAAATATCCTCATTCTCGAAATATCCTCAATCACCAAGTTGTAGGCATATTTTTAAAATGGCTAAAAAAGCCGTGTAATAAAAGTTTCTTTATTTCTTTTTCACTGTTTGGTTCTTTCCCCATGCAACAAGGAAAGTTTTTGAAACCCATTTTCTGATTTTTGATCAGCAGCATAAAGTCATGTGTGCTGTTGACGGAAGGAAAGGGAGATGTACAAGTCAAGACTGCAAGAGCTGTTCCCTCAGAAATCACGGAGTTTACCAGATTGCATGACTAAAATGATAGCCCAGACCATGAATCCCGCTTCACAGCCACCATCACGCTCTATAATAATAAACCAAATCCACAGTGGCGAACCTATCCTTAGGATATGACAATTAAGCTTTTACGTTTTCCATTTTTTTAAAAACACAATTTAGATTGGTAAGGAAGAAAGTAGAAATGAATGGTGCCATTTTTAGCACCAAGAAAATTGCAATATATATTGACCATATGGGTTATTAATGAAAGAAAGGACGGTAGTTCAGATGGAAAGAAGAAAGCTTTATTTGACAAAAAAAAAGTAATGAAGAAATCTATCACCTCTTAACACTTTTTGATAAACCTTGTTCTGATAGATGCATGAGCCCCCTGCAAGCATAGCCAAACTGTAAAATAAATGCACTGAATAATATCTTGAGCCTAAAGCTCTGGCTGAGGCATGAGAAACAAGCCTTTGATGTCTCTCATGAAATGTTAAAGAAAAACTGTCAACTAGCAAAAGTGCAAATAAAACAACTGAATACCTGCATGTTCTCCTTATTATCAAGGCACACAGAGTAAACTGGTGCTTTATGCCCTTCAAAAGTGTACAGCTTATTACCAGTGACAGCATTCCATAGTCCACACCTGCACAAAAATGAATTTTCACAAAAGCATTCCAATGTCGTTATTATACAGAAAGAATATTCCAAGTAAAGTAAACCTTAACAGTTTTGTCCTCTCCACAAGTTATGATGCAAAGTTGTCTGTTTCGATGTGGAAAGGCAAGATCATTAACCTTACCACTTGAGTGTCAATCTATAAAAAAAAAAAAATCATGGAAGATACACAATTATAAACAAAAGGGGCTAAAAAAATCCAATTAGCACTTGGCATTAAACTTTAAGAATCACTAAAAACTATAAGAGTGTCCGCACACACACACACACACACAAAGACACAAAGATGTGTGTGTGTGTGTGAATTTACACTACATATATATAAACAAACCTCCAGGTGGTTCCGCAAATCATCACCACCATGATAGTAAATCTCAGCACAATATGTTTTGAATATGCAATGCCTGAAATGGAATGCAGGAAAGATCATCAGAGATGCAAATTGTTTCTCAAGAATATCAATCCCATACATTAGGCCCTACTTATTAATGGAAAGTTTGGACTCACACATGATGGAGAGTGTTAGAACAATGGTCAAATGATTAAATTCACACTTTCCTAATAGTTTAAACTTTCAGGACAAATGGTAATTAAAAAAAATCAATAAATAAATCCCCTCAAAGTAACATACCAAAAAGGGAACCATTAGGACTCCACATCACACAGTTTACAGATGTAGTATAATCATTGGCCAATGACGCCTATCATCAAGTGACCTGGAGATTATTAGCTAAATAAGTTTTCCTAGAAATACTCCAATTTAAAATTTTATGTACAAGTCTGTTTCATTCTATGTAGATATTTGTCAAACCTGCAAGGCCATTGAACAGGCTCCAACATCCCAAACATTGAAGCTTCGAAAAACAAGCCTCTGCCTCCTACCCACTTCCCAGATTGAGATATCACCAATATTTGTTCCAGCTGAATTTGATAGAACATAAAACAGATAATAGAACAAAACCTTAGCTTAAAGATATAAAAGTATTGGAAGTAGCAAGAGCTTATACCAAGGAGCAAAGTTTGTTGCAATGGATGAAAATGCATTGACAATAGAATCCTGATTCAAGTTGACAACAACAGATTTTGGTGGAGTCAGATGGGATGAGAGTCCAAAGAGGCCATCTTGACAAAATGCCTCATTTTTGAATTTTTTTTTTTTTTTTTTTTTCATAATTCAATAGCTATACAAGAAGTTTGCAAAGAAATTATGGAATGGCTAGTAATCAATTCAACCCAAGATGGAAAAGTGGATTAGGAATGAAAGCAGTGAGTCATGATAGGCACTAGCACGAGTACCCACTTGTCTAAAACTGAAAAGAAAGCATTACTAAAACAAGGAATGAGAATTAATAATGTTCTCTAAATCAAAAGGCAGAGACAAGACAACTTTCCTCAACTCTCCAACTCAAGGTGGGCATTATCTTTTCTCTCCCTAGTAGGAGCTCTTTTCTCTCTCTCGGGTAAGGGAGTGTTATCTCTCTCAAGTAAGAGTGTTCGCTTCCCATAGCTTGTGTACAGCTGTCGGATTTAGGTGCGTTTTTCTTTGAAAGTCTTTGAAGTTTTTTTTTCCCCTGTTTCGTATGTGGTCAGTTTAGAAAATATCGTCATGGATCAAGTCATCTTAGATGGGTTGCAGAACTTGCAGCTTACCAAAGATGAGGAAGAAGGTATCCGGATATCAGCTCCTAGTAGAGTTGATTGGCTGGAGGAGTGTCATCTCAGTTTGTTTGGGAAGCTTTTATCTGATCGTCAACAAAATATACGCGCGTTGAAGAGCACTCTACGATCGGTGTGGAAATTAGGATCGGATTTGAGAATTGTGGAGGTGGGGAATGACATTCTTCAATTCAAGTTTACTTCTAAATACCAAATGGAATGGGTTGAGAAGAATGGCCCTTGGAATTTTGAGAACAACCTACTATTACTATGCAGGTGGAGGAAGGGATTGACTGTCGCAAATATTGTCTTCCCTTATTCGCCTTTTTGGATCCAAATTTGGGGAGTTCCATTTGAGCTTATGGTAGAGGAAACGGGAAAGGATGTTGGGAATAGGATAGGCAAGTTTCTTGAAGTCGATAAAAGAACTTGGCAGTCAGAGCAGGCGAAGTATATGAGGATCAGAGCAGAGCTGCCTTTGCACAAGCCTTTACACAGGGGAGCCTACTTACTGAATGAGGAAGGGGAGAAGGTCTGGGTTACCTTCAAGTATGAAAGGCTTCCAACGGTGTGTTATAGGTGTGGAAGATTGGGCCATGATGACAAACATTGTGATGCTAAGGAATCGGGACAAACAACAGAATATCAGTATGGCAATTGGATAAGGGCTAATGGAAGCTTTAAGGGAGGGCAGGAGAAGATGAGAGCGAGAAAAGAAGTGCACCCTTCGTCAAATTTTAATGGGCGACGGTTTGAAGCTCAATCAACAGGGGAGGAGGATGCCATGACTGGTAGTGGAGAAGGAAGTAAAAATGGTGCTGTAAACTGGTCTGCGGAGAAGCAAGGTGAGCGGACTGACATCGGGAATGATGGAAGGACAGAAAGTCAGGCGGCTTGTCATACTGGGGGATGGGACAACTCAGCGGCAAGTCCACCAAACGCTGAGAAGCCTGAAGTCACACGTGCTGTCAAGAAAAGTTTGAATTTTGGAAACAATGGAGGTGAGATTGACGCGCTAGAAATGAGTACACCAAATATGGGCTGTCAAAGTGGGCGCATGCTGAAGGAAATGGAAGTAGTGAACCTAGCTGAGCCCATTATGGACTTCTCTGAATTTAAGGAAGAGGGGTTCTTAGACTTGGGCTGTAAAATTAAAGACTTTGGGCCTAAGACTATTGGACGCTGGAAAAGGCTTGCAAGGGAGAAGGGCCTAAATAAAGAAGTTGATATTCTGGGCCAGGAAAAGAGGAGTGGACTCAAGAGAACGGGGGAATTAGAAGCATTAGAAACAGAAGAGAACAGAAAGGCAAAGAGGAAGCAAAGGAAAAACACAAAGGAAGCGGCGGTGACTGCTGTGCAGCACCGCCGAGAGCCATGATGGCTCTAGGCTGGAACTGCCGGGGACTTGGGACACCCCGGTCAGTTGGAATGCTGCACAGTCTTGTGCGGCGATGGGGTCCCGAGGTGGTGTTTTTGTCGAAAACAAAAATGTCGATTGCTGGTATGAGAAAGCTGAAGATGAAGTTGGGTTTTGATTGTGGTCTTTTTGTTCAGAGGCAAGGGAAAGGAGGAGGTTTGGCGATGCTCTGGAGGAAGGAAATTAATCTTGAGATTAAGAGTTATTCAAGACACCACATCGATGCAATGGCTGTAGAGGAAGGGTCGGACTTCAAGTGGAGGATAACAGGCTTCTACGGACATCCGGAGACACATCGGAGGAAAGAGTCTTGGAGGTACCTTGATACTCTTAATTGTCAATTTAATTTGCCTTGGTTATGTTTCGGCGATTTTAATGAGATTACATCAGTTGAAGAAAAATTAGGGGGAGCTCCGAGACCCCAAAATCAGATGGAAGCGTTCCGAAATGTTATTAATAAGTGTGGTTTTAAAGACTTGGGTTTTTCGGGTTTTGATTTTACCTGGTGCAATCAACAGGATGGTAGTGATAGAGTCTACTTGAGGTTGGATAGGGCTCTTGCAACTCCAGAATGGATTGAGCATTTCACTAATGTTAGAGTCCAGCATTTAGAGGATACTACGTCCGATCATTGCCCACTTTTGCTTGCTGACTCACATGCTTTGGATCGGCGTGGTAAGCGCAGATTTTATTTCGAAGCTATTTGGACAAAACGGGCTGACTGTAAGAAGGTGATTAAGGAGGTCTGGGGAGCCAACAATAATCTCCATGAGCCAAGTGGGTTTAGTGCAGGACTTAAAACGTGTGCAGACAACTTAGCTAAGTGGGGCAAAGATGTATTTGGGCAGATTCCGAAAAAAATTCGGGAGAAGAAAGAAAAGCTTAGTGAGTTGATAAAAGATGATTCTGCACTTCAAAATGGGGCTGAAATTAATAAGTTGAGAAAAGAGATTAATCACTTGTTGGATGATGAGGAGTTGTGGTGGCAGCAGAGGTCAAGAGTTTAATGGCTCGGGGAAGGGGATCGTAACACTAAATATTTTCATCATCGTGCCTCGGAGCAAAGAAGGAAGAACACAATTGTTGGGTTGTGGAATGATGAAGGTATTTGGTGTGATAGTAAGGAAGGGATTGCTCAAACAGCCACCAGTTATTTTGAAGATATTTACACCTCCACTCACCTGACTCGGATTGAAGAAGTGACAAACCAGGTGCATTCCATGGTGTCTGAAGAATTGAATGAGGACCTTACAAAGGAGTTTACTACGGATGAGGTCAGAGCAGCCCTTAGGCAAATGCATCCAACCAAAGCACCTGGGCCTGATGGTATGTCTGCTGTCTTTTTCCAGAAATATTGGGATATTATTGGGTCTGATGTAACTAATATGGTATTAAATGCTCTGAATTCAAATGCTTCTTTATCTGATATTAATTATACCTATATTACATTAGTGCCGAAAATTAATAAGCCCAATAGAATGAAGGATTTTAGACCAATTAGTCTTAGCAACATAGTGTACAAATTGATTTCCAAAGTGCTTGCAAATCGACTGAAGAAAGTGCTTCCTCTTCTAATTTCTGAAAATCAGAGCGCTTTCCTATCAAAGAGACTAATTACGGACAATGTGCTTGTTGCTTTTGAACTAATGCACTATATGGACCATAAAAAGGGGGGTAAGGAGGGCCTTATGGCAGTCAAGCTCGATATGAGCAAGGCCTATGATAGAGTTGAGTGGGACTTCATTGAGAAAGTGATGAGGAGGATGGGTTTTCATGAGAGATGGATTGGTTGGATGATGAAGTGCATCACATCTGTTACATATTCAATTTTAATTAATGGAGAAGCTCATGGTAGAATTTATCCGACTAGGGGTCTTCGACAAGGTGATCCTTTGTCATCCTACTTGTTTCTTATATGTATGGAAGCTTTTTCTGCTCTCATTACTGATGCAAGCAATAGAAACCTGCTTAGTGGAGTGTCCATTTGCAGAGGCTGCCCTAGAGTTACTCATTTATTCTTTGCGAATGATAGTTTGTTTTTCTGCAAGGCCGATAGGGTGGAGGTGTGCAGGTTTGTTGAAATTCTAGAGCTTTTTGAGGTCGCTTCTGGACAAAAAATTAATGTGGATAAGTCTTCTGTGACGTTCAGCCATAACACTCCAGATGAAATAAGGGGGGAAGTCTTGGGAGTTCTAGGGCCAATGCAAGAGTTAAGGCAAGGGAAATATCTTGGCCTTCCATCAGTGATTGGCAAGTCAAAGAATCAAGTCTTTGCAGAAATTAGGGAAAAGGTTGGAAAAAAACTATCTGGTTGGAAAGAAAGAATGCTATCAGTGGGGGGGAAAGAAATCTTAATAAAAGCAGTCACACAGGCTATTCCTACATACACCATGAGTTGTTTTCAACTCCCTAAAGGCTTATGTGAGGACTTGGAAAGAATGGAGAGAAATTTCTGGTGGGGCCAGAGAGATCAAGAAGCCAAAATGGCTTGGGTTAGTTGGAGGAAAATGTGCAAAACAAAATCAGATGGAGGAATGGGTTTCCGCAACCTACAAGCCTTTAATTTAGCATTGTTAGCAAAGCAGGCGTGGCGAATCATGATTAACCCAAACTCTTTGATTGCTAGGATTTACAAGGCCAAGTACTTTCCCTATAGTGACATTTTGGGTGCAAAGCTTGGTTGCAATCCCTCTTATGCTTGGAGAAGCATCTACAATAGTCTGGAAGTCATTAATAGAGGTATTAGGTGGAGGGTTGGAAACGGTAAGAGGATACACATTTGGGAAGATAAGTGGCTGCCTATGCCCATAACCTATAAAGTTTGTTCCCCCCAACAAGATATTGGTGACTTTCCAATGGTGTCCTCGCTAATTGATGAAGAAACACGGCATTGGAAAGTAGACATGGTTAGAAGTTTTTTCCTTCCCTTTGAAGCCGACACCATTTTAAACATTCCTCTTAGCTTTAATTTGCCGGAAGATAGCATAATATGGATAGGAAACAAGAGAGGTGTTTTTTCAGTTAGAAGTGCATATTATGTTGCTCTTCAAGTGGTGGAAAAATCCGATGCGAGTGGATGTTCAAGCGGGGATTGTAGGACTCACCTTTGGAAGAAAGTGTGGCAGCTCAATCTTCCTGCCAAGATCAGAATTTTTGCCTGGAAGGCTTGCTTGGATGGGCTGCCTACGAAGCTTAATCTGGCGAAGCGAGGAGTCTTGTTTGAAGCCGCTTGTCCTCTGTGTCTGAAGGCTTCGGAAAGTACTTCTCATATGTTATTTTATTGTAATAAAAGTCAGGAAGTCTAGTGGAATTGGCATGATTGTCCAATTACTTTGTTGGAGGGGAATTTGTGCCTTGTGGATGTAGCATTAAAAATTCTGGATGTTGGTTCACCGGGTGATCTTGAAATTTTGTTTGCCACTGCGTGGGCCATTTGGTTTAATAGGAATCAGGTGGTTCATGAAGCTAAATGCAGCCCCCACTCACTGATTTGGAACCTTGCGAAGCGCACTCGGGAGGACTACAAGATTGCAACATTGTATAATTATGTTCAGCAGCTTGCTCCTGATGTTGGTTGGGCTGCCCCTCCTCCGGATGTCTATAAGATAAATGTAGATGGTGCTACGGCGAGATGTGGGGATCGGTCCACTGTGGGAGTGATTATCCGAGACTGTAGAGGGATGGTTCTAGCTGCATCTTGCAAAGTCTTGAATGGGAATTATGATGCAGCTATAACAGAAGCTTTTGCAGTGGATGAAGGCATCAGGTTGGCAGCGACATTAGAGCTTCAGCATATCATTGTAGAGTCCGATTCAGCTGGGGTGGTTAAAGCTATTAATGAAAGTAACTGCAATGGTGAGTATGGGATGGTCATCCAAGGTTCTTTGGAGGTGCTTCGGACCTTTAGGAGCTGTTTTGTGAGACATCTAAAAAGGGACTACAACAGAGCAGCACATGAGCTTGCTCAGTTTGCTAAGGTAGCTGGTTCGTCGTAGCAGTGGAGAGGAGTGGAGCCGCCTATGCTTCGGCAAGTTTTGCTGTTGGATAGGGCCAAAATATAATGTTGTTTATGTCTGTTTTTTCTCTCCTTGGGTTTGCGTTCTGTTGTACTTCAGTTTCAGTGTTAATGAAATTCTAGTTTCAGTTTAAAAAAAAAAAAAAAAGGCAGAGACAAGAGATAATAACAGAGATGTGCAAGAATAGATAAAGTGACTTTTTTACATTTTAGTGATGCTAAATACATTTTCAAATGGAAATACTTTTAGTATATAGAGTTTACATCGGTTTCAAAAAAAAGTATATAGAGTTTTCAAAATACAATTTTCAATTTTAAAATATTTAAAATAAACATTCTAAAAACACTCCATGCTAAATATTTACAGCATGGTAAATATTTTGAAAAATGCAGACCTCACATTGTGTCACTAAAAACAATTTTTTCTTAAAAATTGATGCTCATACCCAAATACCCTATACACACTTTTGCATTATAAGTTACCTAAAAAAAAAAGTTTTTCAACACACTTGTATAAAGTTTGTTTTCACATTGTTTTGAAAACAAAAATACCAATTCCCTTCGGCCTTTTCCTAAAGGATGATTAGTTGATTACAAAACCTTTTTTTTTTCAAAATTAAAATGTATGATATGTTTCTTTTAAATAAAATGTAAATATATTAAGGTTATATGGAATAAGGCAACCACTATGAGAAGTTATTGTAATTCAGATAACCCGAAAGCCAAGAGTCTCACTAGGTTACTTATTAAATGAAATTGAACAAAAGACTAATCAATAGATAACTAAGCATAGTAGGCATCATGGAATTTACTTAACATACAAATTAGTCACATGATGGATCCAAAATCTTTTCTAAAATAAATCCAACTAGGAGGTTATACACAATTTTTTTTTTACTCTATTTCTCCCCCTTTTCAAAAGTCATAAGACATGCTGGATGGCATTCGCATGGATAGGTTATGTTAGTTGATTAGAAACCATAGATTAAAATTTCAGATTCTTAAAAAAATATAATAATAATAATAAAGAACTAGTCAAAATAAAAATCTCCTAAGTGATCTTCATCTCCTCTCAAAAAAAAAAAAAAAAAAGTCATCTTCTTCAAATGGTCCATAAACAGAAATTTCTGCCATGATTCCATAGTCATGAGTGGAATCATTGGGATGCCGCAAGTTTTTAATCCGTTCAGCACATCTTTTTCCCAAATTTCCTGAGAGAGTGACATTGAAACATTTCCTTAAGTCAAGTGATTCAAGGTGAGGACAACCATCAAGTATGGCTTGCAAGCCATCATTCGTCACCCTATTTCCATTAAGCAGGAGGTGACGCAATTCGGGCACGTTCTTTGCAATATCAAGTGCCTCGTCGTCATCATCAAACTCCTCATCACCCTCTATGCAAATGCGAGGTTGTCCATCCCAAAGCTGGTTCCATTTTAATGATTTCAAAAGAGGATAAATGTATAAATTCCTTCAACAGACTGGAACATTGCAGAAATACTGATACATAGTCCCAATTTAAGCATAGTAATAACATAGATTGGACTCACTTCAAATGCTTATTACTAGCACAAACACTTCCAATAGTAACTGGCCAAGAAAGAGAGATGAGAGATTACCCTCAGAAGAATTTGTAGATATAGTCATCCAGGACCATTGAGGTAAGGATTTTAGAGGCCTGCTCTGAGGGATGATAACTGTCCCAGAATACATATTCAGAGGCGTTGGTACATGTCTCTGGTGAAAAACTGGTACATAAAATGCTGACCTCTATTTTCCCTGTGCCACAGCAACCTTTGTTTGCCTCTTGAAATCCTAAATCCATAAGCAAAGGATTTTAAAATATATATATATATATATATTTTAAAAAGCATTACATAACCCCCCTATATCTACAGTCACTGGATTAAGTTTACAGTGCACCTAGCAAATTATCACTTCCTGTTAGTACAGTTTGACATACCAACTTTTGAAAAATCATGTAGTAAGAAACAACAACAATAACAATAACAGAGCTTTAATCCTAAAGTTCTGGGGTCAGCTATTGGAGTATAACTTACATCGGGTATATGTTTCCCCTCTCTTGCAGCTGGAGTGAAAGAGGGAAAATATACACCCGATGTAGGGTATATTTTTCTCGGCTGTATAGTTTCAACAAATTAGTTAGGATTGACCACATATTATAATATTATGTGGTAGGATGAAAGAAAAAAAAAGTATAAAAGAAGTGTTTAATGAGAGTTTTCTCCTCAGGAATTGGAAGATAATTAGACTCACTCTTTTTGTATTACAATTGTATACCTGAAGCAGTACGTGGGTAAAATACTCAATATCCAAGTGAATCAAAACTATTAAAAAATGATGGTGGTGATTACCATATTGAGATGGGTTTTGGATAAGGGCAAGCAACGGGTTATAGATATCTAAATAAACAAGCCTAGCGTCTGGAAGCCTTTTATTGATGGAATCCATTTGGGAGGAGAGCTTTGAATTGAAGAGAATTGCTGCTTGGTTTGCAGACTCAGAACACCCTCTCAGTATGCCTCCAGCCAGTGTTCTCTGTGATGGCACGCACCCTATTGATGGTAAGCTTACTACTCCAATCCTTCTTGCTCCTAGTCCATAAAGTTCCTGCCCATTATTTTTTTTTGGCACAAATTAAAGCTTGACAATGTTAGCTAATGCACACTTAAATTTACTGGACATGTTTGTCCAAGATCCAAGTACGGCAATGCATGACCAAATTAATGTACATGTTTGCAAATTGCAATGGCATTGTATCTTTATAAACATACCTGCAAGAAACTTGTAGCTGATCTAACCATTAGATCAGTATATCCGGGAATATCATAAATTGGATAATAGCGCCCAAAAGCTTTCAAAGCCTTCAAGGGTTATTCTGACAATGAAGAAATCGTCATGCCCAGCTCCTCCAATACTGGAAGTTTTGCTGCAAATTCACTCAATTTCTTATCCGTAATGTAATAGCAACATACAAGACAAAGGCGTTTAAGCTGACTTGTACTGCAAAAATACCAAGGATGTGATAAAAAATGAACCAACGGCCATAAAGAGACAAGTAAATACAAAATTGTGGAACTTGTACTGCAAAAATACCAAGGATGTGACAAAAAATGAACCAGTAGCCATAAAGAGACAAGTAAAAACAAAATTGTGGAAGAATTTTGCATCTGCAAATCCAATATTGGAGACAAATAGCTTGAACCCACCATATAGATTGTGAACTGCAGTAAGTCATCAAAAAAAGAAATATTCTCTATAGGAGGCCTTCAATGTGTTGGTGTACTGCTTATTTTCTATTGTACACACAAAAATTGTTCAAAGAATAAGAAAACAAACATATCTAGTTAGGAACATTCTCTAGGCCAAATCATCCAAACTTCCTACCTGAATTTGAAGCTATCAATCCATGTATCAGCTGACAGCATAAGCAAAAGCTTAACCAAATATCAAAAAGCAACCAAACTATTCCAAGTTTGTAACCGCTCTATATAAAACAGAGTAAAATACACGTGTTGCTTAATAGAGTGAGTCTGAGTTGAAACCCAAACACTTGAGATCTTTGTTCAAGTGGTCCAAAAAAATAAGCACATGTGACATGTGATGCCAACTCTTTTAACAATTCCCTTTCTTTTACTGATAATGTAGTTGCTTAGGATTACTTTGCATAGTTATCAAAACAGAACCAACAATTGACTCGATTAAACAAATAAAGTGGTTCACACATTTTATTATTATTATAACATTAATATTAAAATACAAAAAAAAAACATAATAAAAACAAGTAAAGTACATGTATTTTAAACTTAACAATAAATTAAAATCTTTGTCATCAAAGCAACACGCCAATTGATTTTTTTTATGCAATATAGGTGGGATTGAACCCAAATTTCTTACTTTACCAATTATAAAATTACACCAAAACCAAATAATAATAATAATAATAATAAATTAAACAGAAATCGAGATATATATATAATATATATATATATATATATATATATATATATATATATATATATATATATAACCGAAGCCTCTGCTCTCTCCACAATTTTCCACATCAACATTACTTAAATAAATAAATAAATTCTGATTTTACTATAAAACCGGTTTTCCAAATCAGCATTACTTAAATATTAAAAAAAAAAAAATCTAATTTTACTATAAAACCGGACAAAATTATTTACTAGGGTTCTAAATTTTCTTTGCACTAAGTGTGGTACTAGGGTTTGAAGAAGGCGAAACTTATAGAAAAAGTTCAATGACTCTTGGCAAATCTACGAATGAAGAGCAAGAAAAACCTCACGGCCATGCATATGGGTGAAAAGCATAAACTATATGTGATTCCTAACCAATACTTGTCTTCCATAATGTTTCAAGCATTACTTTGTCAACTTAAGGAGGAGGAGAAGATCGAGGTTGGGAACAAAGAGCCAATCACGTTGCCTTATATACCAAGATTATGGCTTCTCCGATTTTTGGTAAACAATTTTTGGTTATTTTGATGGTTAACAACTTAACATATACATGTGTGTATATTTATTTTTAATGGTCTTATATATATATATATATATATATATATATATATGAATTTTTATTTTATTTTTGTTCAGGCCGGTTGATAAAGCAAGACTTGGAGGAGTGAATCATCTTTGTCAGTAAGACAAAATACAAGAAGGGTGGAAAGTCATGTTCATGATTAAACATTCAAGGTACGAATTATATGATTCATGGGCAATTTCAATTTCAATTTGATGATGGATTTTCAATTTTAGAATTATTGCATGTGTTGCACATCTATATTTAAAGTGAGAAAATTTTACATAGAAAGATTTTTAGAATGATGATTAATTTTATGTGGTTAAAATGAATCTTTGTATATAGCAGTCTGATATTAGTTGACCTGTTACGTCGTTGACCATTGCTACAAAGTACAAACATATATAAAATAAACAGTTTTAGATCTAAAATTATTTGCTAACCAGTAATGTTGGCTTGTTATACTATAGTTTATTATTTGCATATGTGAAAAGTTTAAATATAGTAATTGTCATTGTATATTTAAATTTTTATGATTTGACCTCTTATAGTATGGTTTTTACGTTAAATTATGTATGAACCCGGTACAAACAATCATAAGGTTCATCCACATGTCTCTTATATTTTAACTTCTTTGTGCTCATGTAGAGTATGAGTATCATCTAATATTCTAGATTACGGAGTATAAGAAATATATTTATTAAATAAAAAATTATATATTTGCCTAGTAGGATTTGTATAGAGGAACCATTCATTTATTACATTTTTTGTTCATCTACATATATTTTAGTAATTGTATACAATTGTTTAATTTTTCTTTAATGTTTGATTATATTTCAAATGTAATTATACTTTTGTAGCATGCTTAAAGTAAATATATATAATTTTTGAAAAACTATCATGTGCATCGAATAGGTTAGCAACTAGTATACTATATAATAAAAGTTGGGCTTAGAAGTCATGGTTGCGCCACGTGGCTTCACCAAATTGCAGAAATTTTGTTAGATTTAAAAAAAAAAAAAAAATATATATATATATATATATATATATATATATATATATAATTTTTTTTTATTCTTATCTTATTCTCCTATAATTTCTAAGTTAATAAAAATTTCAATTTGAACACAATCCAAAATTTTCATCTAATCCTTTTATTATTAATTTATCTATAATTTCTAAGTGATTTATTATTATTATTTTTTTTTTAGAAACAAGTGATTTATTTAATTAGCAATAGGAGATCTACTTCATTTATGATTTATGAGTTCTAGCATTCTAGGGGATTAGAATTTTAGTTTCACACTAATTGTTCATATTAACATTAATTTAAAAAAAAAAAATCATAGTACAAGTATACAACTACTAATATCAACCTTTAATTTAATTTTTTTAAAACACCTCATGGATAGACACAAAATTATAATTGCTCTTATTGATTTTTCTTGTACATCTCTATCAATTTTTTTTTGATAAATACAAAAACTTAGTTGTTGTTATCTTTTGTTTAAGTTACATATGATTCTTCATCTTTTTTTCTTTTTTTTTTTTACATAAATGATATTACTACACGTCCAAACAGCAACGTTATTAGTATTTTTTAGATTTTTTTATTAAAAAAAAAAACATAAATTATATCGTATATATACGTTAAAATCAACTTAACATTATTTACACAATAGAATCAACTTAAAAATTTATGCATTATTAGTTCATATTTTTTAGATTTTCAAAAAAAAAAGATGTAATATTTTGTTCTTATCTTCTTTTCTTATAATTCATACTTCCACAAATTAGACTAGTATTAGACTTTTTGTTCATATCAACTTCTTCAATATAGAGTGTACATATATCAAATAATTCATAATAAATACCTACTTGTAGGGTCACAAATTGTAGCCCAAACCCATATGGAACAGGATATGGGCCCAATGAGCCCAATACAATAAATTTATGAGAGTGGGTGAAAGAATTGGGCTGGTGATGGGTTTTATAACAGTTAATAGGGGTTATGAGTCTGTCCGAGGGGGATGAAACACAATTAAATGCTGAGATCAAGTCCGAGGAATAATTTTTAGGATAAGTTGGCTATTTTAGATGATGTCCGAGGAGGAAATTCTTAGACAAATTGGCTATTTCCGTTGGTGTTCTTCTTAATGCTATAGTGTATTTTCCTCAATGTTTTTCCTTCATATCTCTCGATCCCCTTCTTCTGGAGGCTTTACTCTATTATATAGTCATCCTTTATTCAATCCTACCGTCCACTTGTCTACTTTCTAGCCTCGCACTCGAGTTTTTCTCTCCTTTCCCACAGCTTTTTGATTTTCAAGGAGTAAAAGTGGTTGTCAACACTGTTCAGAGGTCTTCTCCACATTAATGTGGCCAGGAAAGCTGCTGTAATGCATTTAATGCAGTGGTAGCAGCTTTTTCCTTAGATATTTCTGTGTTCTTATCCCTTCCCTGTACATTTGAAGTCTATCTTCGTCGCTGGAACTTCCTGGAAGGTGGTCTAGAGCAAGACAAAGCTCACTTTATTGATATATGTCAGATCCGAGGAGGATGACCCTCTCGGACCGACACCCTTGGATATTTATCTGCTCTATTATCTATTACGGGGCCTTTTCCCATGCTTTCTTCTCCTCGGACGCATTATTATTAAAGAGTGGGGCTCAAGCCCAACGCAAAGGCTCAAGTTTTCGCCCCCACAATAGCCCCTCAAAATTCTAATTTTTCCCTCTCATCCAAGGAGAAAAATTATAATTTTGATGTGTATTTGTAATTACAATTAAGTCCACAAGGGTATTTAAACCCAGGCACGCAAAAGGGTCATTTCTGCCATTTCACGAGAGTTTCTGACACTTGGGAACTCACACATCATCATTAAACGCTTTGGACCGCGTTACACTCCAGACATCCAACGGTGGAACTCTAATCCAACGGTTCAGGTTTTACCTTTAATATTTGGGCGGGATTGCGTCTCCTTCATTTTTCGTCTCTACTATAAAAGCTTCCAAACGTTATTCTTTTCATTTTTCATCAGAGTTTGCGATTTCAGAGCATTCATATCTCCACATTCATCATACCTTCACAAAAGAGACTTCAAAGATCCTCTAGAGACAAGAAGATCAGTTCGCATCTTACCCCACGTAAGTTTCGTTCTTCGAACTTCCTCTATCTTCTCAGCTAACCTCCTCGGCTAACCATTCTACACTTCGCAAGCTAAAAATGGGTAGATTTGAGCGTCTAGTAAAGGCTCCAGCCTTGATAGAGTTGTTCAAAGAAAAGTACCACATTCCCCAGGAGGTAATAGTACGACACTGCACCACAGAAGGAGTGGAGTTTGACCGAAAAATGGGGGAGGTCGTAATCCCTATGATTGCCTTCATAGAAGGAGGCATGACCGTCCCCATGGGTAGGATTACAAGGGATTACCTACGTGCCCATAGACTCTGCCCCCACCAATGTGCTCCCAACTTTTTTAGGGTCCTAGGATCAATTAATGCTTTGGACCAACATCTAGGGATAGGATTGACTTGGTACGACGTCGCTCATTTATACGAAGGCCATATAGAATCCCGAGCAGGGTTTTACCTTAAGTCCCTTTCCAGTGTGGTCAAGTTGATCTCCTGCCTCTCCAAATCTAACAAAGGGATAAAAGATGACTACCTCATCCTGTCGGGCCCATGGAATGACGGCCTACCCTGCCCAACCAAGCTAGGAGAGCCAGGTGGAGCAATTTGGATCTAGGGTTTCTAACATTAGATTTAAGGAGTACTCGGCTTTACTTTACTGCACTTAAATATCATTTTAATACATTTACATTTATTTGTTTAGCTATTATTTGTATTGCCAAGGCTCTTAACTATTTGATTCGTTTACTTGACAGATAAATTGTTTACCAACCCAAAGCTCAGCCTGATCAACGTTCCAGCACTTAACTACCTGCTCAGGTCAGAAATTTTTGTGAATAACGACGGGCAACTTCGTGCAATTCACCTAATTTTGGACTTTGAGCCAATTTCTAGGTCATTTCTGGACGTTGGCAATTCTATCCGAGTAGGTGATCACCGTTTAGCGCGTATAGACGTCTCTCGGCCAAACTTCCTTGCTCCGTACGATCTTCCACCCGTTGACCATCCTATCCCACAAGGGATACCTCTCGTTGCCCAACCGTAACAACAAGTACCACTTGGGGAGGCCATCATCGGAGAAGGCACAGCTTCCTCTTCTTCCCTTGAACAAGAAATTGACAAATTCCAGTTTGAAGAAGAAAAAATCCTTATATCGGAGGCCGAAGAGGGGGCAGACAAGCATTCGTGTGTGCAGACTCATGCCCAAGTGGTAACTTACATTGCCAACACATCAGACGAGGAGGAAACAATGGCCCCCAAGACTGGTCCAAGCCTGAAGGAACTAATGAAGAATAGGAATAAGGCGCCATCCCCTCAAGATAAGAATAAGTCCAAACATCCTGCAAATCCCCCTCCTCCTCCACCTCAGATTCCCACTGACCTTGGGTTGAAACCTAACCCAGACCTAAGGAGGAAAAGGCCAGTGGATATTGTCGAGGAGGGGGAGCTGGGCCCCTCTAAAGGAAATAAGCAGGCCAGACAGATTCAGGACCGTAGGGGTAGGAGGTCCAGCTCCGTGGACAATTGAAAGGAAGCCCCGGTGGCCCAAGTACGTCGGTCTCCACGTACTTGGTCACCCGTACTGGAGGTCGATGGTATGCCCATCGCGTTTGATGCCACGCTTAGGCATTATCGCGGGGGGCATGCCGGCCTGATGGCTGAGGCTCTGCAACAGCCTCTCCTCCTTCCTCAGGACATGGCGGCCTACAGGAGTTTTAATCATCCTGACCTCTTCCTTTCCCTAAAAAGGGACTTGGCCATGGTAAGCAATTCTGCTAATTTTTCCTTCATTTACGTTTACTTGCATTTTATAACAGAAGCCATTTTATCATTACACATACTAGGTCACGCAACAAGTTTATGTGGCCGAGGAATGGGTAAAGAACTCTCGCAACAAGACGAGGGCTGCCCTGGATGCCCGAGATACTGTAGAGGCTCAGCTAGGTGCACTGAAAGATAAACAAGCACAAATGACTGAGGAGGTGAAACAAACTCTCAAGGAGAAGGCTAGTGCCGAAACGGGCCTAAAAATGACAGAGAGACAGGCTGAAGACCTTCACAAGGAGCTGCACTACTGCAAGATTAATCTGGCAACAGAAAAGCAGTTGGTGAAAGATCTCCGCGAAGAACTTCATAAGGCCAAGGAGGCTGCTCAACTACTAAAGGAGGCAGCTGAGGCCGAAAAGCAGGCTGCGTATGCCCTGGGGGTACAAGAGACTCAGAGTAGGCTTACTGAGGAATTTTCTATCGTAGCCAGGGATTACTGCGACATCACTTGGGGTAAAGCCCTCGATGCCGCTGGGATCCCTACTGATTCCAGCCTAAGACGACCTGAGAGCATATACTATGATTCGGACATCCGAGAGCTCCCAGGTTCTGGCTCTCCTCCCTCAGAGCAACCTGCCCAAGTGTCTGAGACTCCCACAACAGATCAAGCTCCTCCTGCTCTTGTGGAAGTTCCAACTGATTCTTGCCAAGATGCTGGCCAAGGGAAAAAAGTTGAAGCTCCTCAGGGCAAGGACAAGAACCACGATAAAGGAAAAAGCCAGGCTTCAGATACCGCCGTCTCTCAGTCCAAGCAAGTTGCTGACCTAAAAGTTCCCAAGGCAAAAGCTTAGGACATTAGTCTTATTAGTACATTTATTTTCTTTGTTTACTGTTTTTGTATTTTTTTTTTTAATAAAAAAAAAACATGTACTTCACCCTTATTATCAATGAAGATATGCCCATTTTGCTTTACAATAAATATAACTAATCCGAATGGGAACTTTGAATAGTAACAATAAATATAACTAATCTGACAAGTATCTTTAATAGTAACAATAAATATAACTAATCCGAATGGGAATTTTAAATAATATGCTTAAACTTAAATTTAAATACTTAAAGAAACTTAGAACAAGTGTTAACAAACCCAAATCATCTAGTTCGAGGACCCATGCATGATTGGATTTAAGTTTAAACACTTCAAAGAACTGCAAATGTTAACTAACCCAAATCATCTGGTCCAAGGACTCATGCATGATTGGATTTAAGTTTAAACACTCAATAGAACTGCAAGAGTGTTAACTAACCCAAATCATCTGGTCCGAGGACTCATGGATGATTGGATTTAAGTTTAAACACTTCGTAGAACTGTAAGAGTGTTAACTAACCCAAATCATCTGGTCCGAGGACTCATGCATGATTGGATTTAAGTTTAAACACTTCGTAGAACCACAAGAGTGTTAACTAACCCAAATCATCTGGTCTGAGGACTCATGCATGATTGGATTTAAGTTTAAACACTTCGTAGAACCGCAAAAGTGTTAACTAACCCAAATCATCTGGTCCGAGGACTCATGCATGATTGGATTTAAGTTTAAACACTTCGTGGAACCAAGAGTGGCATACACATTTCACATAAAAAACAAATATTGATCAAATACACATTTATTAATAATAATACCTTTTTAAGTTATTAACATTCCAAGGGCGGGGTACCACAAGTCCATCCAGGTCTTCTAAGAAGTATGCTCCAATGCCAGCGTTGGAGGTGATACGATATGATCCTTCCCAATTTGGCCTCAATTTTCCCCACGCCAGATTTTTTGCCGAGCCCACGACTTTACGTAGTACCAGGTCGCCAGGGGCTAAAGGTCTTATCCTTACATGGGCATCATAACCTCGCTTCAGTTTCTGCTGATAGTGGGCCAACTGAACCATTGGGTTCTCTCTCTTTTCGTCAATCAGGTCTAGACCTCTTGCTAGGTGTTCATCGTTGTCTTTTGGATTGAATGAGCTGGTTCTCGTCGTCGGGAACCCAGACTCCAAAGGAATGACAGCTTCAGCTCCGTAAGTCATTGAAAAAAGGGTCTCTCCGATGGACCTACGAGGCGTGGTTCTGTACGTCCAGAGTACGTGTGGAAGTTCTTCCACCCATTTACCTTTTGCATCATCCAATATTTTCTTCAATCCACTTAATATGACTTTATTCACAGCTTCAGCCTGTCCATTCCCTTGAGGGTAAGCCGGAGTAGAATATCTGTTAGTAATCCCCAACTCGCCACAATAATTTTTGAACATCTTGCTATCAAACTGGAGTCCATTATCTGAGATGAGCACATGAGGAACGCCAAACCGAGTAACAATGCTTTTCCAGACGAATTTTTTTGCATCCACATCTCGGATATTGGCTAGAGGCTCCGCTTCAACCCACTTCGTAAAATAGTCTGTGCCGACTATGAGATACTTCTTGTTTCCCACAGCTTTAGGAAATGGTCCGACGATATCTAAGCCCCATTGAGCGAATGGACATGGGCTAGATAGTGGATTGAGGATTCCCCTTGGTTGGTGTATACTCAGTGAGTACCGCTGGCACTGATCACACTTTTTAACGTATTCCAAAACTTCTCTCTGCATGTTTGGCCACCAATAACCTTGAGTAATGGCCCTATGTGCTAAGGATCTGCCTCCAGTATGACTTCCACAGATTCTTTCATGCATCTCTTTTAGGAGTAATTCGGTTTGGTCGGGATGAACACATAGCAAATAAGGCCCCGAAAAGGAACGCCTATATAGCTTGCTATCCTCCGACAACCAATAACTAGTAGCTTTCTTTCGTATTTTGTCAGCTTCGATTTTCTCCTCAGGCAAAATATCTTCCTTCAAGAATTGCGTGGTAGAATCCATCCAACTTGGCCCCGCTCTCACTTGGTTGATTTGAACCATGTTTACTGTTGCCGAGGGTCTGTGTAGGTCCTCAACAAGGATTACTCGAGGCAAGTTCTGTGCCGAGGAGGTTGCAAGCATGGCCAAAGAGTCCGCATGCGCATTGCCACTTCTTGGGACATGTAGTAAGCTAAAGGATTCAAATTTCGTCTGCATAATTTTAACTTGACTAAGATATCCCCGCATCCTTTCATCCTTGGCTTCGAATTCCCCTTTTACTTGACCGACAACCAGCCTTGAGTCCGAGAAGATTTTTATGGACTTCCCTCCCATTCTTTGGACCATAGCCATTCCTTCCAATAGAGCTTCATACTCCGCTTCGTTATTCGTAGCTGGAAAGTCTAACCTCAAAAAATTTTCAACGATAACCTTCTCGGAGGACGTCAGTACTAATCCAACTCCTGAGTCTTTTTGGTTTGATGCTCCGTCTATATGTACTTCCCATGTCGAAGGGCAGTATTGGGAGATTGTATTCACCAATTTTTCATCCTTGTTTCCGTCTGCCAGTAATTCATCCGCTTCAGGTTCGGTGAATTCTGCCACCAAGTCGGCGAGGACCTGTCCCTTCACGGAGGTACGAGGCATGTACTTAATATCGAAAGCCCCCAGAATTGTACCTCACTTGGCTATCCTTCCCGTATAATCGGCACTTCTAAGTATGGTTTTTAGTGGGAGTTATGTAAGAACAACCACTGTATGTGCTTGGAAATAGTGAGGCAACTTGCTCATGCCAAGCACCATTGCCAAGATAGCTTTTTCTAGTAGTAGATAACGCACTTCTGCTTCGTGCAACGACTTACTCACGTAGTATACTGGCCGCTGTACACCATTATCCACTCGTATCAAGACCAAACTCACTGCATACGAGGCTACAACAATATAGGCGAAGAGAACTTCATCTGGCTCAGGACTGGACATGACCGGCGGCCGAGCTAGATAGTTTTTGAGTTGCTGAAAGGCTTCGGCACACTCCTTTGTCCATTCAAAATTCTTTCATTTGTTGATCAATAGGAAGAAAGGTCGGCATCTATCTGCTGATCGAGATATGAATCTATTCAAAGCAGCGGCCATTCCAGTTAGCTTTTGCACTTCTTTTGGGTTCCGAGGGGTTCGCATATTGTTGATGGCTTTAATCTGGTCAGGATTAACTTCAATTCCTCGGTGAGTAACCATGTAACCCAAGAATTTGCCCGATCCTACACCAAATGAGCATTTGGAAGCGTTTAGACGTAGCTTATAGCTTCTGAGAATTTCAAAGACAACTTGAAGGTCTCCGAGGTGATCCGACACCATTTTGCTTTTCACCACCATATCATCTATATAAATCTCAATATTTTTTCCCAACAATGATTCGAACATCCTCGACATCATTCTCTGATAGGTAGAACCTGCATTCTTCAAGCCAAATGGCATCACTTTGTAATAGTAATTCCCGACTGGAGTGACAAAAGCAGTTTTTTCTTGATCGTCCAAGGCCAAAGGTATCTGATGATAACCCTGAAAAGCGTCCAAGAAACTCATCCGAGGATGGCCGACAGTGGCGTCCACCAACTGATCGATCTTGGGCATGGGAAATGGATCTTTAGGGCAAGCTTTATTTAAATCTGTGAAATCAACACACACTCGCCACTTCCCACTCTTTTTCTTGACTACTACCGTGTTTGCCAACCATTCGGGATAGAAGACCTCCTTGATCGCCACAGCCTGTTTCAGTTTCTTCACTTCCTGACGGACTGCTTCTGCATGCTCTTTAGATGGACGACGAGGGAGCTGCTTTTTAAGAGTTGTTAACGGATTGACATTCAAGTGGTGGCAAATGAAATCTGGATCCACCCCTGGAGCCTTGTAATTGTTCCAGGCAAAGACGTCGATGTTTCATTTAAGGAACTCTACCAATTCCTCCCTCTCTTGCTGAGGTAGTTGGGATCCAACTTGAAAAAACTTGTTGTGAAATTTTAAAGTACTCGCAAGTGTACGAATTGTACCGAAGTATAGTTTGACAAAAACGAGGTCGAACCCACAGGGACTTGAATGAACGTAGGAAAATTAAATCAAATCTTAACCAAATTAATCCTAATCCAGTTTAATAAAAATTGGTTGTTTGCAATGAAATATACTAAACAAATAATAAAACTAAGCAAATAGTTAAATTAAGCAAAAGATATAAAGCAATAAAAAGATGTAAACAATCAAGGGAAAGGAATTAAGGTTTTGGAATCCGCCTTGTAAGTCATATTAGCAAATAGTTAAATTAAGCAAAAGATATAAAGCAATAAAAAGATGTAAACAATCAAGGGAAAGGAATTAAGGTTTTGGAATCCGCCTTGTAAGTCATATTAGCATATATTTATGATCATTAATTTTTCCCAACTCACTATATGATAATCTAGAAATCAATCTTGCTATCATGGAAAATATCATCATTAAAACTTATGTTTAAAAATCTAAAGCATGTTCTTCTTCGCTTCTTAAGTATAAAACCAAATCATCAATTGTATCCGTAGCCAAACAAATCACAAGATATATCCAATTTTATAATCAAGAATTAATAAATCAAGCATTCAATTAATTAAGACAAATCCTAAATCATGAGAAAAACATAATTGAACTCATATCTAGAATCTCATCTCAGTTAATCAATATGAAGCAAGAACAATTTAAATAATTAAAGAACAACTATTGTGGGAAAAATCAAATCACATAAATATTACTGATAATCCTTAACAAGATTTCATCCTCAACCCTAATTATAAATTTAGCTACTCATGGGAATTGAAAGAAAACACAAAAATAAAATACTAAACATTAAACTAGACAAATAAAATAGAACTAACTGTCATAGAAGAGGTAGCCGCAGCTCTCTATACATTCAGCCCTAGCAGTAACCTCCTTAAATTTCGCCCTAAAGAGCCTTTAAATAGGTAAAGGAATCCTATTACAAGTTGAATTCTCGTTTGGAGAAAATCTCAGATTTTTAGGCTTCATTTAACCGACAATTTTGGCCCATTTAACTTCAGAATTCGGACTTTTGGTAAACTACAAAGTTGTAGCCCTTTAAGTTAACTTTCCATCCCAACTTGAATCACCTAGATTGGACATTTGAGCCGAAAGTTATGCCAAAAATACTAACTGATGTGTAGGCTGGAATCCTAATCGAATTGGACTTGGATTTGGTGCAAATTTCATTTGATTCCTTACTCCAATTGGACTTAAATTTGATTGGATTGGTCTTCTCTTGAATTCATGCCTGGCTAAATGTAAGTTGGCTTGATTCAATTGACCTAACTCCACTTTGCATGTAAAGCCCTTGTTACCTGCAACACAAAAATATTATATAATCAAACACAAAATAACATAAAAGTAAGGCTAAATATGTAGATATGTGAGTACTTTATTATATATATTTCATGCACATCAGGATCCAACTTGAAAAAACTTCTCCGGATCGTCCCCTATTGTGATTTTCACAAGATCTTCACATTTCACCTCATCGGATGTCCCACCAATAGGTATCATTGGGGGTTTTAACTGCTATAACTCCTCTCCATGAGTCACGGATTCTACTTCAGGCTTGTGTCGGATGGTTGCTATCATGCACTGTCGTGCCATGGTTTGATCACCCAGTATTTCTTCTATTTTGCCACCGGACGGTTATTTAATCTTCTGATGTAGGGTGGAGGAGACCGCTCCTAAAGTATGAAGCCAAGGTCTGGAAACGATTGTTGTATAAGGAGAATATGCATCTACTACGATAAAATCGACTTCCACTGTTTCCGAACCAGTTTGCACTGGTAGTCTAATTTGTCCCTTCGGGATAATAACCTTCCCTTCAAAACTCACTAGAGGAGAATTGTAAGGAGTCAGATCTTCAGCTCTTAAATTCAGCCCCTTGAAAAGATCAGGATACATGATCTCGGCCGTGCTACCTTGATCCACCATCACTCTCTTCACGTCATAACCTCCAATTCGGAGAACGATCACTAGGGCATCATCATGAGGCTGAATAGTTCCAATCTTGTCATCGTCTGAAAATCCCATGACCAGGGACCGATCTAGTTTAGCTCTCTTCGGCTCATGTCTGCCATCCTCGGGAGACAGGTGAGCCACGGACATTACTCTTGAAGGCCATGACCCCGTTCTGCCAGGCGCCGCAAAAATAACGTTGATAGTTCCAAGAGGGGGTCGTGAAAGATTCTCCCTTTCCGACCGAGTATTGTTCTGACTACCCAAACCACTAGAGTGATGCAATAGCTATTTCAATTTGCCTTCTCGAACAAGTTGGTCCAAGTGATCCCATAAACTTCTGCAATTCTCGGTAGTGTGACCATGGTCTCGATGGTATTGACAATAGAGATTTCGGTTTCTCTTTTCAGGGTTTCCCATCATCTTATTGGGCCATTTGAAGAAGGGTTCGTTCTTAACCTTTTCCAAGATTTGATGAAGGGGTTCTCGGAATACAGCTCCGACCACCTGATTGTTATTCGACGCCTGCTGCTCAGTATAATCCCTTCTCGGCCGGTTATTATTGTATTTGTCCGACCTAAATTCTCTCTTTTCTTGAGGGACAAACTTAGCTTTCCCTTTTCCCTGTTATTGATCATCTTCTATCCTTTTATACTTGTCCACCCTATCCATTAGTTGTCACAAACTGGTGACCGGTTTACCTGTCAAGGATTTTCTTAAACCATGTTCGGAGGGAAGGCCGACCTTGAAAGTTCTAATAGCGACTTCATCAAAATCGCCATCAATCTCATTGAACGTCTCCCAGTACCTTTCAGCATATGACTTCACAGATTCTCCTTCCCTCATTGTCATAGACAGCAGAGAATCTAGGGGCTGAGGAACCCTATTGCATGTAATAAACCGGGAACAGAATGATTGTGTAAGCTTCTTGAAGGAGCTGATGGAATTAGTCCTCAACCCATCGAACCATCTCATCTGCATCGGTCCTAGGTTGGAAGGGAACACTTTGCACAGCAAGGCTTCGTTTGGAGAGTGAACCCCATCTTCTGTTTGAATTGGCTCACATGTTCTAGAGGATCGGTACGTCCATTATACATGGGGAACGTAGGTTGGTGAAAACGTCTGGGATGCTTCGCCTTTTCTATTCCCCGAGTAAAGGGGGACTTAGAAATTTGGCTCAGAGCCTTCTTCATGACCTTAGTTCCTACCCCCCTTCCAGACGAACTTTTTCTCCTCCTTTTGAGTGAGTGCTCCTCTTCATAAGAATAGGATTCACTGGGTGGAGTTTTTGAGCATTCCCTGTAACTGGCATCCCCTTCATCGTTGGAAGAAACATCAAAGCTTGAAGGGGTTTGCTTTCGTTGTGCACGACGAAGTTTCTTTTTTAAATCTTCAATTTCTCGTTGCAAATCCTTTTCATCAGCTTGTTCGTGTACTAAGTGACTCCTTCGTCGATAGCCACTTCTACCAGCATGTATCGTCTGCGAGCTGCCCTCTTACTGGTTTTCTACATGATTTCCCTGTTCGAGGTTATGAAGCTCGCCTTGTTGATGAACGTTAACTGATTCTGCATGGGGTGGACTGATCTGCTGTGGTCCTGAACCCGCCATAACTGTTATAAACTTTACTAGCGCTAATTCTTCCCACAGACAGCGCCAATTGTAGGGTCAAAAATTGTAGCCCAAACCCAGATGGAACAGGATATGGGCCCAATGAGCCCAATATAATAAATTTATGAGAGTGGGTGAAAGAATTGGGCTGGTGATGGGTTTTATAACAGTTAATAGGGGTTATGAGTCTGTCCGAGGAGGATGAAACACAATTAAATGCTGAGATCAAGTCCGAGGAATAATTTTTAGGATAAGTTGGCTATTTCAGATGATGTCCGAGGAGGAAGTTCTTAGACAAATTGGCTATTTTCGTTGGTGTTCTTCTTAATAGTACAGTGTATCTTCCTCAATGTTTTTCCTTCATATCTCTCGATCCCCTTCTTCTGGAGGCTTTACTCTATTATATAGTCATCCTTTATTCAATCCTACCGTTCACTTGTCTACTTTCTAGCCTCGTACTCGAGTTTTTCTCTCCTTTCCCATAGCTTTTTGATTTTCTGGGAGTAAAAGTGGTTGTCAACACTGTTCAGAGGTCTTCTCCACATTAATGCGGCCAGGAAAGCTGCTGTAATGCATTTAATGCGGTGGTAGCAGCTTTTTCCTTAGATATTTCTGTGTTCTTATCCCTTCCCTGTACATTTGAAGTCTATCTTCGTCGCTGGAGCTTCCTGGAAGGTAGTCTAGAGCAAGACGAAGCTCACTTTATTGATATATGTCAGATCCGAGGAGGATGACCCTCTCGGACTGACACCCTTGGATATTTATCTGCTCTATTATCTATTACGGGGTCTTTTCCCATGCTTTCTTCTCCTCGAATGCATTATTATTAAAGAGTGGGGTTCAAGCCCAACGCAAAGGCTCAAGTTTTCGCCCCCACACTACTATATGATTTTTTTTTCTTTTTCTATCCTTCTCTTCTTCTACCTACAACCTTACAAGTATGTATTTGTATACACTAATTTTTTTTTTTAATATTTGTTTACTCTAATTTCTTTCATCAAATTGAATAGGTTTTGTGTATTTTTTGTCTTTTGTTTAACTCCTATAATTTATTAAGTTTAACATTTTTTTTCCCTTAATTGTTAATATCAACTTCTCTTTCTTTTTTATCTTTCCTCTTCAATTTATGAATTATCTAGAAATCAAATTTTGCAGTAATTTAGGTTCTTATCTTCAGTAATCAGTATCACATTTTTTTCATGTATAAATTGTCAACAATTTTTTTTTTTCATATTTATCTTCAAGTATATCTACAACTTGAGATTAGATCATAGGGAATAAAATCAATTAGAAAAAAAAATTAATTATAAATATTTTTGCTTCGCCTCCCTCAAACTCCTTATTCGGACTATTCTCTCTTCGTCATAGGTCATATTTTTTAATTCTTAGTTTTTTTGTGTATATGTTTAGTTGGATGGTTTTGTTCTATAATGGGTTTTATTGATTTGTAAGTTTCAAGCTGTATTTGCAGCATGAGCATCCTAATCCAATGGAAGCTATAGTGGAAGCCGTGGGACTAGTGGCTTCTTTAACCTTTTTTTTTTATTGAGAATATTTTTCACATTAAATTTCTATCTGTTATACGTTCTACCTCTTCTTTTGATAAACAAATTATATGTTCTACCTTTAATCATGTTATGATATTCACTTTAATTAAAATTATTTTTTGTTACAGATTATTCTAAAGCTTTGAAGCTCACGTTATGAAATTTCAAGATCTTAAAGCTTTACCATTCAACATGTTATCCTGAGTGCAAAGTCCACACAAATGCTATTATATGATTATATCTATTTCATTGAAGATTATATCTATTCTATTGAAACTTCAAACGTCTCCAGGTTTGGATGCTACTTTTTTTATTTTATTTTTTATTTATTTTTACATGTGGATCTCATATTAATGGCACAGATTTTGATTATTCTTTTTTTTTTTTTCATTTATTTAGTTGATCATTTGCTTTATTGATAGTTGTAAATATTTAATTTTGTAAATTATTTATAAAAGGGTTGTACAAAACCAAACATGCATAAAGGCTTTTCCCCATTTTTATGGAGTCAAAAATGTTGCCGATACGGCGACACCCATTCCGCATGGCAATGATTTCTTAGAATTATATATGTTAGTAGGATTGTAGAGAATGGAAGATAGAATTTAAGATGAAAAAAACTTCTATATGAACATTAAAATTTTGTTAGATTGACAAAATAACACTTTAATTATTAGGAATCTAAATGATATATTGGTATTAATAATGTTTGATATTTTATAGTAATTGTTGTGGAATGCAGATGATTTTTTTTTTTTTTTTTTTTCACTAAAGCATGTGAAGATCTCATATTTAGTCACCTCAAGCAACTTCACTTCACACATAAGGTTATCACTTATTCCTTCTTTGCTTACATGATGGGTCAAGAAAATAGTGCTCATAAGCCTTTAATGATGTGTTATATCTCCTCGAAATGCTTATTTCTTTTTTCACTTCAAAATAAAAGTATTTTGGAAATAGGTGTCATTGATATAGTTCATTTTAAGTAATTATTGAATACTCTTGGCATACAATTATAATACTAGGTCATACTACTATATGCATAAAAATAGTTTACACTCTCATTAATTATTAAAATAATTACCGTAAATCAAACTTTTTTACCAAGAATTTACTATAAATAAATATATATTTCCTAAATTATAAAAAATTTAAAATTTTACTTCACTTAAAATTAGATTAGTAAGAGTTTCAAATAATATTTATTTTGATTATATATCATTATTTTATGTTTTAATATTTAGAATTTATATATTATAGACCATGTTTATACAAAGTGACTTAATATATGTTTATACGTATTATATGTCGTAATATTAATGGGTTTTATCATGTGGCTTACTAATTATTAATATAGTTTTAATTTTTTACATATATCTTTTTAATTAAGCCGTGCTTCGCATGGGCATAATACTAGTATATATATATATATATACGTTGGTCGGAGGCAAAGTACTCGATGTTGATATCTCGCAACTAGCCACAACTACGATCGATGGCGTGCTTGCACATGGAATTCACCGAGATTGTAGGACATGCTGTGGAGTTCACCGAGATTCTGCATATCGATTGTAGGAAGGGTCTCTACAGATATTGCGCCACTACATGCACACTTCTAGGCGCTCTCTAAGATATCGATTGCGCCCAGCCTCTGGAGAATCGACACTGTCAAGTCATTTGGGAGATCCAACCAGTTCCAGTACTCCCTTTTCTTCAGTCCTCTATCTCTCTCTTTCGAGCCATTGTCAAGTCGTATTGGAGGGATTTCTAGGATTTGTTTTGGGTGTGTTGTCTAAGAATTAAGATTTTAGAATGGAAGTAGACCTATCATATAACTATATAATAAAAGTTGGGCTTGCGGCCAGTGACTTCACTAAATTGCAAAAAAATTTTAAATTTTTCAATAAATTCATTCACTCAAGTTTTTAGATAAAAACAAATTTTTTTTTATCTTTATCAACTTCTTGACAAAAAGTTTTTAGATAAATTTATCCTACTTTATCTATTTCCTAATAATAAAGTAACAAATTTAAAAGCATTATTTTTTCTTCTCAAGATTTTTGTACTTTTGGAATAAATAGCAAAAAAAAAAAAAAGCTAATATTTATTAACTTTAACGTAAACTACAAAAAAAAAATTCTAATAACATTAACTATTTTTTTGGGATAAAGTAATAAAAAAAAAACTAATATGTAATTAAACTTCTTAATTACGTAAACTCCTTTTTCTTTTAGTTCATATCAAGTTATCAACTTCTTCACAACTTAAAATTATCTAATATAAAAGTGGGGGTATATACGGTTTGGTATATTTTTCCTTTTTCCTACTGTACGGTCCTTGATGTATTATTTCCTTCTCATACTTACCTTACCTATGAAACTTGCATAAATGTATTTGCCTTCTTCTTTTTGTTTTTTTCATAAAATTCCCTTCTTTGTTTTTTTTTTATCAAATTGAATATGTTTTGTGTGTAGGTTGCCTTTTGTTTAAGTTATTTTTGTTAACTTTGATCTAATTTATACGCTTATTCTGGTCTTTAGAATCAATTGTATATCTTCCATGAAAACTAACAAATTAATTTTAACAAAAATCCTATTCACTTTTTGAAAGATCTGTTTTCTAATATGTGTAGATCCCACAAGTAGCCACAAGACCAAGATTTGAGCATCCAAACCATGATAATGAACATCACTCCACAAAGAATGGAGACAAAAAATTGATTAAATACAAAAAGGGTGATGTAAAAACAATGGATATTTAAGGTGATGTGAAATCTCCAAGACTTCGCTGCCTCCCTCTTGCTGTCAAAGTTAATTCAATTTTCATGTGAGTATCTTTACTTTAACTCTAATTTCAGATTTTTTTTTAATGTTTAGAAATTAATATTGTTTGTAATTATTGAATTCAAAGTTTCTTTGTGTCTATATATTTATGTGTGTGTTATTGTGAATTTTGCTTTCAATTTTTTTTTAATTTTATAAATTTGGGTAGTTTTAATCTGTAAATTTGGATGATTACTTTGGGTTAAAGTAAAAATATTAGGACAATTTTAATCATAATTCATGCAATAGTAGGGTGTTAGATATTGATATTAATTTTATGCTTATTCACATTAATTAACATAAACATCTTAGTATGTTTAGTGTTGATATTAATTTGACACTTTGAGATGCCAGCGCTTCATTATAAATAAATGTTATTATGCCAGTATGTTATAATTATTATTTATTGTTCCTCACTCTACTTCACCTTAATTGTTATTTTAATAAGTAAAAGTTATGTCTTAGTCTGACTAGGTATAGCATTTTTCTTCAATCATTAATTAGTATTTCTCAATAAAATTATTCATGGTATAAGTTTATGACCAAAACTATGCAAAGCCCAGCCCATTTACTACTAAAAGCTTTCAGAAATTTAAAACTTGCCATAATCTTTAAAATATTTTTACTATTTTATTTGTTATTAAATTTAATTATAATATCAATATATATATATATATATATATATATATATATATATATATATATATATAAAAATTTATATATAATTCTTTAATTAAGTCGTGCATCGCACAGGCATAATACTAGTTATATTAAAAACTTTCCTTTTTAAAAAAAAAAAATCTATACAATATCAATAGGGCCGGATTGAATTTTTTAAATAAATAAATAGTATCATTTTTTAAAATGCCAAAATAAAGGGGTTTTTTTTAGGAAAAAAATTAATAAAACCTATATAGTTAAAAAAAAAAAAAAAAAAAAACCTTAGAAGCCCAAACTACATCCTACAACTTGGAGATTTTTGAATTTTATATCCCAAAGTTTTAAAATTTGAATGTTACTCTTGAAGCAAATCTTTGAGTTAACCTATAAAAACCTAGCAATGTAGAGTGTAGAAGCTCAATTTCCCAGCTTTCGAAAACTCCAAATTTCAAATTAAAACTGCAAATAGGAGTAAAATTACCATTTCACGTGTTCAAAGGAGGAAAAATCATTTCTCATTATGGCAAAAATCACATTAAATTGGGCCTTGATAGGAGATTTTTTCATTTCAAAATTTAGAAGTTTCACCTTAAGCATATACAAGGTTTTTTTTTTTTACCTAAATTTTAAGAAATAAACGTACACACACAAGAAAAGGAAATGAGGTTTCCACAAAATTACTTCTCATCAATTGAAGAAGAACTTAAAACGTACATAAGATATCACATAAAAGTCAATTAATATTGATCATCCTCATAAATAAGTGATTTTAATAGATTAAAAAAAAAAAAAATTTCATTGGTTATCAAAAATGAGGATAAACATGCATGCATAAGATCAAACTTATAAAATAATGTAGTGATTTTAATTATTAAAATTAATTGTTTGTGTTACAAAATAATTAATTAGTTTTGATAAATCAATAGCTTAATCACTTAATATTGTTACCCTAATCAAATGAGAAGTCAATTCCTATAAAAACTTATGTTAAGTATCCCTTACAAATATCAAAAATAGAAATGAAATATGTTAAGTGAAAATATAAGAAAAGAAAATCTAGGAAATCGGTTCTTAAAATAAATAAAAATAAACATAAAAATAAAAACTAGGAAATCAAAATCAAAGTGCTGGTGTTAGGGCAAATCATATACATAGACTTAAAAGTCATGGTTGCACCAAATTTCACTAGTTTTTTTTTTTTTTTTAAATAAAGAGGATAATTAAATAATTAATTTCACCAATGTTTTAAATAATTATCCCACATTGGTTGTGTATGTCTAGTGTCCGCTGTTTATAACCTCAGTCTACAACTACAAAGGTTAGGTCTTTTTATAGTTATATAATGTATTATAAACTAAACGCCATCTTCCTTTTATTCATATCAACATCTTCTTCTTTTTTTTAATTCACTAATTTTTAATTTTTTTAAATGTTAATTATGGAGTTGTGAGAAATTTTAGGATTGGGAAAGACATTTAGACAGGGATAAGATTCTCAAAAAAAAACTCATCTTCACTTAAATCAAATTGAAACTCTTATTTAATATATAGTAATCTAGGATTTTCTTCTTTTTGTTAATATCAATTTCTTCTTATTTTTTGTTTTTTTATTTTTATAGGAATCAACTTTTTCTTCTTGTTTGTATTGCAATGATACTTTTTAATAGTATCATTTGATATTAAATACCTTCTTCTCAACTAGAGCAACCTTTTTAGTGAGGATTACACTTTTAAATATATATATATATATATAAAATAAATATATAGATATGATAGAATTTGAACGTACGGTGTCTGGTTGTTTTTTATTTAGCTAAGACACCAACAAATACGTTCTCACCAACTAGAGTGGCATTCTTTTTGAAGATTACACTTTTAAAGAGAATTTTTTTTTATAATAAATATACACTAATCAGTTTTTGGTGCAAGTAAAAAAAAGCTATAATCATTTTCCTTCTTGTTCTAAAACAAAGTTGCTCTTGTCTTCTTTGCAAGCTTCACTACTCTTCGATTTCTTCTTATCTTGATAGAAATTACCTTAGGAAGTCATACTATTTTTTAAAGTAATCAACAACTCCCTTACTTTTTCATAGTTGTCAGTTTCTTTAGACTCATAAATTTTGTAATTTTTCAGTTCACATAAGAAGTTAAGTCTGATTAACAATAAATTCGGTGTAGATGATGAATGTTCATTCCCAATTCTTAACGAATATAAAAACTCTCATATTTCTTCAAAAAATAGTTATGAGCTCCTAAACAACTTTGAATTGATAACAAATTTTATTTATTTTTTTTCTGGTTTTTAATTTGTGTATTATATATACCTACTTTATGTTTCAATTCAAGGCTAGAAAAGTACCAACTTTGTGGTCAAGTTCATTGTTAGGAATAGCTATAATCTCTAGTCAATATAATTCATTTGCTATCAATTGGACAAATCTAGATATTGAAATATGGAGATCTCACTCATGTTGTTACACTTCTTTATCATCAAAACAAGCAACCCTATTCGAATCCACATTTTTTTTTTTTATTTAAAATTCCCCTAATTCAATTAGATTAAACTCATGGTAGCCTGAATACTGTCGTCTATACTGGTAAGTTATGGTTGTACTAATTTCGTTCTATTCAATTCATTCTCCATTAGGCAAAAGCTCCACTGCCAGAGATATTAATGTGAACAGATTTGACAGTTAATGTAAATGAATTTGAGAACAGATTTGACAATGCTCTAGATCTGTTGTAATATAAATGGATTTGAGAATGCCTTTTGTACCAATTTCTTAATACTACTCTATTTGTATTCTCCAATTTGATAGTGAAATTTTCTTGCACCATCTTTCTCAAGCCCATTATATTTTCACAATCATTCTTGGTTTTTGAATTTACTTTTACAACACTAGCCACTAGGTGCTTACTTCTAGGTTATGTTCCTCAAGCAACACAGTTTCATCAACAAAGGAAAGAGAGCTTTATAATGAAGCTGTGTGTTAAAGCTCTAGGTGTGCCTACTATTACTTATGAAGTGGCTGTCCAGACTCGTCTTCTTCGCAAGCTTGGTGAACCTATCACCCTTTTTGGAGAGAGAGATGGAAAGACATGAGATGCTGCTGACGAGTATGGGAAACTGGGTGCTGAAGGGCAGAATCTCCTCATGAGGAGGAGGAGGAGGAGGAGGAGGAGGAGGAAGAGGTTGTGGCTTCTGCTGCAAAAGCAAATGTTGACGAAGAAACTGTTTTGTGAGTTTGTAATACTGACAAGCTGGTGTTGTCCGTTGAAGCTTTCGTGATGGTACTAACCTTTTGTGTTCTTGACTATAGTATCAAAAAATCTTTAATTCTTTCATTACATTGTGCCATGTTTGGAGCCATCAACTGCTTTAGGGAATTTCTTTTTCCTGTCCAAGTAGCAAATGGTTGGTTAGCTAGCAAATTATGTGGATTCTTTCACTAGCACAATCATTATTTTTTTAATTTTTTTTTTCCCCATAATAGTATTGATCTTCATCCTGATACTTAGAAGTTTCAGTCATTGAAAATTCTAGACAATGATCTCTACTTCACCATTTTTTTTCCAAAATTTTCTCATTAATCCTTTATGAGAACCCAAAATCATAAGAATTTCTGTAAACAAATAGAAGAATGTGCCTCAAATTTTATTTATTTAATTATTTTTATCACCTATTCCTGTTAAATTTCATTTTAATGCATTGTCAAGTCAAACATAGATAAGATATACTCTGTTTGATGATCTTTCTATATGATGGAGTCATGGAGCAATAATATAACAACCCACATCAAGTTTCCTTGCCTAACATATACTGTCTTTTGATAAAAACAGTTCATTTAAAAAGTTGAGGGATGATGAACCACGTGGACCAGTGGACTCTTCAACCAATTTGTTTTTTTTTCCAATCCATAACCTTTTTCTTCAATTTCTTACCTATGTCATCCTCCATCAACTCTATCAAAATTGTATCCATATTTTGCCTTCCATCATTATCAGTTTCCATGCGAATGCCCTATCCATTGCAAGTATACTTGCAATTTGTATTCTGTTGCCCATAGAATAGTCAACAAGGCATGAAATGTTTCAGTTCCTTTTACCAGAGATCTAATTTAATACACAGAATCCTGACACCCAGAAATCAAGGCTCTGTAGTGTTTAAGTTGTTGCTCACACCCAGCCAATCACTTGCAAATGAAGACTTAATGTGGCCAAACTGATGCAACATTGCCTTAAATGCCCTACCTGGTATGAGAACCTGAATTTAAGTACTCAATTTAATGAATTTAACAGACACGTTGTCTCAAATTCCATGAAAATAATAAACACAACATAATAAAAATCCCTAGTGCATAATAAAGTCCTTAAAATCTAGAATTTGCTAACTAATATGAACTTGAAAATGAGTCCTCAACCTCATGACCTTTACAATCAAACATAACTTCAATAAAAGCCCCATGAACTAAGTCTTCTATCCTCTAGAGTTATCAACCGCACAATTTTCAATAGAACGCAAAAGCTGTAGACCATCAGCATTTGCAAGTATTTTGATTCCATTCTCTCTTGTTGATACAGCGAGCAGTATCCCTTCCTTGTTAAATCGAATGCAAGGAGAAGCCTAAAAGATATTCAAGGAAAAGATTGTTTAATTATAAGAAGGGCTTCAAAATACTGCCAAGCACATCAAGAAAAGGGATTCCACAGGCATTACCGGTAATCCACCCTCTGCAGCTGTAGTAGTCAAGATGTTAACATCATCCATGTCCCAAAATTTTATCTGAAACTCATCACCGGTAGCTAGGAACCGGTTCTTCATTGTATCAAATTGCACTACCCCCACAGACCGTTTCCAAAGACCATCATATAGATGCTTGATAGCCCCCTCACTTTCATTCCATTCGGCAAGGTATGATTCTCCTTCTTCACTAGTCCCACATGAGAATATCCTATGATGCACACGATAAAAGAAACATGATATGGAGTTGAGCAATTGCCCAACCACAATGAAAATTTTAAGGAAATAAATAGTTGGATAAGTAATGTGTAATAAAACATCCTTACTACCTTGTCCCGTCAGCACTGTAGGCCATTGTTGTGCAAGATTGGCCTGGAGCATCATAGTCAACTCTTGAACCGATATTATCATATAACCAAGCCTTAATTCTCCCATTGATATCTGCTGAAAATAGGAACTGTAGGAAGCAAGAAAACCTTCAATGATCTAAACCAGATCCTCACAGCCAGAGAAGCCAGAAGGGTTGGGGGGAGGGGGGCTGTGGGCAAGTGGCAACCCTATGGATTATTAGGGTGTGACAATTAAGATTCACATTTCCCATTTTTTTCCAAAAGCAATTTAGAGTTGCGAGGAAAAAAGTGGAAAAGAATAGTCCCATTTTTTGTACCAGGAAAATAGCAATATATATATTAACCATAATACTTCAGATGGAAAGAAGAAAGCTCAAATGTTAATTTGACAAAACAAAAGGCAATGAACAAAGGGAAGAAAGAAATCTTTCGCCTCAAACTCTTTTTGCAAAACCTTATTCTGATTAATGCATGAGCCCCCTCTGCAAGCATAGCCTTAGGGTATAATAAGTGCACCAAAATATTTAGGTAAAGCTGCTAAGCTTAACAATGAATAATAACCTGAGCCTAAAACGCCGGTTGAGGCATGAGACTTGGATGTCTCTGAAGAAAAGTTACTTATCATTATAAAAAAAAAAAAGGATGTCAACTGTCAACTAGAAAAAGTGCAAATAAAACAACTAAATACCTGAATGTTTTCCTTATGATGAGGGCACACGGAGTAAACTGGTGCTTCATGCCCTTCAAACGTGTACAGCTTATTACCAGTGACAGCATCCCACACCTGCACAGAAATGAACTTTCAGTCTTTCACAATGCAGTCCAGCCACATTCTTACAATGAAAGAATATGCCAAGTAAAGTTAAACCTTAATAGTCTTGTCCTCTCCACAAGTTATGATGCAGAGTTGTCTGTTTGGATGTGAAAAGCCAAGATCACTCACCTTACCGACATGAGCATCAATCTGGAAAAAAAAAAAAAAAAACATTCATGGAAGATACACACACACATGTAATAATTACTAAAAACTATGTAAGAACACACACACACACACACACACATGTAAATACACAGTTGTGTGTAAGAGCATGCATGCATATATATATATATATATATATAAACAAACCTCTAGGCGGTTCTGCAAATCATTACCACCATGATATGAATATATTTGCACTATATGTTTTGAATATGCAACACCTAAAATGGAAAGCAAGAAAGATCATCAGAGATGCAAATTATTTCTCAAGAATATCTTAAACTTTTGGGACAAAAGGTAATTTAAAAATAAAATAAAATAAATCCCCTCAAAGTAACATACCGAAAAGGGCACCATCAGGTATCCACTTCACACGATTTACAGATGCAGTATAATCATTGGCCAACGATGCCTGTCATCAAGTGACATAGAGATTATTAGCCTCATATGTTTTCCTGGAGCGTATTGTTATTGTCCAACTTAAAAAATTAAATAAAAGTGTGTGTGTATGTAGATATCTGTCAAACCTGCAAGGCCATTGAACATGCTTCAATGTCCCAAACATTGAAGTTTCGAGAAACAAGCCTCTCCCTCCTACCTAATTCCCAAATTGTGAAATCGCCAATGTTTGTTCCAACTGAATTTGATAGAACATAAAACACATAATAGAAGAAATTTTAGCTTAAACAACAACCCCCTTGACTACCTCATAAAACAAAAATTGAAGATGTATGAGCATGAGCAGCAGCAAGAGCTTACCAAGAAGCAAAGTTTGTTGGGATGGATGAAAATCCATGGTGTTGACAGCAGAACCCTGATTCAAGTTGACGACAACAGCCGTTGGCAGGCCCTTGGACTTGGAGAAGTCGAATGGGATGAGAGTCCAGAGATGCCTCCACCTTCTTGACAAAGTGCTTGTGATGATGGAGTCTCGAGTTGGGAGATAGGAGAGGATGTGGATGAGGAGAACGTCTGGTAGAGAATCAAAAAAGTCATCGTCTTTGTCACTGTAATTTCTCTGCCTCTCTCTCGCTTCTGCTGTCTCTGCTCTTTCAATTCTCTGCTTCTCTCTCGTCTCCATTCAATCTGCTCTATTTCTTCTCAATGGAAATTTGTGAGTGAAGGGTTTCAATTTTTTTATTTATTTACTTTTAATAGTTCAATAGTTACACAAGAGAGAAAGAAAGAAGTTTGCACAGAAATGGTGCAATGATTAATAATAACTTCAAACCCACTTCTCTAAAACTAGAAAGAAAGCATTACTTAATAATATTCACTAAATCAAAAGGCAGAGAAAAAGGAAAATGAAATCGAACATCTATAATTAAACTTGTAGAGATGAGATGTGCAAGAAAAAATAGGCAGAAAGAAAAGCATCCAAATATATAAAGAGGAAGCAAGGCAAACACCTGTTTCTCTTGTTGTGTAGTTTAACCTGATTAAATTATCAACCTTGGATTGGAACAAATTATCAAGCACCACCAAAAGCAGAAGCTCATGCACAATAAAACTAAATTAATATCAGATGGAATTGGAGGCAGCCTTACATAAAATGAAAATGAAATTCCTGTGTCTGGTGAATTTGATTAACTAGAGATGATCGAATCGGTAGTCATCACATCAGCTCTGCCTTTGCACTTTCTATCTGGGTTAAGTCAAGGTCGCAGACTTAAAACATTAATCCATGTTCTGTTTGACAACTGCTGTGACTTTTGACTTTTGATTTACACTTTTTCTTTTTCTTTTTTTTTTTTTAAAAAAAAACTATGTGTTTGGTCCTATTTTTTACACCAAATTAGATATTTCTTTTTTAGGGTACACCAAATTAAAAATGGTGTAAAGATTATGAACCAAATACATTATTTATCTTTTTATTTTTAATGAATCCACCTCTATTTATTTTCACACTAAACTGAATGTTGGGCCCTATTTTTTTTTTTTTTTTTGAGAAACAAGAGTGTCTAAACCTCATGAAGCCTTAAGAGGGGTTTGATTGAAAATATAAAAAAGTGGAAGAATAAAAAATGATGGAATGGAAAGACCTCAATTTCTATAATAATTATAATAATTAATATAAAATAAGAAATATATGTTTGGTTTGCTCAATATATTTTTAATGAGGGATAGAAAAGATTTAGTCTTCCCTCATATATGTTTGGTTGAAGGGATGGAAAAATGTGGAGATTGAAAGCTCTTTTATTTGGTTGAAAATAAAATGAGAAGATAGAAGAAGTATTTTATAAAAATTTACTCTTATCTACTTATTTCATTATATTATGTATATATATAGGGTTGGATTCAAGTTACACCTGATATAACTTTAAACAATGTTACAACACTCAATAACTTATTATTGAATTTATATTTTGAAAATCCAACCGTAGAATTATATGTTTTATATGTTCTTAACATGTATGTCAAATTTCATGCTAATTAGATGTAATTAACCATTCGATCCATAAACTAATCTTTTATGCATTATTTCAAACTACACAAACTAGAATTTAAAAAATTGATTGATTGTATTAAAAAAAAAATTTTTGATTGGTGACATTACTATTAATCTTTGATCACTTTGAAATTTTGCAAGCATAAAAACTATACAAAGATAATGTAATCTAACAGTGGATTTGTCAAAATTTGCATCCAATTAAAAACTATTTGTTGGTGTAACATTGCCTAAAGTTACACCAGTATATATATATATATATATATATATATATATATATATATATATATATATATATATAAAACTTATTTATCAATTAAAATTAATAAAATAATATTTAAAACATTAAACATTTATATATTTTCTCTTTATTATTATCTTTATTACCTTTTTTTATAAGATAGTGGAAAGAAAAAAGAAAAAAGAAAAAGAGAGAGAGAGAGAGAGAGAGAGAGAGAGAGAACTTTGAGATTGGTATTAAACAAGTAGAATAAGAAGAAGAAGAAAAATACTTGGGAAAAAATAGTAAACGACATCAACCACCCAAAAAAAAAAAAAAAACCAAGGGCAGCATAGTAGAAGTGTAGAACACAGTGGAGCTTATACCATGGGCAATTTGATCCAAACATTTTTGCACCATTTTCAATTTTTCACTCCTATTTTCTTCCCAATTTAGGAAGATTGAATTTTGGTAAGCTCAGAGTGAAAATAGTCAGGTTTCACCAATTTTCTCTTCTCTTCCCCCTCCTAACCAAACATTACTCTCACCCATTTTCTCTCTCATTTTACACTATTTTTTTTCCATCCTCCCTAAAATCATCACAACTAAACATACACTTATGAACCACTAAGCCAACTCCTTGGAGTTGTTGGTCCCTAAAATTGATTTGTGAAAAATGTGGTATTTTCTTTTTCTTTTTTTACCATGCCATAACTTTTATGTATTTAAAAATTTATTTTCACGCTAAATAAAATGTTGGTCCCTAAATTTGATTAGTGAATGATTTTTTTTTTTTTTTTTTACCACGTAATAACTTTTATGTATTTAAAAAAATAACACATTTACACCCAACATGTTAAACAAATCTACCCACCCAAAACCGAGTTCAAACCCCCTTAACTAATTTGGATTGATAGTTGAGTTGAAACCCCTACATTCTCGATTAACATGTCAGACACTTGTTGATACATCAGTCATCAGCCAAGTCCGAAAAATGCGAAAGAATTCTCAAGATAGCCCACGTAGAAACAATATTTTCTACATGTGGTCGAGTTACATATTAATTGTAGGTGGTTCAAGGCCTTTTCAAGCTTCGAATTGGATGAATTAACTTCATAGATGAGGGAAGGAGTTCAAAAATGTCACACATAAGAGGATCTTTTTGGTGAAATGCACAAGTTAAGGGAAAAAAAAAATGAAAAAATTAAAAAAAAGAGAAGGTGGCTGCAATCTTTCAGGGATCAAGGATACCTAGTTGGTTAATGTTGTCAATCATGTCTGATATGAAGGTTCTAAAGAGTCAAATGCAGAAGGTATGTTTCATGACCATTGACCAAAGGTTGTTTAGTAGTGCTTTAGTAACCTTATTAGAAAACTCTTGCATATTTATATAGCCGGACTAGAGAAATTATTTGTTCTCCTTATTTCTATTTAGAAAATTTATACATTTATATGAACATATACATATTGTTTCATCTTTCACTACCACATTCATTATTTGTTCTTTTTCCTTGTTAGTACTAATTTTCACTTAATTCTTAGAAGTTTCAGTATTTGAAAATTCTTAACAATGATCTCTATTTTCTTAACCATTTTAGAAGAACTCAAAAATCATGAGAAAAACTATAAACAAATAAAAGAATGGTGGTGGATTTGGCCCGCATTGTGATGAAGGTTGGTGGTGTAGATTGGGGATTAGGGGCTTTTAGTTTGGGTGGAGGAGAGAGACATGTAAGCGGACTTAAAACAAATATTTACACATCTATGTATACATATAAAACCAAAACCTTTAGACATCCCACGTTTTTACACATCAGCATTATTAAAATATATATATATATATATATATATATATATATATATATATATATATATATATATATATATATATATATATATATATATATATATATCTTTTTTCCCCCTTCAAATACAAATTACAAAACCCGATACTTCTTAAAAAAAAAATCTCTCTTCTCCCTCCTTCGAAGTAGCTACCGTCTCCCTCTTTTCTCATCCTTTCGACCAAGAGAGTGAATATGGGACCTTCCTAGTTGGTACGATAGATATATTTTGTACCGGCACTTTGACTGGCACTAATTTAAACACAAAAACGCAGTCCCTTACCAAGCAGAAGAACTTCGGCCATTGCTGCTGAGAGAGACCTTCATCCGTGGACCAATACTTGATGCAATGGCTGCCAGTTATATGAGGAAACAAAGAGAGATCTGCAACTTGCATGAGGAAAGACTGAAAGAGAGTGAAATATATTTTTTTTATTTGAAATCAGATCTTAATTTACCCTTTGTGGACGTGGAGTAGTGTGTCAAATAGTGTGGAGGGGTAACTTGTGTTAGTGGCTGAAGCCAGCTGTGGGCAAAGAAGATATTATGCGAAGAAAAAAGAGGGAAGAAAGTAAAAATGAAAAATAAAAGATATTATTAACATGTAGAAGACTAGATAAATCATAAATATAGTATTTTTTTATGGGTTTGACTTACTTTCAGTACTTTTTTAATGGAAAATCTTCTTTTATTTTAAATACACAATAGCAAGTGGTAGTGAGTTTTAATTTTCACCTTTTATTTAATTAGTGGGTGATATGACAGTTTCTCGTTAAAACAAAAGGAGATTTCAGTTAAAAAAATATTGGAGATAAGTCAAACTTTTTTTTATAAGTCTAAATTAATATATAGATATACATTTAGCTTGCAGCTTGGTTTAAAAAGCAATTTTTTAAAAAACTATTTAGCTTCTTTTTGCTACTATTTAGTTTATTTTTGTTACTATTTACGGGTTTTATTGTGTTTTTTGGTACTACATTAGTCCCATTATACTATTTCAACTACCTTTTAACTTTATTTATGGTACTTTCAGCAAAAAAATTTCAGTTTTAACTAAATAAGCTATTCCTAAACAAACACTTAGAGTGTAGAGTGTAGAGTTTTTTTTTAATCAAGTATTAACTTATAAAATAAAAAGATAAAAATTAAATAAATATTAAAGATAAAGACAGGAGAGAGAAAAAATAGAAAGAATAAATCAAATCAAATAGGAAAAAATGGAAGATTGTGTGTGTGATTGAATAATTTTCTAACTCATATTTAATAGTTTTTCTGTGCATCGCACGGGTTAGCGACTAGTTCTTTTAACAATGATATGTAGCCAAGCTTAAAGAAGACAACATCAGTGAGTAAAGTAACATTTTTCAAACTATAAGTGGGTAAAGTGTAATTAAATTTTTTTTTTTCATTATCTATTCCTGTTATATTTCATATTAAAGCAACATACCCTTAAAAGCCTCACCCCATTGGGCACTTTGTCGTGATGGTCATTCCACAAGTACAAGTTCCTGTAGGTGGAAGGGCAAAGGCGGGAGTTCAAGTCTTCAAGAGATATATTGATATACACTTAGATTATATTAGATTGGGATTTCTATCTCGGATTTTAAAAGAAAAAAAAAATCATGAATTCAATAGACACATCCTATCAAATTCTGTGATTCTAAAAGAAAAAAAAATTCAAGAATTTAATAGACATCCTATCAAATTCCGTGAAAATAATTAACACAACTCAGTAAAAATCTCTAGTGCATAATAAAGTCCACAAAGTCCTTAACTTCTTCAGCTAACTAATAAGAGCTTGAAGATGAGCCCATAACCTCATGAACTTTACAAACAAACATAATTTCTAATAGAACCCCCATGAACTATAAGCCTTCTATCCTCTAGTGGTACAAGCAGCATGATTTTCAATAGAACGCAAAAGCCATAGACAATCAGGCTTTGCATGTATTTTGATAAGCATTTGCAAGTATTTTGATTCCGTTCTCTCTTGTTGATACAGCGAGCAATATCCCTTCCTTGTTAAATCGAAAACATGGATACGCCTAAAAGATATTCAATCGTAAAGATTAATTATAAGAAGGCTTCAAAAGATCGCCAAGCACATCAAGAAAAGGACTCCCATAGGCATTACCAGTAATCCACCCTTTGCAGCAGTAGTTGTCAAGATGTCAACATTGTCCATGTTCCAAAATTTTATTTGAAACTCATCACCAGTAGGCAGGAACTGGTTCTTCATTGTATCAAATTGCACAACCATTGCACAACCCCCACAGACCGCTTCCAAAGATCATTATATACACGTTTGATAGCCCCGTCATTTTCATTCCATTCCACAAGGTATGATTTTCCTTCTTCACTATTCCCACATGGGAATAGCCTATGATGAACACAATAAAAGAAATATGATATAAAGCTGAAAAGATGAACTGTTTGAAGCAAAAAAAACCTTCAATGATCTAAACCAAATCCACACAGCGGGAGAACAAAAAGGGGGGGGGGGGGGGGGAGGGGAGAGAGAGAGAGAGAGAGAGAGAAAGACCAAGTGGCAACCCTATGCATTATTAGGGTTTGACAATTAAGATTCACATTTCCAATTTGAAAGAAAAAAGTGGAAATGAATAGTGCCAAGTATATATATATAAACCACATGGATTATTAATGAAAGTAAGGGAAATACTTCAGATGGAAAGAAAAAAGCTGAAATGTTAATTTGACAAAACAAAAGTGATGAAGAGAGGGAAAAAATAAATCCTTCTCAAACTCTTTTGCAAAACTTTGTTCTGCATGAGCCCTTTTTGCAAGCATAGCCTTAGTGTATAATAAGTGCACCAAAATATTTAGGTAAAGCTGTTGAGCTTAACAATAAAATAGCCTAAGCCTAAAACCCCGGCTAAGGCATGAGTTACAAGCCTAGAATGTCTCTCAAGAAAAGTTAAGAAAAAACTGTCAACTAGAAAAAATGCAAATAAAACAACTGAATACTTGAATGTTTTCCTTATGATGAGGGAACATGGAGTAAACTGGTGCTTCATGCCCTACAAACGTGCACAGTTTATTACCAGCAACAGCATCCTACCCCTGCACAGAAATGAACTTTCAGTCTTTCACAATGTTGTCCAGCCGCCGAGCCTGGTAACATAAGCTTGTTACCAAGCGGGGCAATAAAGGTGATTGGATTTATGTTAGGTTTGTCAAGGTGGAGCCTTCAACACAATGCTGTTCAGCCTCATTATTATACTGAGAATATGCCAAGTAAAGTAAACTTTAATAGTTGTCTTCCATAGGAATGTGGTTGCTGTCGAGCTTGCTTTTGATAAATTTACAACTCCTGTCCCAACAGCATGGTATATTATTATTATTATTTTGTTATTGTTGTTGTTGTTGTTGAAGTTAATGGTTGTACTAGTTTTGAGATATGTCTACCCTACCTCTTGTCTCTGTTTCTGCAATCCCCATTACGCAAAAAGCCGAAAGCTCAACTTCCAAAGACATTATTGTGTTAGTAATGTGAACGGATTTGAGTCATTTGACAATGCATTCTGTTCTAGTTTATTAGTAGAGATTATTATTATTATTATTATTGTAAGCTATGGTTGTACTATTTTTGAGATGAGTCCACTGTCCACCCTACATCTTAGTATTTGAGTTTTCGCTTTTACATACTCCTAAATTATGTGTGTGTATATATATATATATTAATAATCTGCAATTTGTATTAGTCAAAAGGAATTACAAAAGGGCAATCCACCTTACAAGCAGAAAAGCAGAAAGTAAAAAGGGGGCAGATTGCCATTATTGAAACAAAAGGAAACATTGGAACTTAAAGTAAACTTAGCAATTTTGTGAGCTGCGACATTACAGTTTCTCTTAACCCAACTAAAGGAACAATTAGAAAAAGATTCAGCTAAACATAAAGAGTTATCTAGCACGGTTTTGATTGCCCAGTCAGCATATAAGGAGTCGAAATGAATTTTAGCGTCACCCTCAACAATAATTTGGGACCATGCTTCTGATTTTGCTAACTGAACAGCCCATAGAATTGATGATGCTTCAGCTAGTAGGGGCAAGCAACTATTTTTTAGAGAAAAAGAGATAGAAAGACATGAGAGGTTGACAACGATTGTGGCAAAACTAGATGCTGATGAAAGGCAGTTGTTGATGAAAGCTCCTCATGAGGAGGAGGAGAAGGAAGAGGCTGTGGCTTCTGCTGCAAAAGCAGACACTGATGAAGAAACTATTCAATATCCCTTTTATACACAAGTCACTTCAGCTCTCAGGAATGCCAAAGTAGATATTGCAAAGTGGGCGGTGGTTGTTACACACATAGCTTTCATATTGACATCTTCAGTTATGAAAACAGTGTAACAGATTTTACCCTTGCTAAGTACTCCCTTGTGCTGCGGGCAGCTAAGCGTATTACATGTGCGCAGAGGAAAAGGGAAATAAATGCAAAGTTGGATTGAAGTCTGAAGCATCAAGGGATTTTTATTGGGGATCAAGGCAAGTTAAAGAGGTTTGGTTTCTACATCAAAGGGACACAAAGATTTTGAAATGGTCTCTGCATTAAAGGTAAAACATAGCATGCTACTGATGTCACATTTTCTCCTGTGCATGATCATCTAGCTATTGCCTCTGCTGATTCTACAGCAAGGTTGTGTGGAGCACTAAAGGGTCTTTGTTACGGACATTTGAGGGCCATTTGGACTGCCTTGCACACATTTCATTCCATCCATCAGGAAATTACTTGGGCACTACCGGCTTCAACAGACTTGGAGGTTATGGGATGTGAAAACTGGGACGGAATTAATTCTTCAAGGTTACAGTAGGAGTGTCTATGGGCTAGATTTCCATCGTGATGGATCACTAGCTGCATCTTGTGGACTTGATGTGATTGCTCGTGTTTGGGACCTTCAAATGGGAAAAGTTTCTTGCCTTGGAAGGCCATGTCAAGCCAATTCTGTGGTGTTAGCTTCTCTCCCAATGGCTATCATTTAGCCACCTGGGTTGAGGACAATCCCTTTCGAATCTGGGATCTAATATAGAGAAATACTTTGCATTCCATACCAGCACATTCCAACCAGATTTCACAAGTAAAGTTTGAGCCTCAACAAGGATATTTCTTGCTAACTGCTTTCAATGACATGACAACTAAGATTTGGTCCACCTGTGCAGACACTCGATGAATATTAAGCAAAAGTCACGCCCTTAGATGTACATGTAGGAGATGAGCGTTACATAGCAAACATATCACATGAATCATGTGACATGATTGTTAAATTAATCATTGGTCATCTAGCAATAGCAATGAGAAGGAACACACTATGGAAGCGGACAAGGTTGTTAAATCCTAAAGATGATAAACTATTGGTGAATTTTATTTCCTGTAAATTTTGGTCTAGAAATCCTTTGGGATATGAGTGGATAACAAAAAAAGTTCAAATTGTCTATTGTGGAGTTGCACTTTTAACTATGAGAGATGGTTTATGGTAAATGGAAGCTTTCATTGTATACTGCATTTTCCTAACTTAGATTTCATGTACCTTGCTATATTTCTTTTCAAACACTGATCAGACTCAGATAATTTGTTGCAAGATCTGAGATGAGCCATGCTAACCGGCAGAAGCTTGGTGTGACTAATCTTTATAATGGTAGTTGTGAAATCATCCAACAAGAAAATATATATATTTGGGAAAATTTTATTTTAATTTCTCTTTAGAGTTAACTGTATTTTATTTTAGGCCATAGTATTTAATACAGTTTATTAGTATTTTTATTTAAAGTCAAGGATATTTTTGTAATAATTCAATGAGGGTTTCTTACAACAATTAGAATTATTAGGGTTTATTAGCCTATTAAAGAACTATAATGTGTTTACTCCGACCAACTCTGGGTGTTGACTCTTATAACAATTAGAATTAGGCAACAGTAGGTCTGATACCAACTTTAGCCAACAGTAGGTGGTCTCCTGGTGGTTTTCTTTCGCTTGATGTTGACTTCAAGCAAGCCTAAGAATTGGCTCCTAGGTTATTTATCTTGATTTTCCCTGTTCTTCAATTTCTTGTTTCAACATTCTGGCTTGTCCTGCATCAATCTAATTTTTGTATTTATTGAAATTCTTTGGGTTATGTATGATGGGTGTGACATTAATTGATACACAGTGTTAGTCCACATTGAACTTTTAACTAAGTCTAACTTATATAGGGGAAACTGTGCAAGGACTATTGTAGGGGACCTTGCTAAGAGAATTAAATTGAGATCATTGTTTTGCATACTGTGTAAGAAGGAAGATTATTTTAAGGCACTCCAAAAGCAGAGGATGTGGACAAATAAAGAGGGGCATAAGTGTTTGGGCGGGTGTTTAAATTAGAATGTACAAGATAAGACTATAGCAACCTGCTTGGCGATTTGAGAAGTCAACATGATACCTTAGAGGATAGGTGTATCAACAGTATTCGTTTTGCTGATGTTGTCAATTATATATGAAATGCAAAACGTAGTTTCAAGACCATTGACCAAAAGCTATTCAGGGAATTCAGTGCATTAGCAACCTTAGTAGAAAACTCCTACATGCTTATATAGCTGGACAAGGGAAGTTTTGTGAGTTTGTAATACTGACAGCAAGTGTTGTCTGATGAAGCTTTTGTGGTAGTACTAACCTTTTGTGTTTTTCACTATAGTACTAAAAATGTTTAATTCTTTCATTAAATGATGGCTGGCTAGAGGCATTTTTCTTTTGAAAGGGCTAGAGCGATATTTGAGGACAAATAATTATGTAATGAAAGAAGATAGTTGTCACATACTTTTTTTTTTTTTTTTTTTGAGAAGATAGTTGTCACATTACCTTGTTAATTAATGTGACAACAATAGATTGGGACCTAGCAAGTTTTGAAGTTTTGGCACAAAGCAGATGACAACCATAACGGAAAAAAATTTATCCATTTTTTATCCCTTTACATCATTATCAATCTCCATGTGAATGCCCTATCTAACGGCATTGTAGCATTGTTTCTCAAACATCGTGTTGATACTATTTTCCATGAAAATAATTAACACAACATAATAAAATCTTTTGTGCATAATAAAGTCCATAAAGTCCTTAACTTCTACAACCTGCTATCTAATAAGAGCTTGAAAATGCGTCCTCAACCTCATGAACTTTACAAACAAACATACCTTTCAAAAAAACCCCCATCATGAACTATAAGCCTTCTATCCTCTGGAGGCATCAACTGCACTATTTTCAATAGAACGCAAAAGCTGTAGACCATCAGCATTTGCAAGTATTTTGATTTCATTCTCTCTTGTCGATACAGCTAACAGTATCCCTACCTTGTTAAATAGAATGCACGGAGAAGCCTAAATGATATTCAACGTAAAGATTAATTATAGTAAGGGCTTCAAAGTACTGCTAAGCACATCAAGAAAAGGACTTCCATAGGCATTACCGGTAATCCACCCTTTGCAGCAGTAGTTGCCAAGACGTCAACGTTGTCCACGTCCCAAAATTTTATTTGAAACTCATCTCCAGTAGCCAGGAACCAATTCTGCATTGTATCAAATTGCACAACCCCCACAGACTGCTTCCAAGACACGCTTGATAGCCCTGTCATTTTATTCCATTCCACAAGGTATGAATCTCCTTCTCTAGTCCCACGTGAGAATAGCCAATGATTAACACAATAAAAAAGAAACATGATATAAAGCTGAAGAAATTGCCCAACAATAGTTAAAATTTTAAGGAATTTTAGTTGGATCATTAGTAAAACATCATTACTACCTTGTCCCATCAGCACTGTAGGCCATTGTTGTGCAAGATTGGCCCGGAGCATCAAAATCAACTCTTCGACTCATGTCATCATATAACCAAACCTTAATTTTCCCATCAGTATCTATTGAAAATATGAACTCTTGGAAGCAAAAAAACCTTTAATGATCTATACCAAATCCACACAGCAAGAGAAAAAGGAAGAGGGGGGGGGGGGGGGGGGGACACCAAGTGGCAACCACTATGGATTATAAGGGTGTGACAATTAAGATTCACATTTCCCATTTTTTTCAAACACAATTAAGAGTTGAAAGGAAAAAAGCGGAAATGAATAGTGTCATTTTTAGTACCATGAAAATAGCAATATATATATTAACCATATGGATTATTAATGAAAGCAAAATAAGCAAAAATGGTAATTTGACAAAACAAAAGCAACAATGAAAGAGAAAAAAGAAATCTTTTGCCTTGGTGCATAATAAGTGCACCAAAATACTTAGGAAAAGCTGCTAAAACTCTGGCTAAGGCATGAGAAACAAGCATTGGATGTCTCTCAAGAAAAGTTCAAGAAAATTGTCAACTAGAAAAAGTGCAAATAAAACAACTGAATACTTGAATGTTTTCCTTATGATGAGGGAGCACAGAATAAACCAGTGCTTCATGCCCTACAAACGTGTACAGCTTATTGGCAGTGACAGCATCCCACCCCTGAACAGAAATGAACTTTCAGTCTTTCACAATGTAGTCCAGCCTCATTATTATACTCAAAGAATATGCCAAGTAAAGTAAACCTTAATAGTCTTGTCCTCTCCAGAAGTTATGATGCATAATTGTCTGCTTGGATGTGAAAAGGCAATATCACTAACCATACTGACATGAGCGTCAATCTGAAGGAAATTTCATGGCAAACACACAATTATTAACAAAAGGAGCTAAAAGAACCAGTTAGCATCATATTTTACTAATAACTAAAAACTATATAAGTATACAAACACGTACACAAGAAAAAACATGCGCATAGATGTCAATAAGAATTTTAGCTCGTGAAATATTCTTCTGAAATTTTAATAAGAATATTCTTCAGAAAATCAAAAGCGTCAGTGTTTCTGTGGACTTCAACTAATATAAGGTCCCCGAAAAATAAGCAACGTTAATTAAGAAGCATGTACACATTTGAAGTTCATATAAAAGTTAAAAGAAAGTAGTGTTGCAGGAGCCACTCTGGAGGTATCAACAGCTTGATTTTCAATAGAATGCAGAAGCCGTACTCAATCAGCATTTGCAAGTATTTTAATTCCATTCTCACTTGTTGATACAGTAAGCTGTATCCCTTCCTTGTTAAATGTAATGCAAGGAGCAGCCTAAAAGATATTCAAGGTAAAGATTGTTAAATTATAAGAGCTTCAAAATACTGCCAAGCACATCTAGAAAAGGGCTTCCATGGGCATTATCGGTAATCCACCTCTGCAGCAGTAGTTGTCAAGAGGTAACTATTGTCACCGTTAGCAAATGGCACAACCTGACGTTCATCCAATTCCAAAAGGTATGATCATCCTTCTTTACTAGTCTCACATATGAACAGCCTTTGATGCACACAATAAGAGAAACATGAGCAATCGCCCGATCATTGTGAAATTTTGAAAGAAATAAACAGTTAGATCAGTAGCAAAACATCAATACTACCTTTTCCCGTCAGCACTGAAGGCCATTGTCTTGCAAAATTGGCCCCATGTGCGACAGTTAAGTAGTCGACGTAAGAGATCATCTAATCAAGCCTTAATTTTCCCATCAATATCTACTGAATAGATGAACTGTTGGAAGCAAGAGAACCTTCAAAATTTTAGCTTATTTTATTTATATTTAAAAAAGAAGAAGATAATTTCTAAAACTGAAAAGAAAGCATTACTAAAACAAGGAATGGGAATTAATAATGTTCTCTAAATCAAAAGGCAGAGACAAGAGATAATAACTACAAAGAATCAATACAAAGAAGATCAACCTTAATTTCTGGAAAAGCAATCGTTCACAACTAACGACAGATGTAACTCATAATATTAAATGTATTTGGAAATGGAAGCAGCCTTACATAAAATGAAAATGAAGTTCCTCTGCGTTGTTGAATTTGATGATCGAACTCAAATCGGCGCTGCTGGAGCTGGAACTCCCTTGCACTTGATCGCTTTTTCTCAACCAACTCAAATATTCTCTCCCTCAATGTTTGAATTGAGCCCTCTTATATTTTTAAATTTTATTAAATAAAATATATATTTTTTATACTTAAAATCTATTCTTCTAATTTGTTTAGATGCAAAAAAAAAAAAGTTCTTTTTAATAAATTTTTTGTTCTTTGTTTACATCTACATTTTTTTATAACTTTTTTTTTTTTTTTAATTTTTAATTCCTTTTTGAGATTGCACATTATTATTATTGTAAGGTTACTGTTTTTAAGCCCAAGCCCAATGTGATTTGGATCTAAGCCCAATGAATCCAATACAATAAATTTATAGAGAATGGGTAAAAAAGTTAGGCTCTAGACGAATGGAATAACGGCTAATAAGGATCTTAACTGTAAACAAGCACAGAAATCGATATAAAACTTGAGGAAATCGTTGTCCGAGGAGATGAATTACTATTGAATTCATTGTTTATGAAAGTTGATACTACAGTAATTCTTCTTCTCTCTTCACTCTTAATTTTTTCTTCGACCTCATTCTCTTAGGGAGTCTTTTTCATTATATAATCTCCTTTTAGACCATCTTGATCGCACACTTGTCAATCATTAAAACCTTCACTCGAGTACCTGTCCCATCAAGCATCTTTCCTGGCTCTCTGTAAGCTATAATGGTTGAGACTACACTGTTCAGGGGTCTTCTCCACATAAATGCGGCCAGAAAAGTTGTTGCAGTGCATTGAATGCGGTGGTAACAGTTTTTCTCTTAGATATTTCTGCATTCTTATCCCCTTCGTACACTCTTGAAGTTCATCCTTACCATTGGAAGTTCTTAGAAAGTCGGTTAAGGTACTTAGATACTTGTTTAACCAACATTCATCTTATCCGAGTAGTATAACCTTCTTGGACTGTAACCTTCCACCTTTTTCTTTACGTGGTCCTCCATTTTAGTGCTTATCTGATCGTTTTCTTCTTCTCGGACATATCTATTTTATTAAATAGGACCTAAGACCCAGTATACAAATTTGGGACCTTGTCCCCACAGTAGCCCCTCAAAACTTTAATTTTTCCCTCGTATCCGAGGATAAAAAATAGAGTTTTGATATATTAAAAATACCGAGGGTTATTAGCGTAAAAATACTCCAATTTGAACATGCAGGAATGTAATTTTAGGCATTTCATTTATTGTTTCTGATGCTTCGGAATCTGTGAAGCGTCACTAATTATATCAGGTAGCGCTATGTCTTTGGCATCCAATGGTGAGATTTTGATCCAACGAATAACGTTTCCCTTCGAAATTTAAGGCGGGATAAATCCCACTCCCTTTCTGTTCCCCATATAAAGTGAACGGAGATATCGTTCCTCTATTTTTCTTAAGTCTTCAGATTTCAGAGATATCGCACACATAAACTCTTCATTCTTTCTCTAAAATACCAATTATTCCGACTCACCTTCTTTCTTGAGATATTTTCGAAAATCTTCATTAAGGTATCATAGACTATTACATACATTAATTTATATTGAATTTATATTTTCTTTAAACATATTCTTTTCTTCCAGCTACTCTCCTCGGCCATTCTTTCATACCATTCTTTATCTAT